>JAVSIQ010000046.1:0-383720 GCA_038502775.1 Hippodamia convergens | reverse complement strand
CCGACTCCTCACTAAATTTTGAAGCATATCGATCGAATAACCTTGAACAATCATGCGCAATTCGACCATTATTTTACAGAGTGACAGTTTTTGAACAGGAACGGACTGAATTATATTCAGCTCTAAATAATTTTTGATTTGCTGCATATGCGAAATGATTCGTATAACATTAATTTTTGTAGTTTGGGCAAGTAATGTATGTAAATATGAATATTAAATTAGAACATTCTAATATACTGGACAACAAAATAAAGTAATTAATATTCAATGGAATTGTTATCAATTAAATTATTTTATCTTATCTTGAAGCATCAGTGCATATTCAGTTTTTTGTTTGCTTCAATATCAAGAGAAAGAGTTTTATGAAGGTGCAACAGATCAAGCAATATAATATATATTGATATTTATGATGGTCTTCAATTAAACCAAAAGCGCTTGGTTTTGAATTCTGATGAAAAATTTCACCCTGAAGTATCCACTGATTTATTAAATGGATTTAATAATAATAATAATAATAATAATCTTTATTGATCCTTTCAGACATTTAAGAAATGTATAGGACAAGTCATCTAAATAGAAACACAAGAGAGAAAAAAAATAGGGCAATCATGGGTTATACTTTTTTATTATGTATCATTTGATCATCTCCAGTAGATTTCAAATAACTAATATTTTAAAATAGTCATGAAAGTATGACTTGTCAAGAATAATACCTCATAATTATGTATATTTCATGGAAGAGGATGATTGTTCTTGTTATGTTTATTTAGAAGCTGTAGGAATGTCAGTAGGAAAGTCAAACACAATAATATTTCTGAATTCTTTAATGAGAAAGTTCAATCAAATAAAATACAGAGAAATTAGAAGATATGAGGTTTAATTCAATAGAGAATAATGAGAAAACACAGCATTTTCAAATTATTATATAGAGCACATGTTTCACAAGGTGCGAATTTTCAAAACATATCATGTACATGAATAGATTTTTTAATTGATTATAAATATCAGGCTCCCAACACCCCTACACCTGAACCAGAATGCAATATTTGTATAAATGTACTTAATACGTAAAGAAATCGTTAAAATAATACTGCCAGGAAAACAAACTAAATATTCAAGTCTACGACAATTATACAAACGTCACACTACTCCACACCATGAAAAAATTAACAATTTGTGAACAAAAATATCAATGCAAATTCTAAACCTGAGCTTCATGCAATTACAACTCTTTACAAACACATTCCATACAGATAAATTAAAAGGTACAATATAATTAGCTCAAAAATCAATTGTGAGAAAGAACAGCATTTTCAAATCATTATATAGAAAGCATGCTTCACAAGGTACGAATTTTCAAAACATATCATGTACATGAATAGATTTTTTTAATTGATTATAAATATCAGGCTCCCAACACCCCTACACCTGAACCAGAATGCAATATTTGTATAAATGTACTTAATACGTCAAGAAATCGTTAAAATAATACTGCCAGGAAAACAAACTAAATATTCAAGTCTACGACAATTATACAAACGTCACACTACTCCACACCATGAAAAATTAACAATTTGTGGACAAAAATATCAATGCAAATTCTAAACCTGAGCTTCATGCAATTACAACTCTTCACAAACACATTCCATTTACACACATAGGGTCGGTTTCACAAAATTTTAATTGTTTGATTAAAAACCTTACGAAATTCAAACTAATCGAATCACTCGTTTTGAAATTTCAACGAATCGCGGTGGCTCCAATTAATTTAACGGTACAAAGTTTTGTGAAACCGACCCATAATCTCTAATGCTTCTCTAAGGTGACTTAACATTTACATCTCAGTCTTCTTCCATCAACTTTCCATTCATACATAGTCTCAATGGTGGGTATGTTTATGTTTAGTAATGACAAGGAAATCACAGGTAGCTGTTTTCTTTTTCCTATAGGTGTAAGTGAGGGCATGCGGTTATGAGCGTATGCTATTTGTTAGTGTGCCTGGTGGGGGATATAAGTATTTATTAATAAAATAATGCCTTGCAATTACCAAGCAATAGAAATGTAGCGAGAGCGGCATACTTACATCTTTGAAACTTTACCCAAAATTTAAGATAAAAGAAGTATTCATTATTCATTTCCATTACGCATTTTTGATTTCATCATCTTCTCCTGGTGGTGCCTATTATGTTACGAATCTTGATCATCATGGCGATGAGTATTTTGTCAGCTGCTGCACAGAAAAGACCAACAGTTGACGTACTGAACCATGTCCATCAATTTGTCTAATAGATCCAACAACTTTTCAACCCTGTTATTAAGAAAAGTGTTCATTGCCAACACGTTTTTTTTTATAGTTCATTTGATATACTACTTACATGAGAAATTCCATTACACATTTTTGAGTCCATCATCTTCTCCTTGTGCTGCCTATTATGTTATGAATCTTGGGGATCATCATGGCGATGAGTATTTTGTCAGCTGCTGCACAGAAAAGACCAACAGTTGACGTACTGAACCATGTCCATCAATTTGTCTAATATATCCAACAACTTTTCAACCCTGTAATTAGGAAAAGTGTTCATTGCCAACACGTTTTTTTTATAGTTCATTTGATATACTACTTACATAAAAAATTCCATATTCCAGACCAAATCAAAATATTGTCGACTGAAAAGAAATTTGATTAAATAGCAATGAAAATTGCTTTTGCAGACAATTGACAATTTGCAATGAAATTCCTAAAAAAACACAGCAAATTTCTCAGTAACAAGGTTGTACAAAATGCATACGGTGTATTTCAAATTCATGAATCACAATCACAAATTTTGCATAATAATTATTATATTTATCATTTGAAAAACATTATTCAAAAGTTAAACATGAACTCATTTCTTCATGACAAATCAATAAATCATAGATTGAACTTAAAACATCATCATAACTATTTTATCGTTGTGCTAAATATCTATACATGGAAAATTATTACGAAGGTAAATTTGTACAATTTATTGTTGATATCAATAAGGTAAATAAATAATAAATTTTAAATTAAACATATCCTCATTAAATTTGTGTTTCAGGGGTAACACTAACATCAAAAATAGTTGGAAGTCATAAACAAGATGCTAAAGTATTCGATAAAAAAAACCTAATTAAAAACAAATTAATTATAATAACAAAGATAAATTTTACAAATGTTTCAGTATCTTTAATTTGTAAGATTGTCCTCTCCTATTCTTTGATTCTTTTAAATCTTGATTGAGGAATTTAATAGTATAATATATTCTAGTCCGTACAAAAAGAGAAGCAAAATATTCCTTCGGGAAAATTTTCACATGGATGTGAAAATGGTAGCGATAAAATAAGTTCGATCAATTTTTTACCCACACCCGGAAAAAGAGAATAATTTTGAAAATTTTCGAAGAAAATCCCTTCACAACTACCCAAAAATGAATAATAAGATGAGTCTGCCGTTCTTAAATTTCCAAATATTGAATTGACTGAATTTGTATATGCTCTAAAATGCGTATAAATAAATTCCTCTGACAACTCTTGGTTTGATTTTGAATAATTTTCACAAGTTACACAATTATGTCTACCTAAACACCTATACAAGAAATACCCACCTACATAATAAAAAGCATTTTTTTGACTGAAATCTAGGTTCCTATAATCATTATCTGATAGAACAATCTTACTAAATTCACATTTATCATTAATAGGAGCAATACTTAAGGATTTAATAACATTCACATCAATTTGGCTCAATATGTAACCAAAATCTTCAATACAATTTGCTCCTTCAGATTGTTTAAAATAACCTAATACAAACATTTTTTTGAAGGACCTCTTGAATTGAATCGGTGTTGGATTATGACAATTACCATTCTGTTGCCGAATTCTCCCGAAAAAATTCTCAAGACTGTCTTGATTTAGACGTCTTGTTAAAATAAAAGTTGTTTCAGGCCCTTTTAAATCTTCCCACAAACCCAGCAAACTAGCTATAGATAGCATCCAACCCCTAGTGAATTTTACTTTAATTTTATTACCCTGTGGACTAATGACTTCTAATTTGGAAAAACAATGATGACATTTCTTTTAAATGACGAATCTGACTGTCATTGCCCGAAAATGATGTCCCGTATGAATTTAATTCCGCACTTGTCGATGAATTGAAAATGTCGAAAAGATTATTCATCTTTTCGATGAATTGGACTGTGTGAATAGCCTCTTGATTTAAATGTCCTGAAGATATGTGAGAATTCATCCCCGCTGCAACAGTAAAACTGAATATTTGGGCAGCATACTTGACTTTCATTTTCTGAAAATTTGAAGGATTTAAATGGGCATCTGTTAAGTTTCGTGCCAATCGATAGGCTTGAGTTTGGTCTCTGCATAAAATAAGTCTAGATATTCCTTAGACGTGAAATTGTTTTCGATTTTAATTTATACTTGAAAAAATTATTCCTTGTCGATTTCAATAAATGAGGTACATCAAAACATATAAAAAATTTTACAATCATTAACAAAGAAAAAAGGTTTTTCTACACTTACGCCTAATTTATCCTTCAAGGAAATAAAATTTGATCCCTGATAAGAGATTACCACCCTTACTCTAATATTAATTGAGAAAAGCCTCTCTATTGTTTCTAATAAAATACATTTTAAATCTTCCGTTGGGCATGACGAATGAACAAAAAAATATGCTAAAGGTTGCTTCCAATTTGATATTATTCCCCTCAACATCAACACTAGAGCATTATTCCCAGAATGAAAAGATTTTGAATTTATAGTTTCGTGGAAACCTACTACCTCGTCCAGTCCAATATCATAATAAAAATGGGTGCACAATGACATTTCATCAATGCATAAAACGCAGTCTCTTTCCCTATCAGCTATCATACTCGAAAACTTACCGATTACACTGAACACAAAATCATTTAAACCAGACGTTATTGGCAATTTCGAAGTCATTTTGCATAATGTCGATTTTGCTGGTAGTCTTAAAAATTGAGAAAGGTACTCATACGATTTAGGTCCCAGAAAATAAAGATTTAGAGCAAATTGCTTATAATTATCAGAGTATCGAGTTCCCTTTGGCTTACTTTTCATCAAAGCCATTTGAATTTTAAGTAAATTTGCTGCTTGAGGTGAAAAATGCTGATCAAGAAATTGCTCAACACCACTGAAATCAACTGATAATGGTCTCTGAGACATCCTACGTACTTGTTGCTTCAAAACTTTCACTCTATTTCTCAATGAAACTGTAGTGGGACTACTCACCTGAAACAAATGATTAGTTTGAGTACTTACTGTTCTGTGTGAAGACTCCTGTCTGGACGTTGAAGCAACTAGATCTGCTGCTGATGATTGAATCGAACTTGAATATTCCTCATTCAGAAGTATGGTGGAAGACTCCTGCCTGGACATTGAAGGAACTGGATCTGCTGCTGATGATTGTGTTGAACTTGAGTAATCCTCATTTAGAAGTACGGTTGAAGACTCCTGCCTGAATGTCGAAGAAACTGGATCTGCTGCTGATGATTGAGTCAAACTTGAGTAATCCTCATTTAGAAATACGGTTGAAGACTCCTGTCTGAATGTCGAAGAAACTGGATCTGCTGCTGATGTTTGAGTCAAACTTGAGTAATCCTCATTTAGAAGTACGGTTGAAGACTCCTGTCTGGATGTCGAAGGAACTGGATCTGTTCCTGATAAATGAGTCGAACTCGAGTAATCCTCATTTGGAAGTATGGTTGACTCTTCTGAAAATTCCACTGGTCTATCGGTTGATGATAATGGCACTGTGTTCAATTTCAGAAATTTCTTTGATCGGAACACCTTAATATTATCAGAATTAAAATGCAATGAACATAACCTTAAGTTTTTATGGCAATATTCCGTTGTATGAATTACATCACGACTTTTGTTTATGACTTCAAACCACCTTTCACACAACAAATCATCGTTAGGAAATCTGAAGAAGCTGAGATTCCGATTCAAAGAATGTCCTCTCTTACACAAAAAGCATTTTATCCCCATGTTTCTTATAATTTTAATTTTTCCTGTAACAAATACTATTGATTACAAGGATATACTGAATTGCAATCCTTTGAAATAATTATTCGCTTGCTTGTTGATAATACGATAAGGAACTTATTCGTTATCTTTGCTCATCAATCGTGTTCACTTGGTAAACAATATGAACACAATGGCTGAGGAAATAAAATTTCAATACCGCTCTGTACAGAAACGATCGATGCGCTTGCGCGCACTGGGTTACCAAGCTCCTATGGTCGAACAAGGTTGCTTCAGATAATTGCAGGAGTGATACAACTGTTATATTTCTAAACTGTGGTAATATCTTGATGCTGAAATAAAATATTATTATTATTATTATGTATCCAGGATTTTTAAGAGAACTTGGTTTTCGTTCTAGATATACAGGGTGTTCCTAAATTGAACGTACAAACGAAAAGGGGAAATTCCTTAAGTGAGTTTAAGAAAAAAAAGTCCCATAAACATGGGGTCGCAAACGTTTCGTTTTCGAGATACAGAGTGTTGAAGTTTGAATTTTTTTCAAGTTTTTTTCTCATATTATCTACACTTCACAAGATATTCAACTGAAATTTGGCATAGATATTACATTTGAGAGTTCTCACAACGTGACATGGCAATTTCGATAGAAGATCTACAGGGTGATATTTTTTCTGGAACACTGTCACCTGTTCTTCTGCAGAATTTTTTTTTGGGTGAGCAACTGTTAATTTGAAAAAATGTAAAAAAAGCTTTGTTCTTATACTAAACTTTTCAGTCTCTTGTAGTTTTGTTGTATCTACCAACGATTTCGAGAAAAAAAATTTTGAACTATTCTCTCGAAATCCTTGTGAAAATCCAAATTATGATGGGAAGGTCACTTTGTAAGCTGTGGTGAATGAATTCAGTTTCAGCTTTTATGGAAATTTTCGCGATCTGTAGCGATGATTCATAAAGATTCGATAAACTCGTATAATCAACACAAAAAAACTTGAAAAAAATTCAAAGTTCAACACTCTGTATCTCGAAAACGAAACGTTTGCGACCCCATGTTTATGGGACTTTTTTTCTTAAACTCACTTAAGGAATCTCCCCTTTTCGTTTGTACGTTCAATTTAGGAACACCCTGTATAATAGGTTATACAGGGTTGTACAAGTTCGATGGTCTATTAGGCGTTTCTGGAGAACTGGACCTATTTGAAATCTGAAAGTTGAGATTATATTATTGTTCGACATTATCTACCGATCTAAAATGTTTCTAGAGTGAAAAAAAAAATTTCAATGAATTTTTTTTCTGTGTTTTTTTGTTTTCGAATTTGATAGAATATGCAACTTTGGATATATTGATACTAAAATCGTTGCATTTGTCAAAATACTTTCCAAAATATCGAGAAAAAACTGAAGAAAACAGGGAAAGAAGTGTATTCGGTATTATGTTCGTTATTTCTAACCTAGACATCGTAAGCACAAACCGTTTTCACATTTCTGAAGGCGAAGAATGTGTAAATATTGCACAATTTCGGAATTTTGAATAACCCGTCACAGGGGTGTTCCAAATGTTGGTTCAAAATTTGGGATCAAGATTGACCCATAACTTTCGTTTTTCAAATTAGAACCCAATTTTTTCATGATTGCATTGGATTGTGCGAAGAAAAATGATGATAATGTTTCAACATGTCAATGCTCCTAAAATTAATAATTCTTGAATTATTCAGGATTTCCTGATTTCATGTCGTACGTACCGTCAAAGTCATAGAATCTGTTTCATATCAACAATGACCTTGGTCATAGAAGATAAATTACTCATAATACCTCACTAGTGACTTCCCTTTTTTGTGAATTCATTTATCATTATTGATTTAAAACAGATTTCATGAATAGAAACAGAAAATAAATAACTCAAGAATTAGTAATTTTAGGAGCATCAACATGTTGAAACATTATCATCATTTTTCTTCGCAGAATCTGACGAAATCATAAAAAAACTGGGTTCTAATTTGAAAACGTTATGAGTCAATTTTGATCCAAATTTTTGAACCAACCCCTGTGACGGGTTATTCAAAATTCGGAAAATGTACAATATTTCCACATTCTTCGCCTTCAGAAATGTGAAAACGGTTTGTGCTTACGATGTCTAGGTTAGAAATAACGAACATAATACCGAATACACTTATTTCTGTTTTCTTCAGTTTTTTCTCGATATTTTGCAACGATTTTAGTATCAATGTATTCAAATTTGCATACTCTATCAATTCAAATTAAAAACAAAAAAAACAGAAAAAATTTATTGAAATTTTTTTTTCACTCCCTGTATAACCGAGAGTGGTCAGGCTCCAGGAATATTTTAGATCGGTAGATAATGTCGAACAATAATATAATCTCAACTTTCAGATTTCAAATAGGTCCAGTTCTCCAGAAACTGAAATTGTGTCAGATGAGGATTATTATTCATTTTCCTGAAAACTCAATAAGGTTTTCTCTCCCAGTCTCTGAAACAAGAAAGAATTTGACAATATATAATAATATAAGAAAGGCCCTGCTTAAAAATTTGAGCACTGATTTGTCAGGGACCAAAACTTTACAAAAAAAATTGTTTCCTACCAATGAATAGAAAAAATGAAAACACTTTGAAATCTTTAGCTTCTTTCTGTTCATTGTAAGGCAACAATTTTTTCTCGTGAAGTTTTGGTCCCTGACAAATAAGTGCTCAAATTTTTACGCAGGGGCCTTTCTTATATCATCAAAAAATATTTTCTGATTCTTTCTTGTTTCAGAGATTTAAAGAGAAAACCCAAATAAAGTTTTCAGGAAAATGCAGAGACCTCCCAGAAAATATTTCAATAGATATCATTATTCATATTTTGGAATTTAATAATAATAAAAATGACATTCGTTGTTCATCGGTGTTTTTCAGCTGCTTCAGTATACTTGTGTAACAATGTTATGTGATTTGTTTTGTTCAGCAAAAACATAAAGATTTTCTGCTACGTAAAGCTTTCCGTGGGAAAAGCATGATATGCCGAAATGTTCTTGGAATTTGCCACTTCCAGTGACATTTGCAAACGTTTAAAATTGAAGGGTATGTACTGGGTATTATTGGGTTACGTGGTATGAGCACATTGTCACCAACCAACGCACTGAAAATATTTGTGAAGCATTCGTGACCACATCAAACGAAGAGTAGTTGTTCGGATGATTTTGTAGACATTCAAGATATACAGGGTGTGGCACGGAAGATGGATGGTTTTGAAAAAATAATAAAAAGCGTTAATTTTTACTCAAAAACACATTTATTGACGGAATCAGATTCTCAAGGAAATAGCATTTGAGACAGTCAAGTATGGAAAATCACATCAGGCATGTGGTGGCCGAAATCGGTGATGCAGTGCTGGAGGCGCTCTTGGAAGTTCGCGTAGACACTCTCCAACATCGCTCTCTCAACTTGGGCAACTTCCACGCGAGTGGCCCTTTTCAATTCGTTCAGAGGTCGGGGCTTGGTCTCGTATACTCTAGCCTTGAGGCTAGAGTAGGACGAATTGAAAAGGGCTATTCGCGTGGAAGTTGCCCAAGTTGATGAGAGCGATGTTGGAGAGTGTCTACGCGAACTTCCAAGAGCGCCTCCAGCACTGCATCACCGATTTCGGCCACCACATGCCTGATGTGATTTTCCACACTTGACTGTCTCAAATGCTATTTCCTTGAGAATCTGATTCCGTCAATAAATGTGTTTTTGAGTAAAAATTAACGCTTTTATTATTTTTTCAAAACCATCCATCCTCCGTGCCGCACCCTGTATTTTGTCCGCGAGTTACTGAATTTATTCATTTTACGATAAACGGCTTCATGAAACAATCGTTTTTCATTTCCTCAGCTTCAACTTCACGTCTCAAGAAAAATGGCCTGAAAACAGTTGAGAGAAAATGAATTGGCAATAAAGTTTTGAGCATCGAGAAAGAAGCCGAGTACTTGATTTATTAGCAGGATATGAAACTGGATGAATTTGAATTCATCCAGGTTGATTCAAATGACAAAGTGATTTATCACCAAATCATCAAATCCCAGTTAATAACGAACGGATACAGGATTCAGAGATTTATTGCGATTTTAATACCCAAGTTTTTTTTCACTTTTTATATTATTATGAAGCACAATCGAAAAGATTGTTTTCGATAAAGTTAACTGTGAAAAAAAGCCTCATCTCTAAAGCACCATTTAACCCTTGAAACTTGTGAATACCATTCGGAGAAAAATATTCATCATAGGTTTCATTCTCACATTCATTACAGAAGCATTCAAAGGTCAATTAAAAGACTCTTACCATATGGATTCAACGGGCAGTAACAAAATCTTTCAAGCTCCTACCTGTAAAAAGTATCATCATGAATGAGTGATTTGCAGTGGCGTAGCAGAGAGCAGTTATTATTCTCGAAAAATACAAACAAAGTCATTCGATTTGACATATCACACTCTGTGCCATACTATTTTAAATTTTTGTATATAGCGTTCAATTATTTCTCTCTGAATGTCGCCAAATGATTGTTTAATTGGGGGCTCGGAGGCTTATTTGACGTGTTGTTCTTCAGGCGGCTTGTAGCTTGCGGCTTATCTGTTATTACAGAAATTATTATGAATTCTCCAGTCGGGATGATTTTATGAAGAAGGAGAAAATATTATGATATCTTTTTATTTTCACTTCCATTCAAGTTGAAGTGAAAGAAATAAGTGTTCAAATACAAAACCAAGTTGTGAGTTTGTTCACAAAGACAAATTTTTCAATATTATGACTTTTCTAGTGCCCTTTTGGTTTCAGAATTACCTACAATTTCATTGAATGTTAGTTATAGAATTTCATAGCTTTCTCGAAGAATCAAACTCATCTCCCACGGCACTAAGGGGCCCCCCGAGCCAAAAGAAAAGCTTTGAATTGGGCCCCAATATCTATTGGACTCGCCAATTCGCGATATTTTTCTGATGGTATAACGAACAGAACCTAAACAATGAAGGTACAGTTAGTATTCTCGAAAAATAGAGAAATATGCCTGAATTATATAAAAAAAATCATGAAAGGTTTACAGTAATTCGATTCGACATATCACTAAATCACACCCTGTGCTACCACCCTATTTTTAAGAGTTTTTTATATAGCTCCAAGCTTTTCGGCATTTCTCTTTGAACGTCACCACATGATCGTTTCATTAGGGGCTCGGCGGCTTATTTGACGTGTTGTTCTTCATGCGGCTTATCTGTTATTGCAGAAATAATTTTCAATTCTCCATCAGCGCATTTTTATAAAAAAGAAAAAAATATTATGAAATCTGTTTATTTCCATTCTAGTAGTGAGAGAAACAAGTGTTTGAATACGACACCACTTTGTGGGTTTGTTTACCTTCAGAGACAAAGTTTTCAATATTCTGACTCTTTAAGTGCTTTTATTTTCAGGATTACAATTTCATTGAAGGTTAGTTCTAGAATTAATTGCGAAGCTTTGTCATCCGTTAGTAATGTCTCTCATATTTTCTCATTATTCGTTCATTTCAATATTAAAAAAAAAGAAGAGTTATTGAATGCTGAAATTAGGAGCGGCAGTTTGAATACCTTATAATTTCTCAGATATCATAAAAATGTCAGAGCGGAAAAGAAATATATTTGAGTGATGCTTGCGAAGGAAAACCACAGAAAGAAAAAAAATGCAATGAAATTTTTTTTAAATATTTTAATTAGGCAATGCCTGAGTCACATTGAAATATTCAGCACAGTGGCGTATCAGGCTTCGTAGAGGGTTCAAAAAATTTAATTCTATTGAACTTCCTACAAGACGCTTGACATCGGCAAGTTGATAAATATGTTGTGAACAAAAAAAAAGCAGAAAGGTTTAATGAATTCTTGTTAAATGATTTTTCAAGTTCTTTATCACTTTGATTTATTCCTAGTTACATATACCATTTTGTTCAGAAATTCTTCTTATTCAATATTATATATTATTATAATCACGTTTTTCTCAACATTTCTCTTGAAAAACGTCAGAGAATGTTATCATACATAACATAGATCTATGGAGGGGGCACCGACTGAAACCCCCCAAATTATGCGCTACGCCACTGATGAAATTGACTACAATGGATTAACTCACAATGGCTTCCATTTCCCGACAATCCCGAAATCCCGAGCTCCCCTTCTCAAGTACAACTTACTCACTCTTCGGAATTTATGATAACTGCATATTTGATGTATTCAATATTATTTTTATTTTCTGAATGATCTCTAACAACTTCAACACATTTTTTTTTTATTTATGCCATCTCTTCAACTTCACGAGTTTTGTTTCTACTTCCTCGACTGTACCTGGACGTCTAGCTTACACTTTCTTTCTTTCAGATGATGAAATGGACAGTGAAGTCTCAGAATGATAAACTGAAAAAATATCAACATGAGGTTCGATCGATGAGGAGCAAGTAATTTCAAGTCAGCATCAGAGTGTGCAAATTATGTAGACTCATCCCAAACTTCCTCGATATTCGACTTCTTGCTAGCTTCCAGGTCTCTCCAGAATGAAGTAGGGTTCAAATAAAGTTTATATTTCATTTCAAGACGAAATGAATGATATAATTCAAATTTTCATAAGGCAACCATTTTCGTCATCACAGCCGCTTAATATTTCAGTAACCGACCCTTCCAAGAGAACCTCCATGAGAGATGAGAGAGCACTTGCGTTCCCAACTCGTTAATAATGATATGCGATTCCTGTTTGATCTCGAGACTCGGCAGGAATTGAAAACGTTATGAAGTTTACTTAGGCTTTTTCAATATGGGGTACAGAGACAAGGAAGTTCCTTCATTCATTTTCAGAAACAAATTCGGAAATGTGGTTTTAGTTCATTAACCATTTATACCCGGTGTTCCGATATTGGACATTGCCGTTCGTTCCCAGTGTTCTGATAATGGACATTCCCCTTTTTCCTTCCACTATTCAACAACCGATCCCATATGGCCATATATTTTCTAGATGTGTTCAGTACAAATATGCGCATGTTGGGACTAGTCTCTATCACTAGAAATTATACTTCAATGCCTCTCGGTCTCACAAATATTCTGAAGGAAATTGGCTTTCAGAAAAAGAATATTTCTTCATTACCTCGTATTTATTTTCAGAAAGAACTGAGTTCACCTTTCAAAAAAAACCATTCTCCAAAATATTCATATTATATTCTGCAAAGAACATGAATTTACCACAATGGACATAACTAATCATGGTATAGAAAAAAACTCATTATTGTGAAGGTACGCATACTCTGACTGATACCTAAGATGAACATGGAAGCGCTTGAGATATACCTATAAACATAAGAACACATAAACAGAAGGAAGAAACTCCTTTGGTACATAGCACATAGTTTCCGGGGTTGGACCAAAATCAAGCCAATAAGTATTGGGAACGATGTATCAATCAATATCGCGCGCGTGAACCTACTATCTTTTCTCGCCAATAATCAGGGTATGAGTTGGACCAACAAGATCGAATCCAGCATCACTTTCAGAAATTCAGCGGTCGAGTTACAACCTCAGACCAAGAATACTATTCTCTGTACGTTGACTTGTCCGATACATATTTGCTATATGTCCAAGGGAATGGATGAAGATATTATTATATTATCATTAACCAGTCAGCTCTTATAAAAAAAGTATAACAACATCAGACCTTCAAATCCTCAAGGGGGTCAAACAGGAATGCATATTGTCGCCGCTGCTCCTTAATCTGTTTTCTGAATCCATATTTCAGGAGGCCTTGGAGAATTTGGAGGTGGGAATTAAGGTGAATGGTAAACCCATTAACAACATATGCTGACGATACGGTGCTTCTAACTATGATTTCGCATTCGTATTTCTGCTACCGAAATAGCAGAAATACAAGGAAAGTGGTGCTCTCTTAGATCATTTGCTTGTGAAGTTTCCTTCTCACCACATTGTTCATTGTTTCGATTTTTATTTGTGACTCTACTTCAGACTTGTTGATATTGATATTAATGAATAATTTGTTTTTATACGTAATTCAAGTGGTCACTAACAATTTTCAAAAGATTCATTCAATAAGTAATGCAGAATGTAAGGTTCCTTGAGAAACGTAAAAAATCAATTTGTCATAGGAATGGTTTATTTCCGCTAAACATTCCATCATTTTTTCATCTGAAGAGAGTTTATTTAACATTTTTGGAATCCTCACAGAAACAGTGCATGAATTGAAGTATACATTCAACTTCATTCGAGCAAAAATACAATGAATCGCAACGTATCAGATTGTATCCATGTCATGAGATGAAGTATTTGAAGTGAAAAAAATTAAATATTTTCTTTCACCTATCTCGAACACATTCTTTTCCCACAGTTTTTCTGGGATACAAACCCTGTATAATTCATTTAGATATAATTAATATTTTCATTCATCATACTGGGAAAAAAAATTCTTTTCTTTGAGCAACATAATACTCAGAACCAGACCCGTTATTATAACTTTAACTCTTGGAACCTCCCGAGTGAATCAAAGTTTATTTAACCATCTTCATCGTCGAAGTTTGTGGGCAATTCTCCAACATTGCGTTACTGCAGTTACGAACTTTTAGCGATATGGTTCATTAACCGTCTCGTAATTGAAAAGTAATATCAAACTGTTGCTTTCGTGCACCCCTCAAATCGCACCTGTAGGACCCCAAACTTCAGTCTCCAACGACGGCAAACTACCCAGATTACACAAGGGACAAAGTTCAATAGGTACCTACTCGAATCAAATGGTTACCCTTTTGTGAGAAACTTTGAAATCAAAAAAACATTGAATTGATATTCGTGGTTAGCCGGGATATTTTGGTCTCTGCTATCACGGCTGATTTAATTAAATGTCGTAATTACGTATATGGATGGAGTCTATCACTACACCAGATCAATCACAAGTAGGTTTGATGTGTTGAGACCTGATCAAATAGGCGGTCATACAGCGAGTCATTGATTTGAATTTTCCCCGAAATACAAAATTTCAATTTCAATTAATATTACACAAAAAATTGAATCATTCATATTGCTCGAACGTTAGCTTCGGAATTTAGGCCAATATTGTTGGAAAACAACAGAAAAAATAAAATGTGTTTCTTGTAATGATGTCTTTTTCTGCAACTCTTGATGTCAACGTTGTTCCAGATATATTCTCATTCTCCAAAATCATAGCAGTTATTCAATTGCGACCAATTAGATCATTCTGAATGTAAATAGTTTGACGGTACATCGTTGACTAAAAAAGGCAATTTTTTTTCATTCGTTGCTCTAATTCTCTAACCTAGTGGCATTTCATGTAATAATGGGTAAATTTCATTTCACAGAATGACTTTATGATATAATTTTCCTAATAGCATTTTGAATGAAGTGAGTTTCAAAAAACTCAGATACTGCTGTTTATTGAAATATTTCTTCATGCGTGAAAATATGAAATGAGAAATTGAGTTTAAAAGGAAAAATTCTAGTAGAAAACCTTGAAAGAACGTAACATTCCTTTTCAACAGACTGAATGATTACTCTTTCACTAACATGGAGGAAGATAATAAGGTATAACACTCTATAACTTCAAATGTAGTTGGTAATGATGAAAATGTCCCTCAGGATAAGAAAACTATGTAGTCCTGTCATTGACACTTATTTTGATGCACATTTTCATTGCTGTATTGAGACGGAGTACTCTCCTCGGGCATGGAAGACTGCCTGAAAAAACACAAGTACTACCTTTTTTGATTCGAGAATGATCAGTAAATTGCCTAGTATTAGTAATTCTAGAAAACATTCTTTGCCTCTCGAATGTATTGATATTTTTTCATCTTATATATCTCGATACCAACTAGTCAGAATGGCTTCAGAAAGGAATTCAGTACTTTGACAGCCCTTATTTTCCGATGCTCATGTGCGCTTATGGGTTGGTGTCAGTATCAATACTTCTTGAGTTTTCCCGTTCAACACAATAAACCATGAGTTTGACCAAGCAGCTTTTACTGATCTCATTTATCTGAAAGATATCAAGATTTGAAGTGGAGTCCCTCAAGGTTCAATTCTGAGTCCCTTGCTGTTGATAACATACACTGCTGAATTATTAAGATCTGTTGAAAGCTGTGAGGTGAGGTCTATGATGCGATTGATACTCTGTTCTAGTTTTTCTTTAGCTGATGCGTCTCAATTCGTTGAGAGGGTGACTCCCGATCTAACTCGTATTTCTAATACTGTTCCTGTGTTCGGTTACAAGATCTCAGGTGCGAGAAGCTTTTGAGACGAGTTATAGCATATTTCAGAAGAATACGATCACAACTTTCCAGAGGCTATTTTCCCTGGAAATAAGACACTATAAAAAAGTGATGTCACGATATCGATGAAATATCAACATTTTATTATATATTCAAAACAAATACAGTTATCGTGAAACGTCATAAGAGGTGTTTTCATGAGAAGCCAAGGCTCAATTCAACGTCTTCACCTATCTAGTCTGGAAGTACCAGGAACAGCTAAAATCAAGCAATTCGGCATACTCTCTACTTGAATGAGTGCAATTTTTGTGATAATTAATAAGACTTCCACATAATGACAATCCGATAAGCCGGAAAACATTAAAATATAAACATGCCACGTTGATGAACCTATTTCCATCGATTTCAAAAATGATTGCATCTTCTTCGAACAATTCGCCTTGTTCAATATATACAAGGTGGCCATTTGAAAACGAAACAGACGAGATTACAGACGAAATAAATTTTTTCGATAGAAATGTTCGGACAGGTCGATTTCTGTTTCGAGGGGGACAACTTAAGATGTAGGTTACGGACGCATAGCGCTTCAAACCTTGCTACTACAACCCTCACCACCAATTTTTGGATAAGGAAGATGGGGTGAGTGATACCTCATTTGAAAGGTATACTGATTTCAGCACAGTAATTGTTTTTTCATTTTATGCATTATTTCTCGAAATATTTTTAACTAAGCATTTGAAAATGAAGTGATGTTTTCATGGCACTTGTAGTGTTTTTTTGTGAAAAAATGGACATTTTGAGCTTCAAAACAACCATGACTGTGGCTTCCTTCCTCCAATCCACTGATATAAAAATCTTTAATCAAGATGTCGAACAAACAAAGCGTAATGCGAAGGAGCTCAATCTTGCTGAAACTCAATCTAAATTATCTTCGATATAATTTGCAGTATTTCCAATAACATGCGGTAACACTTGATCGATAGAAATCTCCAAAAAGTCCAAATACGTGCATATCTCTAATCAGATTACTAGGTAAGAAAATCAAATCATTAATGATGCCACAGAAATATTCCAGTCCCAATTTGTGGAACGATTTCCGACTTAATTATGAAGTGTTTTCTCAGTTGGCTTCAATAATGTTTTCATTTTGTTGATTATTGAATTCATATCTATTTTAAAAAAAAATGAAAATCGATAATTTTTTATTTATTACGAACAGATCATTAAGTTGGCTTACTGGTTCTTTGACATGTGAATTATTCTTAGTTTTGAATCGAGATTTGTATGTGTTCTCATTCATTGTTCAACATGGTTTATTCATTTGCAGAGCGGGTGGAAATAATTTCAATTTTTTTTTGCAAACAATCAATGTGCGAATAGAACCGCAGAATTCTTCAATCAACGACATTTAGATAAACATGTTAATAGGAAGTATTTAAGAAAAAGAAAAAACTTTGCCTTCACGAAGGCACATCGAGAACATTTTTGAAACATAGATGAATTCAAAATAGTAATCATCGAAATGAATACCATTTTCAATTCCCAGGCTCAGAGATCTTTTATCATGAGGTTGAGAAATGATATTAGATTTTGTCACTGAGATGAGAGATATACCGGTTTCGGCCTTGTTGGGCCTCATCAGTATCCCGCACATCTCAGGACAAAATCTTCATAAAAAACTTCAGAATTTATAGCAATTGGTTGTGAAGTAATGAGTAAAATATTACAAAGTACTAAGGTGGTGACATCCAATTGCGTCAAAATGAAGTTTCACTATTTTGAATTCATCTATGTTTCAAAAATAGGAAGTATGTTTTGGAATTAGTGTCAAAGTTTCAAGAAACCGGGTCCGTGGCTAATAAAAAACGAAATATGGAAAGAAATGAAGCAGCTGAAGTAGCTGTTCTTGGACAGATTGCTCTGAATCCAATGACGATTACGAAGCAGCTAGCACATGAATCTGGTTTTACACTAACTCGAATTGCAAATATTTTGAAGCATCATAAATGAGAACGAGTAACTACTTATCCCAATTATCTGTACAATGGTTGTTCGTTCTTTCTAAACGGCACAGTAAATCGACACAATTGTCGTTTTTGGGCCGATGCTAATCCGAGATCGTTCCACGAAGTTTATACTCCAACCACAAAAACTCAATGTTTGGGCTGGAATATTTGGTGACAATATTGTCGGACCGTTCTTTTTACCTGGTAATCTTACTGAAGATATGTATTTGGACTTATTGCAAAATCACATTGATCCAATTTTGACGGAAATTATTGAAAACAATGCTGAAAATTATGTGGAAGATCAGATTGTGTTTCAGCAAGATGGAGCTCCTCCGCACTACGCCTTACCAGTTCGAGAATATCTGGATCAAAGATTTCCAAATCGGTGGATTGGAAGAAGGGGTCCCACTGAATGGCCAGCCAGATCGCCAGATCTGTCACCACTAGATTTTTTTTTTTGGGGCACTTGAAGAGTAAAATTTACTCTACACAGCCCGATTCCATAGAAGATTTAAGAAGACGAATAGTGAACGAATGTCGTCAAATCACTCCAGAAATGCTGCAAAATGTGCGCCATCGTTTCGAACAAAACTTATTTCTTTGTATGGAAGCTAATGGTAAACAATTTGAATATTCAATTAATTGATGTGAGTTTTTGATAAATTATTTATTTTACTTTGAAAAGTCGCAAGTTCGCAAAAAAGTTAATTTAAGTGATAAAAATTAAATAACGCATGAATATTTCAAGAACTAATGCTTAAAAAAAATCAGTATAAAAATACCTTTCAAATGAGGTATCACTCACCCCATCTTCCCTATTCAAAAATTTGGGGTGAGGGTTGTAGTAGCAAGGGTTGAAGCGCTATGCGTCCGTAACCTACATCTTATGTTGTCCCCCTCGAAACAGAAATCGACCTGTCCGAGCATTTCTATCGAAAAAATTTATTTCGTCTGTAATCTCGTCTGTTTCGTTTTCAAATGGTCACCCTGTATATATTTCCATGAAGAGGAGAAACGAGTTATTCCTGGAGATGTTTCTGTTTTCCATGAATGGTTTCTATAAAATGGCAAATTTCATGTTCATGTATTTCTCCTCTTTCATATTTCTTCGTCATTCGACTTATTTGGTTCAATTATCCAATTGTTTTTCTGTTGTTCATCTGTTGTCTCCACTCAGGTTCATTGTGTAACAAAATAGAATCTTACATGCAGTAGTTGTTGGATAATGACCAATTATCTTCAAATGAAGTAATATACAGGGTGTTCTACAAGATCTATGAAAAACTTTGACAGCTAACAATTTCCAGGCTCATAGATCTTTCATCATGAGGTTGGAGAAATGATATTAGATTTCGTCACTGAGATGAGAGATATACCGGTTTCCGCCTTGTTTGGCCTCATCAGTATCCCATACTTCTCAGGGACCAAATCTTCATGAAAAACTTGGATATTTGAAGCAATCAGTTGTGAAGTTCTGATCAAAATATTACAAAGTACTGAGGTGAGTACATTGTAATATGCCGTGGTGGCAAAGAATTTTTCTTTTTCTCAAACACTTGGTTCACACCTGAGTACTTTGTAATATTTTGATCAGTACTTCACAACTAATTGCTTTAAATATCGAAGTTTTTGTTGAAGATTTCTACCCTGAGATGTATGGGATACTGATGGGGATCTCTCATCCCAGTGACAAAAATCTAATATCATTTTTCCAACTCCATGTTGAAAGATCTCTGGGCCTGGAAATTTAAAATGGTATGTATTCATTTGGATGATTACTATTTTGAATTCATCTATGCTTCAAAAACGTATAGGGTGATTGTTCATTTTTTACTCGATAGCTATCTCAGTTGATAGGTCGTACAAAAAACGTTTAAATAAGCAAATTTGTGGTATTCTACATAAACATTCAAAATTGAGTATTGAAAAATGGATAAAGGCATCGTTAACCTAAAAATTCTTTGTAAAGTGTTGTTTTTCAAATGGCCTACCCAGTATTTAATTTTCCTCATAATATCAACTGGTATAGCTATTGGTAAAATATGATATATCACCCTCTACCTATCTTGCATCGAATTCACCATATCCTGTAATTTCGTTAATATCTTTTTTTTCTAGTTGATGAACAAGAGTTTCGAGAAACACATCAGTCATGATTGGGATTTTCGCTCTCGAAACATCTCAGGTAGACTCTGGATGAATTTTCCTCTGAAATTCAAAAGGTCTATTATCTGGTGAACATGTTCGAAAGAAGGAATAATTATTGGTTATATTTCAGTGTGAAAAATACGAGTGGAAAAGCAATGTATAAGGAAAGATGCTCCATGAGTTTTCTCAGAGAATTCTTCCTTGAAAAAACGCCAAGATAAATAGTTTGTTACACCTACCACGCTTCTCCAACTTTGTGAATTATGAGAACTTCTTTGAAGGGGAGGAGACCCTACTCAGTTGAATATCTACATCTACCCATGGCCTGTGAAAGTGGGATTTTGAAATTTATTACATGCTATTTCTCTGTTTTTGAAATACTAGACCAACAAACTTCGAGAACATTCTAAAGTTTAAAAATTCGATTCTCGAGCCATCTGACAGAAACACAAATGTGTAGGAGTAATAATACCCCGCATTCAGCAGGAATACCTTGACCCATATTGGAAAAACTCTGCCCAAAATTCCATCTTACAAACAGCTGCTCGTTATTTTCTAATATGCATGTTTTTCTCCCAGTTATTGAGATTTCAGTGTCATGGGAGTAGGGAATCATGATATAATCTAGGTTTACAATACAATAGTAGAATTTTGCCTTCTGGTACAAAAAATAAATTCATTATTACAAACTTGACAATGGTGACATATGCATAGCATATGATGAATAAAGATTGATTCATTGATTAAAAAAGTTATTTGGAATTACATTCATTAAAAATGAAAAAAAAAGAATTAATTTCTAGGTGAATAATTGTCAAGTGGCTCCAAAAAACGCAAATTTGTTGCAGCTTCAAAAAAACTTCGAATGAGGTTCAACAATCGGAATTGTACACAGACTGACATAACTCTCATCTACCAACTTCACTCGACATTAATTCAAAATCTGCCACGCAAATATTCGTTCAACACCTTCCTACTTTCTCCTATTTACTTCACCTCTTGAAAATGAATAATGCTGCCTATAGAATTTCAAATTCACCCAAGGTATTGTGGTTTAACAGAACGAAGCCATCAGAAACGTTCGGAAAATGGATTTCAGAACACAGCATTTTCGCTTGGGAACCTGAATCAATGGAACGCAGGACAATGAATCGTCATAAATTGAAGTTACGAAAGTGCCGATTCATAAGCCAGGTTTGAGAAGAATGAATGAAATTCGTGCAGAATTCATTTTATTGCTTTGTGAAACTCAGTTTCACTCGGTTACATTCCGGAAAAGCTAATCGGAGTCAGTTTCTTACCATCTGAACCAACCTATCGACGAACTGTTCCAATGTTGCGAAGAATGGTCAACTATTCGAAATAGTTCCAAGTCACTGTTGTTCATTGAAGAAATTAAAATTGTTGGATTTCATCGAATCGTGAAAAAATTTTGAAATTTTTACATGTTACCGAAACATTATAATACTAAAATTACAGATCTGACTGATATTTTTTCTTGATGTGAATTTATAGAAATCCGATTACTGAGATATGAAAAAGAATTGATTACTTGGAACTTGGAAAAGAAACAAAACTATCATCAGAATGTAACCTGTTCTTTCGAGCATTTCGGCCGTCGTCGTGGATTAGTTCTCGACGTTTTCGCCAGTTCGAGTGTCTGGCATCTTCAGGAGTTATATTTCTATAGATGTTCTCACTGGACTGAACTGCTTGAGTGTGTCGGGGACGCAGATTGTACATTCTTATAGCTTTATTCGGGTTCATACAATTACTGTTCTAGGACTGTCAGGAGTTTGCGCAGTAAATTTGTTGGAGATATTGTAGTTAGCAGTCGTGTTTTTTTGGGGACTGTTTAAGGACTGACTTGTTTTGCGTTCGGGTTTTTACGAATAATCCTGGTATTGTCCGAGAACAGTCTAAAAGCTGTCCCCGCTCTTGGGCAAGTACTGTTTTAGGATTATTCTGAGTGCATGTTTTTTAGGGCTTAACGAGATGGTTGTTGGCCGGAATCTTGATGCCATCGATTATCATCAATGAAGATATCGTTCACATGATAAATTTCTCGTGCTGAGAACTGAAATGATTTTACTTTCTCTTTTTCATATCAGGATCGTTCGATGCATTCGAATTTTTTCAAAACTTGAACCAGTCCTAGAACGGTCCTAGGTATCGAAACCAGTGCGCATGTGTTCGACGCAGTTTCAGAATGAACCTATACGATATCCAGCGAGATCTGATAGTGGAAGTCAACAACTAAATGTAGGTACGCTTACAAGGTTATGAATATTTTCATTGGCTCCCGTTTAGTGCTTTTCTCGCCTTCTCCAGATCTGTATTAGGTCCGACAATTGAGTGATTTATTTATGAATATATATTTTAAAACTATTGGTCGTTTTTGATTCAATGTATGTACTTACAAAGTCGGCTATAATCTGGGGGCACTGTAGTGCCCCCGCCAACACGAGCCAAGCGAAGCGCGGCGCCGGGGCACTACCTCTATCTTTTATCGAAGTGTTTCGTCGTATTTTTGAACACTCATTAACTTGAGTTTGGGATATAGTAGATGAACAAAATTCTCAGGATACAATGCAAGTAGTGAACTCATCAAAAGTGCAAAGATTTAAGGGCATAGCTCCTACACTTCAGCTTCAACACACAAACAACGAAAAAATTCTTAAATTTGAAAATTTCACCCTCAACCCTTAGGACCAGGGGATGTATAAGTTTGTATGAGACTTCCGCCAATTTTGATGCTAGTGGTCTGAAAATTGATATATACATAGGGCTGCTTATTAGAAGTGTTAAACAAAAAAATTCTAGAATTCTCAGGGAAAATTACCCCACATTTTGGATGAGGGGATGAAAAAAGCGCCCGTAAAACGCCTCATATGTATTTTACACCAAATACAATTTCCCTGTAATAACCTCAACCACAGTTTCCATTGAGCAATTTTCCGTTGTGATCATTCTATAATGATAGGAATCTTTGTACAATAGTTGTGATGGCAGCTGTCAAATACATCGCCATCGCAGCTTGAACCTTGTTAGATAAATATTATTTATAATGCTTTTTTTCGTACTACTAAATGCACGTTTTTTTGATCGCTTTTTTGTTGTAAATTCCTGGGCAGAATCTGTAGAACTCGTCATTGTTTTTAAAATTATAACACGCAATATGTTCGATTGAACGCGCCGATATGGGCAATCACCACGAAAGATATTTATCGACTGAACTGAAATCTGATCTATCTATGTAGCGTATGGTTAACATGGAAACATAATTCTTCGGAAAATCTGAAATCTGAAACATTGAAGATTAAACCCGGTTCTGATGAATTTGGCGCCGCCTTGTTGTTTTGAAGCGGTATCGTCTCTCGATGGAGGAAGTGTAGGACTGTCCTGAAAATTGTAACCCGAGTAAAGCCTTCATCGTTTGTATCGCGACGATACAATCTGCGTCCCCGTCACACTCAGGCCAAAGATTATAGCGAAGCGACTTCAGTGATGAGAGCGACATCTGTTGTTTCATAAGTAATCGGGTTATGGTTGAAATAATTAATTAGGGTCCATTTGGCATATATTATATAGAGATTATTTTTCACTGAAATCACTCGAGATATACAAGCGTAGCACCTAGCTCACTTCATAATCTTTGTTTGTGTTTTTTATGTTATAAATTTTGTGTTAAAAACTGGCCAACATTCGAAATGTATGGTGATTAATTTCAGAAATATAGGAAAGAATAATCTTGAATATGCATTCTTTTCAGTACCAAAGAGAATGGAAATGTAAGTTTCGAAAGAAGAGAATGTATTATCTTCCTGTATAACTGAAAGTGGTCAGGCTACAAGATTATTTCAGATCGGTAGATAATGTCAAACAATGACATGATCCCAATTTTCAGATTCCAAATAGGTCCAGTTCTCCAGAAAACGCCTACTAGGCCGTCGAAGTTGGTACACCCTGTATAAAAAAATTATACATAATCAAACTAATTTTCAACAAATTGAATTGTAGCAACGTTGGCTTTCAATCCTCGAAAAATGATGAAAATCTCCAATGGGAAACGATTCAACTCATTAGTTGAAAAGCTGTTCGTAGTTATGTGTTATCAATTATTTCAGCGGCCAAGTGAAATATGTATTCGGGGAGCTGCGAAAGCCACCAGGTTGCGTTGAATAAATGATAATGGTCATACGTTTACTGGCAGACAAAGGACACCACACTCTGACGTATTTTCCGAAATGAACGAGGTGATATAATAGCTTTCCGAAAAGTATTTCCGGATGAATATTTTATGAGCGTTTCGTGGCATATAGCTGCTCCATTGTAACGAATTGCTGTGCGCTATTCGAAACACTGACCTCGCCTACTAGTATAAAAGGGTTCGCTAGCCTTTGAGCTTGATCGTTGAATGTTTTGAATAGAAAATGGAAACGCATAAACCCAAATCTTCATTTAAAAAATTTAAGGGCTGAAGCAGTCAGCTGAAGGGAATTTGGTGCATTCGATATTTAAAGCACTATGGAAAAAAAGCTGCAGTCAAATGTCATTCAATCTGCAGAAACGTATATAATATTTCTCTAAGACGTTCAAGAAGTAATTTTCATGATTTCTTTAGTATGTGAATTTTCTGTTGTTATCATTTATTCAAACTGTAAAATGTTATCGCATGGCACCAAAAAGGTAGCCTGGGACCTTTCTACTTGATGGAGACAATACTTGGTTATTCTGGACGAAGTGAAATGTGTGTCTTGATGAATTTCCTCACCTATTCTATTGTGAAAATACTTCGTTCGACGAGGGAAATGAGCTTCATGATTTTGAGCTCTTTGATTTATATCTGCTCTGGTGCTGACTCTAACTGGGATAAACGGACTGGATAATCTATGTCAGTGTTGTCATCTGTAAATACACGTTAGATTTCGTTGAAATGTATGACATATTTTCATTTATTGAATTAATATTTTTTTCTGAATGGAATGAACATTGTAAATGTCAATACAACTTTTCAAAAATATTCTGTGAAATATTGTAATAGCGGAGTCCCAAACAAGAAGACAAGAGTCGACACAAAGCGATGAAAAAACATCTTTAGAAACGACCATGAAATTGGTCAAAGAATATAGTTCCCATTCCTATGAAAACTGAGAGAATACATACCATTTCAAATCTTGAATTCTTTAAATAATGAAAGGGACCTCTAATTGCAGGCGTCTTGTGAGTTATCAAGTTCCTTAAGTATTTGGGGAAAATAGTGCTAGTGAATACGAATCAAGGATCAAATGGCTTACAGACCCAGATAATGAAGATAAAACTCAGAATTTTCATTTTGGAACTCCTGCAAATTGAGTTTGAAGGAATGGGTTGACGGTTCCCCATGAGAGTTTCCTTCGCAACACAATATGATCTTCCATCCGTATCAAGATCGTATAGAAGATTTGATGCTCCATAAATATGGTTTTGCGAATGTTGCATGATAATTTTCGGTCGAAAACCTTCATTATAGCCTAATGTTTTCGTCGAAATAAATTTCAAGCGAGCACAAACATCCCTGGAATATTTTGCGATGTTTTGAAAATGCAGGCATGAGGATGCTTTTTTGAAACGTGATTCGTTCTTCCCAAAGAGTTTTCGTAAGCTCGAAATCTTTATTTCCAAAATATTAACATGTGGATATATTCTCGAGACCTCACATAGATTGCCTTTAGAAGTTCATTTAGACTGTGATTCAAGTACGCTTTTTCCGCTAGTACATGTAGTCACATACAATAAATTGCTCAGAACATCATTTCTATATTAGGTTCAAAGGAGGGAGTTTTCTTAATATAAATTGGGATACTATTTATGAGGTCGAAATAAGTCTATTTCTTCATTTCTCCTTTTCATTTTTCCTCAATCTTGAAATTGTTTGCATGAAACGGCTACCAAAAAATTCAAGAAGATGTTCTGTATGTGATATCCACGTCAATTCCTTCTGTGACATCCCACAGAAGATTTCTTGCGAGACATCCAAGCAAGGGACATGCTTTAGCCGCCTGTGGCAGACATTGGATGTCTATTAAAGTTCAGTCCAGGTGTAAAAAAACATCGCAGTGGATGTCCAACGACTCGAAATCTCTTACTTTCAACATCTCAGAGATAAGAGATGTTTTTGTGCCCGATGGGTTATCTGGAGATTATTGTTATTGAAAACAAAATATGACCCCTATTCAGCTATATGTAAATTATCCCTCAAGATCCAATCATCACCCTCATTAGAAACGAGGAGTTATAAAAACACTCGTAGGCAGAGCCAGACGATTGTGCGAGCCGGAATTTCTGGAGGATGCATTCGTCGCTAATGGATATAATGCTAAGGAAATTCAGAGGGCGATAAAACCAAAACTTTCCACACGTGATGATAACACATCACAACTCACTACCAATGGAAGAGCTATCTTACCATATATACCCAAGGTCACTGATAGAATTGGTAGAGTACTAGAGAGGAACAATATAGAGACTGTCTATGAGCCAACTCAAAAACTTGGCCAAATGATCAGAACTACCAAAGACAAAGTCGACCCACTCTCTCAACCTGGTATTTACTGGATACCTTGTGACTGCGGCAAAGTCTACATTGGTACAACGAAGCGAACTATCAATACGAGAACATGCTCTAACAGATGGACACAATAATGTTTTCTCAAAGGCAGAGGCTACTCCGAACATCGAAAGTTCCTATCCTAGAATGAACAGGGAAGCCATTGAGATATATAAACATAAGAACAACATGAACAGAAGGAAAGAAACTTCTTTGGTAGATAGCGCATGGTTGCCGGTGTTGAATAAGACCAAAATTAAGCCAATACGAAGAGGAAGCGATGGACCAATCAACATATCGCGCGTAAAACCCACTACCTTCTCCCGCCAATGATCAGGAAGTAAGTCGAATCCAGCATCACTTTCGAAAATTCAACGGTCCAGTTGCAACCTCAGACCAAGAATCTTCTGAAGATGCCTACCGCAGTTGTGGGTAGACGTTGGGTGAAATAATTTCTTATAGACCACGGCCAATAAGCCGGGAAGACTCTCTTAATGTCAACATAAAGATATCATCTATTGTCATATTGGAACAAAAAAAGGTATGAAGAATTATCATTTTGACTGAAGAATGTGATTTGAATTTCTTCATCAAATCATAGATGAATTATTGAGTTTCAGGACATATCGTGTTATCTGAGAGCGAGAATCCACAGAAATATTTTTTTTTATGAATAATTGCATGGGCTTTCTGAAGCAGAGGCACATTGATAATATCATCCCGTATCATTCATCCAGAATCACAAGATGGTCATATAGTTGAACCAATAATGATTATGATTGTGATATTATATTTCTTCAACTCCTCACATCTCGTAAAATATTCTTTAGAAAACTATGGTTGAAGATCGTTTCTTATCAGGAATGAATGCCGCATATTCATTTTCATATGAATTCATGTCATGCCAGATAAGAGCACTTTTCAAGTTGAAGATTTCTGATTAAATTAACAATGATGAAAATTCATTGTTCGATATCCTTGGTAGTTAGAGATATTTGCCGTCGCGCATTTTCATGAAACCATCACTACATGATCATGTTTCTCTATTTCTCATAAGCATAGTCCTCATATCATATTTTCAATCATTTTTTTGCAATATAGTAATGAATAATCATACACATACATGATAAAACATGTAACAACCTAATCAAATAAATACTATCCATTTAAGTGAAATTTTTGGAAGTATGTGCACAAGTGCATCAAAGAAATCGATAATTTTGCATGACAGAATGTAATCTAAAAACTGCGTTCATTTTCATTTGAAAAAAGAGCCCGGCACCGAAGAACATAGGGAAAGTTTAAGATTTTCTTGGATGGAGCAAAAAAATTGAATGATCATCTCATTTATATTCTTCCAGTTTAGGATATGGAAATTTTTCTACTTTCTCTGTTCCGTCCTTACTCGTATTTCCAATTCATATAAACGCTGCCGCTACAGTACAAACAGTGATTGATCTATACCATGGAAAAATCCCTAAAATCTTTACTTACGGACTTCATAAAAATTCCTCTCCGAACACAGTTCACGCCGCAGAGATTTCAGATATGAAGATAACCTTGAAGTAATAAATTTCAACCCGGCGGAATATATTCCACATTTTTTCTGGCGTTGCTAGTTTTACCACCGACCCCATTCTGTATTCTGTACGACATGTACTAAAACTCATTTAATTTCATCAAGTTGAGGATTTAGCGGGCTACACGGTTCATGAATATTCCTTTCTGATGATGCTTGCGTTAATCTCGGAAAGGTGTTGCCTTGAATACCTAGTCCTATTCCGAATGGAAGGTTGAAAGGTGGGTAAAAAACTGAAATTTGATTAATTTCACAGATAAACGATGACTTAAAAAACCATTTTCCTAAACATAAATAGGATTCGTGAGATTTGATTTCACTATTGAAAATTTTACTGGTGAGAATGTAGAATTCCTCTATGTAAATGGTCCACCTTTGTCGATGTGATCGATAGGTAATGGTTGATTTCTTTTGTGTGTTCCTCTGCTTAAGTTGCCCATGAGCAGAGATATTTGTGGGGGGATGACCATGTTAGATAGTCGATTTCAATATTTTTTGATATAGGTCTTTTATTATGTGTGCTTTGGATTTTCGAAGTTGTCATGACTTCCGTTTTCCCTATGTTCATATCAAGGCCATATCTCTTGCAAAACGTGTTTGTTAACTGAATTCTATCTAGTTTCAAGCTACGACCGCGATGTACTTGTAATTTGCCATCACAACGAAACGATATCATAACATTAGATACGAATATAACAACAACATAATTGAATTGAGACCAAATTTATCGGATATCAATACAAATGGGCTGCTTAATTTCATCATTTTATTCAAGATGTTCAAGTTTGTCAACATTCATCACTTAAAACGATTTTCAAACTTCAAGCATCAAAATTTCTGATTAAACCTTTACATCCCCAGTTAGAAAGTTTGGGAGAAAAAATGTTTGAAATTTTTCACTGCTTGTGTATTGATACTAGCTTACATACCAAATTAAAGGACTTCTGGAACTATCCTCACATTCTTTATGATCTGTGTGTGACGCAATCGGGGTTTTTTTAGATATCAATGAAATCTAAAATTCAGAATCTTTGCGATTGAAACATTTTACTTGTAGTAAGTCTTCTCTTGACATGATATCTCGAGAAATTCATTCATCTGGTCAGAGGCGGCTCCAGGGCCTTACAGCCAGGGGTTCACATAAATAAAAAAAAATTTTTTCACACAAAAGGATCATATATTTATATATTTCAGTATGGTATAAACATTATTACAGTACAACACCATTTCCAATTGTAATTCACAAAATATCAGTTGTGTTCCTTATTGGTCAATTGTTTTTCAGGATATATCAAATATTATTCCGATTTGTCAATTGAATTTCAGAAAATATAAAATGAAATTCAATTCAGTACCCGAACTAGATGGTTTTTGAAATTCAATTGACTAATCTCAAACTCCATTGACGCTTTCTCAAATTAAAGTGACTAATCTGAATTACACTTGGGAATGGTGCAGAAAAGTCTTGCTCTAATCACATGCATCACAGCATTGTTTTCAATTATATATTTCGTTTTGTGGTTATCAGTACTAACTTCCAATCCTGTTAATGTTGCAATCAAATCTAAGTCAAACCAACACTCAAGATACAACAAGTCATTCAATTGTATAATATTGACTTCAATTCGAAATAAATTTAACGAAACTTTAATAACTGTAATAGAGAAATTACTGTCTAACTCGTAACAATATGTAAGTTATTTTGGAATGAAGGTGTATTATATTACGAAATTATTCACTACTGCGTAGAGTGGAATTTATTCTTCTTTCTTTTTTTGCAGCAAATTGATCGATATCCGCAAGTTTGAAATTTGGTATAGATAACATCGTGAGTCATTCTTCATTGATCGAACCCTTCGAAAATGTTTCAATTCTATTCAATGTTGGAAAACTTCTTTCCGCTTCAGATGTCGTGGAAAGAATTGTCACAAGTATTAGGAAATGGAAAAAAGTAAGTAATAGAAAATATAAGTTCTAGGTTATTCTCAACTATTATTTGTTGTTTTCATGATGCAACCCAGGCACACAACACTAGGAACTTGAAAAATAAAGTTTAACTCTACTTCACCCAATGAAATACGTAGTGAGTTGTCAACGAATGAATATCCCGATTTTTTGAGTGGTCCAGGGGTTCACGTGCTCATGGTTTCCCATCGCAGAGCCACCACTTAGTTCATTGCTCACTTCAATTCAAACATACGATGCCGCGCATCGCCTGGCTCGTTTTGGTGGGAGCACGGTTTTATACAGAGTCACAGAGTGCAGGGACGGGCCCAAGGGGGGGGATGATCCCCCCCCAATGTTGAACGAAGTTGGCAAATTTTCAAAGCAGTTGGAAAAATTTCGAATCGGTTGGAAAAATTTTGATGCAGTTGGAAAAAATTTGAAAGGAGTTGGCAAAATTTCAAAGCAGTTAGAAAAAATTCCAAAGCATTTGGAAACAGTTCAAAGTAGTTGGTAAAATTTCAAAGCAATTGAAATACATAATTCCGAGAGAGTTATGAAATACAAAGGAATCTGAATTAGAAAAAACAAGTTTGCAATCAGTACTTGGCAATATATGTATAGCCAGCAATAAATGGTATTTAACCCAATATATTTACCATCAAGTGTTGGAAGAGATGCGGCCTCAAGAAGTAGGTACCTAGTTGTAAATTTTTCAGTTACGTCGCATGGACTGTGTCATGAAAAAATTATCTGGTATATTATTCCAATAACTCACACCTCTTTTCTGAATTCATTTATCACTGTTGATATGGAACAGATTTAGTGAATTTGACGCTACGTACGATATAAAATCAGAATTCCTAAATAACTCAAGAAATATTAAATTTAGAAGCATCAACATGATAGAACATTATCATAATTTTTCTTCGCACACTCCAACGCAATCATAAAAAAAGAGGATTCCAATTTGAAAAAGAAAGTTATGAGTCAATCTTGATCCCAATTTTTGACCCAACATTTGGAACACCCTGTGACGAATTTTACAAAATTCAGCAAATATTTCTAGAATCTTCGACTTCAAAAATGAGAAAACAATTTGTGCTCAAGATATTTAGAATAGGAATAACAAATATGATACCGAATACTTTTATCTCTTTTTTTTCTTCAGTTTTTTCTCGATATTTTGGAAACTATTTTAACGAATTCAACTATACGTGTACGAATGTATTCAGGATTGCATACTCTATCCAATTCGAAAACAAAAAAACAGAAAAAAAATTTTTGAATTTTTTTTCACTCCCTGTATAATTGAAAGTGGTCATGCTTCAATAATATTTTAGCTCGGTAGATAATGTCAAACAATAACATAAACCCAATTTTCAGATTTCAAATATGTAGGTCCAGTCTCCAGCAACGCCTAATGGTGAGAGGGACCCCTCCTTTCAACTCGCGAAATTTTTGTTGAGTCTCTTGTTCTACAGGCGGATGAACAATGCACCACCAGGCCTCGGTTCTGCCAGAAAAGGCACCGCAGATGAAGAAGGCTAAGAAAACAATAGAATATCGCAAGTCACAACAAAAATCGTTCAAAACTCTTAATACATCCTCAATTCCAAACACTAATATTGCAAAGAGATCGAAATCAACAAATCAAATTAGGAAATTTTGTTCAGAATTGTTTCTTCAATATGACTGATTTAGGTCAAAACCGTTTCCGTACTAAATTGGGAATATGTTTTTTTCAAGAAGTATCTTTGACATACATTTTCTGTTTTATTCCCTAGTTATGTTGCTTTTTTTTATTTCATGGAATCTGTAAGCAAATGAAAGGCTCATTTTTTATCAAACGAAATATATTTCCTGAAAATTTTGTTCCTTTTATTCTGTACAATGGACCCATGTTAGGCATGAACAGTTTCAATATTATGAATCTCATCAAATTGGTCAGTAATTAACTTTGATTTTTCATCTGCCCAACATTCAATCATGTATATTTCTATATTTTATGGAATCTGCTTTTTTCGTGAAAAATATCTTGTTTTATGATTCTTGGAATTTTGAGGTACACCAATGAATGAAATCGAACTAAATTAAAGAATGAAACAAAGAGTGTGTCTCAAAGTTTCGAACATACTTCAAGGTATTCGTCACAAAAAAAACGATTCTATAAAATGAAGAAACTCATATTATTGAATATTAGGTAATTGGAAAATTAACGTTAATTTTTCAAAATTTTGATTTCCAATATTCACTCCTTTCACGGGACAAAAAGAATAGATTTTTCAGAAAAAATATTCTCTCTGCTGAAAATGCCATGAAAGAAAGAAAAGCTACAAAACGGAAGAAACAAACAAGTAGTGTTCCTCAAAGTTTCAAGCAACATCAAGATACTCTTCATGAAAAAACCAAACTCCATGAATTCTACTTAATTGAATATTCGGTAGATGGAAAAAAAGTTAATTACTCCTCACTCTGTTGAAATTCATTTTTTTACCGGAGAAAATGTTATACCATAATATGTATAACGGTTTCCTGTTAATTCAATGTCCAGTTGGAAAATTTTCGATGAATTTCCCCCTCCAAAAATTTGGCTTCGGCCCGTCCCTGACAGAGTGTCCCACCAGGAGTGCCCATTAGAAGTTTATGGAGAAATGATAATTCGATCATTTCCAGATTTTGTGTGAAGATGAAAGCCAAGAAAACCTTCATTTATGATATGTATGTATGTATTTCCAGGCATTTTGGGTTTCTGTGAAACCCCTAAGAAGCTACTTGAAGCTAGTGCGAGTTAGAATGATGGGTGTGTTCTGTGTAGGCTTTGGTACTGTGTCCCGACGCCACCTTAGGCACAGCACTGTTAATTGTTTATCCAACATTGAATGGTTCGGCGGGTTCTTCATATATTTTTGAATATATAGACTTTTGCTTTCACTGGAAGTGGTATCAACTTTCTTATTTTGAATAGAACACCCTGTATATTATGACTTTTTCGGATAGATCTTCGAATGCCATATTAATTTTATACATCACTGCCTAAAGCCATCCAGAGCCGTTTCGAGTTATTCATTGTTGTAAATACATTCTACAAATCGAGGTTTGTATAACACTGAGAATTCAATGATAGCGCAACACATAATCTCAGATCTGTTTTTTGAAATAGGTTACTCACAAGACTCTGTTGAGAAAATAACGTTTTGATATACTGAGAATCGATTTTTTTCAAATGAAAACCATATTGTTTTCACTCACATTTAAATTTGTGAGGTAAAAATAAGTGGAGTTCATTCAGGGTTGTCTATATCCAAAATGTATCATTTTCGAGTTATTCTGGAAAAACTGTTGGTATCACAGTTTGAACTCCGAAAAAGGCAGAAATTCGACATTTCCAAATGGAAACCGTGTTTTTTTTACTCCCATCCCAATTCGTGATGAAGAAATGAGTATGGTATTTAAAGGGTGTCGTATATCTTAAATGTACCATTTCCGAGATATCCAGAAATGAGTGTTAGCAACGAGCATATTTTAATATCGTCGGTTCGATGCCAAAGTAACGAATGTGCTTCTTACCTATGTGCGCTATATCGCGATTATAGTCATGGTATCAATGCCAGAATCGCGAAAGAGTTTGCTGATCCCCCTCTTCTACTTCTAGCCCAGTAACCCAAAAAAAATCTTTGTTTATAGCACTGTCTTCAATTTTCAAAACACGTAACATCGGAACATCAAAAAAGCACACAGTGAATTTGGCTTTGGACCGACGATATGTGAGGTATCAATTGTGATTTATGTTCACCCTTTCATAAGAATCTGTATGACTTCATTAAAAATAATCCAGGTTTGTTCTAACTGAAGAATTCATCGTACAATGTAGTGGCAGAATTCTGTTCCAGAATGAATAAGGAAATCCATTAACCAAGAAATATTGAGAAAGTAGGTAGACGAAATTTTCAAAATGTGTTATGATTAAATTTCCTATTTTGATATATCTGAAAAAAAAATATTTTCATTAGGAGCAGTAAGAAAACTAGTGGTCATTTTCTTTGAACAATGAAATGAGTTTTGACGACTATCAACAACAGAAGCATGGGAACATATTCTGAATAAAGTTAAAGATTTTTATAAAAGGGCGAACAGAGATGATATAATAATATTGAGTATATTTTAGATATAGAGAAAGACTCCACTTATTTGTACCCCACAAATTCATATGTGAGTTTGGAAAAATCGAGTTATTCCCTTTTTTTTGAATGTCAACTTTATCACTTTCATTTTTCCTCCCAGTATATCAAAACGCCATTTTCTCTTCAGAGTGACGTCGAATATCTTTTCGTTAACCCATTTCAAAAAACGGATCTGAGATTGTCCGTTCAATAACTCGAGAAGAGCTCTAGATGGCTATAGGAAATGATACATAAAATGAATGAATGATACATAGAATGAATTCCAGAAAACTCATGATATACAAGGTGTTCCATTTGAAACAGTTGATTTCCGTCGTAAGCGAAAGTCATTATAATATGTGAAAATATACCGGAATTGAAGGTCTACTTGTCCTATATATTCACACAAAATTTGAAATTGATCAAATATTCATTTCTCCGTAAACTTCTAATGGGCACTCTCGGTGGGACACCCTGTATAGGTACACATTGAGATGTGCTGTTGTGGCTTTAACTAACTCGCACAAGATTTAAGTATAGCTTCTGAGGGGTTTCACAAAACCTCAGAAGGCATGGAAGTATGTAACATACTAAAACTATTTTTATAACATACAATACAATATCAAGACGAATATAATAACAATTCAACATTTAGAAAAGAAAAGGCGCCACATTTTTTCTGTATCTAGTGAAAATACCTATTCTTGGGGGCCTTCATTTAATCCCATATTATAAAATTCTAGCCCCAGTCCACGGCTCCGCTGTCGTAATATTTCAATTCAAAACGGAACCTACTGATAGGTTAGCAACCCCAACCTTTAATCGACTACGTGACAGAGCTATTTCGCGTAGATTTCATAATTTCTAGCTCGAATTCACATTCGTTCAACCCATGGAGGTTAAGAGAGGGGAGGTAGCATATCCTATATTTCCCTTGCTGAAAAAGTGTCACCAAAAATCCGCCATGTTACGGAGCCAAACTTGTGGCGGGAATTTGGGATCTTTGAATTTTCACAATTCGAAGTTTGTTGGGTTCGCTTTTAATGACCAAAAGATTATTGATCGAAACAAATTAAATATCAAAATTAAATTAAATTATAATTAAAATTAATTAAATTTTAAATGTCATGAAATATTGCTTCTAATGAATTAGTGAGCTGAATTAGGTTTTGAATGGAAATTTCGTTCCTTTAATAATTATACATTCTAGTTTCTTCAATTCATGTAAATGCAAATTCATATGATATACAGTGAAACAAAATTAGAAATTTATTGTATATCCCTATAAATTAACGTTGTGAGCATCAATAATTCAAACATAGGTATTTAAAACGTATTTAAAAAAGTCATCAAAATGAGTTTCATTGGCGAGTTCGATCAGGTACTAAATGAAAAAAATCATTCCTTCGAGAGTTGGGCTGATTTTTCCAATTCAATTTATCAACATAAAAGTGTGAGATATCAGAAACAGGCCTGTATCACAATTAGAAGTTTCTTAATGCCTCGAGATATATCCTTTGTTATATATCGATAAAAGTTTCGCTTCTTGACAAAATTCAATTGAGATGAATATTTCCTTCCTGTCAGAAACTTCATGTGAATAGAATGCAGCTATCTGAAATTACAGCGATAATGGCAGAAAGCGAAAGATCTCTGTGATAATTGCACTGTTCGTATTCATGGAGAATATTCGCCCAGAATACACTCGTGCATCAAAATGAACCGATAATTCTGCATTCCAGAGTGTTGTCTTTGAAAAACTGCCACTTTAGGAAAAAAATGAACTCTTGCAGTTTTTAGACAATACACTGTCATGCAAAATTATCGCTAATCTACATGCACTTGTGCTATTACTTCAGAAAACAGCAAGAAATAAGGGCAGACAATAAAATCAATAAAATTTATTATGAAGCATACAAGAAAATTATTCACAAAAACTTATAAGAATATATTTACATATAATTTGATAAATAAAATATAGTTCCATTTATTGAAGATATATTTTGCCACAAGAAACCAGTCTTCTATTTGTAACTCTGGACACAAATTTTGCTCTGAAATTTCAACAAATTTTCAAAACATCACTTGATGGATGAACGGTCGTGGGATTATTATTTTCTAATGTGGCAATGCACTTCCCACACATCATTTTTTTCTTAAGGTGAGCATTTTTCCTAATTCTTACCCAGGAAAGGGAGGTTCTGTCCATATCCTCTTCTCTGAAATGAACAGAACAAATCCTAGCAGTGGATGTCGGATATCAGTTCTTCCTTCTAATTGCATTGACCCAATAGTCCCATCTCTCAGGCTTCACAGAAAACCTATATACGAAAGGCATGAGTGTGTTTTGGATATTTTATTAACATAGTAAAGGAAAAACATGATAAAGAGACTCGAAAAGCTTACCTGTGAAATGTAACTGCAGGATTTTTATTTTTCGATGTATTGAAACAACCATATACCAGACAAGAAACCATTTTTATTCATATTTTTCCACTGCATATAAATGCCACAATAAACGAACGAATAATAAATAGGGCAAAAAATGTAGAAACTTCATTTCAAATAACTCGAGGGCGGCCATCTTAGGGAGCCACTTCCAAATTTATTTTGGTGACACATTTCAAACGTTATGCCCCCTCCACTTCCCTTACCTTCATGGTTCAACCTGAGGCAGCTTTTGAAGTATCCATCAGAACACTCACTATACAGTGAAAAGCATATTTCACCAGGAATAAATGCCGCAGATAACATTAATATTTATTATTCTTGATGTAGAATCGACTTTTTTTTCTGAATTTGATAGAAAAAATATACAGGGACAAAATTGGTCCTACCATGCCCTGAAAGTAAATTCCACTCTACCAGTTAAGGGTTTATATGAATTTATTCCAAGCCAGTCGAGAGCCCTCTCCAAATTGAACATTATTTCGAAGGCATCCAACCCACGCAAGCTGAAACTTTTGAAAATATTTCTCGGGGATTTGCATGATTTATTGACTACAATAGTAAACCATACATCTAAACGCAATAAAGATGACTGATGTCTGAAGAAGATTCTGTTCTCTTCTTGTTCCTATGAGAACACTCAATATTAGTGCACGCCAACCCTAATATTTTCCAAGTTGATGCTGGACATTTGAGAATTTCATTAAATATAGAGATTACATCTTAAGCTATAAAAACATCATTCGAAATGAGAGACCATAAAAATATTTCAAACATGCTATTTTCATGGTGCAGTAAAAGTTTAAATGTTCTGAGCATAAGAAACAATTTCCCAGTTGCTTTCCAATAAGCTGTTATGGAAAGTTTCTACGGAACTCCATCATGCAATAAAATCGGGGTCCTATCCTCGAAATAATGGAGTTATTTCTGGGTCCCAGCAGCATCTTGTTCATTTTCTTCTCGATCATCGCCGAATGAGACGTGGAATCGGTTGACGCAGAAATTATTGATACCCAAGAGATTCACTCGATGACAAGACAAGCGTAGACTTTTCCAGATGATCTCATTAAAGATACGCCGGGAACAATCAATCAAAATAGATAGAATTGGAGCACCGGCTGACAGTCGCCCAGGCGGTGACACGGGTTTGATTGATAACACGAGATTGCCACAGGAAGAGCTCCATTTCCATAAGAAAAGGGCGATTTCCAGCATAATTTATGTCGGGTTGTGAATTTTTCCCAATGCTTGTAATATTTTCAGCAGTAAGACGTCTCTTTTTTTCTTGTGTGTATAATTAATTTTCACAGTTAGATAAACAGATATTGGTCTACTATATAACCGACACGGCGACAGGAGCGCAGATGACGAACGAGCTAAATGAATGAAAACAAGTTGAAATCATTGCATGAACCAGTTCCAATTGTTTATCTCAACCATTTCGAAAGATAAAAGGTTGGAAATTTCTTTTTCTTTGATTCAGTCATAGCAGCTTCATTTCAGTGAAACGAATCTTGAAAATCACCCTTATGACTTTTTCATTTCAAATAGCACCCTGTATTTTCTTGCAATTATTGATTTCTACTCAAAATAACAATTTCAGCGATGTATCACATTACGTATATTACATATGATTTGATGAAAATAGACAATTGAAATTTCGAATTGAAAGAATCGTAGTGGGCTGAAATTTTTGTGTAATCTTTGTTTTGGTTTCAATCATTATTGATAATTCATGAACACAAGAAAGCCTACAAGATCTCCAGATTTGATGAAGCGGGATTTTTTGCTGTGATTGTGTGTTGGTACCAGAATACTCCTATTGATTTGGAAGATCGATAAAAATCACCCATTCATAAACATTTCTCTCAGTTTCCGGATGAATCATTGTTTCCGGATAAAGATTCTGCATTAAGTGCAAATACAATAATGAGTCCTAGAAACTTAGATGTTTTCATTCGCTATTAGAAATAATCAATAATTAAAAATTTGGCCCCTAATTCGACCAAGTAATTTTCAATATCAAACTACAAAACTGAGTCAGCAATATTATCAGAAATAAGATCTTTATTAAAAAAATTGGATACATTCCATTCAGATTGTCACATTTCTTTGTCGCTTCTATTCATATTAGTTAGAAAATTTTACCAAAAAGGTTGACGCTACTTCAATCTGAGGACCCTATTATCTGGAATATAATTTGATTATCAGGTTTACTCTAATCTTAAGATGATTTACCACAGCCGTCACTTCTTGGATATTGGAGCCAGGAGAGCATTGTGCGAGTCTCTTGTATTGTGTCAATTCACATATTGTGATTTCATTCATGGTCCTTGCCTAACCAAGATGGACAAGGACAGAATACAGAAGGTTCAAAAACCGTGCTTCCGTTTGATTCACGGTGTGAGAAAGTACGAACCTATTTCCCACAAGATTAAGGAAGACAAGTGTCTCAACGTGGAGTCCAGGAGGCTTTATCACTTGGGTTCATTCACTCATCGAATTGTCGCTAATCCTGGTAGTTCACATTTTTTGAGACGAAGGTTTCTTAGGTATAGTACTGTTCACTTCAGAACCACGAGATATAATAATAATTTCATTTTACCACAACATAAAACAGCCATGTTCACGAGAAGTTACATTTACCAGTCTATCTCACTTTATAATACATTGCCTTCTGACTTCAGAATACTCAATATTAATAAGTTCAAGTATAAACTTAAGACCTTAAGAATGAGCAATGATTCATATTGACCTTGAAATATCTGTATGCGTGTGAGTATATTTACTGTGTATATGTATGTATAAATTTTTTCTTTCTTGTTTGATCTTGCTGTGGTGTGAGGGGGGTGCTGTCTGATTTCCTTATTATTTTATTTTCAGCCATCTTGTTATTTTAAATTTCATTAAAATTATGCTCTATTAGTCTGGCTTCTTACATCATTGTGGGGTTAAGTTGAATAGCTCGCTAGACTTCACCCTGGATATCATGATTGCCAGGCATTTTATTATTCTATTTCTCTGAATAAAGACTTTAATCATTTATTTATTTATTCATAATTTATTCACCTTGAGAAAATTTTAATCCTATACAGAAACTAACGTTATTCACGAAAATGAAAAGTCCTTTCCAGGCAAGTATTTAAATTTTCATTAATTCAATTTGAAATGGTCAATCCTACATTAGTAGGACTTGTTAGATTTCTTCGACAAATGATCAAAGGTGGAAGTGAGAAATTTAAATGACATCGAACGAAGGAATAACTATGTTCTCTATTTATTAACCGAACATCTCTTTTCACGCATTTCCGAACTGCTGGCGTATGTAACAGAATTTCTCATATTTTTGATATGGGTTCAAATTTATGTATAGGGAAAAAAGAGTAACTGAAGTCATAAAAAGGTTCAGACCTGAATTTTTTCAACGAATTTCATCATTCCTGTAATAATTCCTGACCGATGAGGATGCATACAAATGCTGCTTTGTCCTCGACACATTCTCCTGGATTGTCTTTATTCAGAGAGTCACCTCTTCTTCCCGTAAAAGTATAGGAACATTTTTCTCTAGAAGGAATACAGAGAGTGTTTTTTCGGGTCGATTGAATTTATATCGCGGGGATAAGCTAGAGATGATGTGGACTTCACCTATAAATTAAGAGCAAGAGGAAAGCCCTCGAGAAAATACACCATGATAAAATGGCATTTTCACAACTTCTTTCCTGAATCATCACTTTCCGGAGTTCTTCTGCATCGAACACCGTATTTTGGAGTGTAGCCACGTTTCCTATTTCACAACAGACAAGAATCCTAATCAAACGGTAGTCGGGATACACGAGCCGCTTAAATGGGAGTTCAGAAGATACTAAATTGAATATCTCGCTATGAAAGAACGTCAAGGATATAACCACACTATTATAAAAAACTGAGCTTTTTGAATTAGTAAAATTGTAAGATAATCTGATAATTGAATATTCTTCTCACGAAAGCTTCGTCATCTAGGTGTGCATCTGATCATTGGAATCCCAACTCGAAATTGATGTGTTAACAATGAGACCTTTTGCTGTAATCGGTCATCGGACACGAAGAAAAAAATTCACCTTCTGAACATGAGGTATGTGTCATAAAATTCTAGAAGAGATCTGAAATGGTATCAGGTTCCCTTATATGCTTGTTCTTCACCAATGCATAAACTAATTTCTGCAACCGTCGAAGAAAATTCTAGTAAGGATGTCACATGCTACTTCTTGATGCCGAATTTGAAATTTTTCTTCAAATTAAAATACATTCAGAAAGCTGGTAATTTTGAAGTTATTTCGTTTCACTGGATGCTGAGTGTCATCAACACCTCTTCTGATATTTTCACGTCAAATTTATTGGCGTAATTTGAAAATTTCTGGGTTATGGTTTTTCAAATATAACGCTTACCTAAAAAAGTTTCTAATGCCCACTTGCACCGTCAAATATTTGTCTGACTTGAGTCCAACACAAATTTTAAGTTAGGTTTGAGAAGCCGATTCTCTTGCACCGCAGTTTAAGTGCCACATAAGTGATGACTATTTTGAGCCGCGAATATTCATGGCTCAAACAAGACTTTAGCCCGTCTCAAATATTCAACCGTCAAAAAGGAACTTCAGTTTTGACGTGTTGTTTTTGATTGCGTGAATTTAATAATTATTATGGATAGATTTTTATTTAATGAAATTGATGATCTATATGAGGATGATTTCGACATATTAGATATCATTGACTATGGCTTTCCTAGAAGTCTAGAATTTAATAGGGATCACTACCATGATATGGACGAATTCGAAGTTTTTTGGCGATTTCGTTTGACCAAAAAAAACTACTCTTCAGTCTTCATAAAAATGCCTCAGAGAGAAGCAGAATTACGTTCCACCCTAACCGAATTTTACCAAATTGCTGGATTTCCTCGTGTTATTGGAGCAATTGATTGTACCCATGTTATCATTAATTCTGCGGGTACTATTCTCTCTTGTGAATATGAAAAGTATTACTTCGATGATATTCCACAGGTGCAGAATTATTCATTCAAGTTACGAATGAAGAATTGTTGAAATCAAATTAAATCATTTGCTTCAAATAAAAAAAAAATTGGTTTTACTATGCCAGTTCGTCAGCGCCCAAAGTTTATGTCGTTCTGTGAATCAGAATACTGAAAAGGAAAATGCATAATTATCTTGTTCGTCTATGAATTCACGTGTTCTTCTTACTTCGCTGTGCTCAGTGCCGACACAAAACCATATGATCATGTTGCATTTCTATGTCAAAACAAGCAAATTCACTGATTTATGCAGTGTTGCCAGATTTGGCATTGCTTAGCACGTGCTTAACAAAGTCGTTTCTATTAGATATGCGGTGCAAGATCTGATCCGTTAAGGCGGGGAAAAGCATGACTCAAAATTTAAGGGCGCCTCAGATAAGGATGCCTTAACCAGAAAACGGTGCAAGTGGGCATTGATAGAACACCTGCTTACATTTAATTTCTCCATGGAAATACATATTTTTCCTATTGAAATAATATTGGCATCTGATATTGTTATTTTTCAAAATTGAATGTCCTTAGTTTGAGCGATTGATTCATCAAACGAATGTCTCTCCAACATTCTGACATTTGATCTAATTTTGAGGAAATGATTCAATAGTATACTTCGAAGGCTTGTTCTGATGACAAAATTCTTGAATAGACTTTACAGTATATTTTCTCATATTTTCATTGTACACATCGTTCTGAGTACAACGTCGTGTCATTAAAATGCACGATCAATAAAAAAGAGGTCAGAATCAGGGGGTCCGGATATGATGAGCTGAAAATTCAGGTATTATTTCTAAAAAAAAATAACTGGTACCTGAATATTAACGAAGTTGAAGGGTGTTGAGGTTGAATTTTATTCAGTTTTTCTGCTCTTCGTTAGGTCACGTGTATTATTACAGTAAAAGAATCAGTCCTTGGCAACCTTGGCCGATTTGACAGTTCACGCAGAAATTGATTAAATCTTGAAATTCATAATACAGGGTGATTTCACGACCTTTTCATCACTATCCAAAGTAACTACTGGAAATCAATTTGATAATATTTTATAGCGCCTTTTTTTAACCTTATGGAAGCTATTTCTATTTCAAATATCATGTGATTCCGCTCAGGAGATGAAGTGGTTTTAATTTCCATTTTATTTTGAGAAGCACCCTGTGAATCGAGCCTGTAACTCCTAGATACTACATATAGGGGGTTTTTCGTAATCTTCTAGGTGTTCTCTATCATTCATTAAAATGTTTCCCATCTGATCCGGGACACCCTTCATATACAGCAGATAATTCAGGATGTAAATGCAGGATACAGTGAGAATTCCATAATTGATAAATACGGCCATACAAGACTGCGATGTTTCCAGATTAAACTCAAACGGATAATTTTTTTGCTGTATCACAAAGAGTGAATTAACATCAGGTGTTTCTCCCTACTAGAGTAGGTAATTCAGGTAATTCAGGTGAGAATGAACCAGAGCGTTGTGTACTCCCAACAATGAGCTCAAAGGCCAACTATCAAACATGTTTCTGAAAAAAATAAGATCTTCATAATTTCTATTAGACATCATCAACATGTTTCTTATAATTTAGAGTGATATCGAAGTGTACACCAAGAAACTTCACAATGTCAGATGATTCCAAGTCACCCGAAGCGATCTCTAAAGACCCCCTGAGAGTCATCAGGTTCAACCGTTCACTGTTGCACAAATCTTCCGGAATATTATATATAATAATCTATATGATAAATATGTAATACTTGATACTAGATTGATAAAATCAGTAAATACTATTCGTTCTTTATGTTTTGTCATAGGGGCAAATCATTTTCAGTACATCATCACTTCCCACAAAATCACATGGAAGTAGAATAAATTGTTCTGGATGATGAACTCTTCATGTAGGTACTATTCAAATTTGTTTGTTCACCTTCTTTAGGCTTTATAAGAGGTCTTCTGCATAAAGAAAGAGCCATCTGAGATGGTTCAATTAAAAAATTTGGATATTCAGTTAATATTCGGTTATGTTCTAGTTGAAATTTAGAATTCCCGGAGAGTGGAGTTGTTGTATGCACCGAAGCAGTCGATCATTTCGTTGATATTTTAACTCAATTGCACTACAACCTTGAGGTCTATTGTGTCGCCCATTGAAGATGTTATCTCTGGTATTGTAACTAAGTTGTCTCGAATTATTAAGATACTAGACGGCCCGCAAAATTTATCTGTGCAAATTAGCTATTAAAATAATTGTTATTTTCATTTATTATTTTTGCAAGATCATATTCAAAAACGAGAAATCTTAAGGATTCCGAGATCGTGATTGCAACATCACTTACCAGATCCAATTATATTTTCCTAACCTACAGTAAATATACGTCTAACTCATACTTGAATAACTAAAAAAAACAATCCAATAATCAAATAATCAGACAACACCCTACAAGAATGTGCTCTTTCATGAAACGCAAAATGGAGGCAGTCGCCAACGATATCTCCTCTACCTACAGTTCCTTGAATAGTGCTGAATAATTCTTGACAAACATCAAACTTATATCGTAATAACTATTCTATTCATCCATATCACTTTTATCTGAAACAAAACGTCGGCCTAATTCGTAAACCTGCCAAATCCATTCTGAAGCAATGGACTTAGCAAGTCAATGAATTAGGCCGACGAAAGGTCATGTACTTTGAGTACTGAAAACTACCAAAGTGTGTTGTCGTAGATTTTTATTCAGAACTATCTGAGATAAAAAAAAAACCATTGGAAATTTTCTTCATGTATCATCGAGTGTTAGGACAGCGTACGTCTTGATCGCTTTCGAAATGCAATTACACGAAATCTGCATCAACTATCTATGCGTTATTCTACTTTATTAAATATGTTCATGTGATGTTTCTTCCTAATCTATTAGGTAGTTCTTACCTGAAGGAGTACCAAACATCCATACTCAGATCTTTACGAACTTTTGCAGCGTATCATAAAACTCCTCACGATGTGGACGCAAGGATACGTGTTCAGTTTGGATATTCTCATTCAACATGTTATGACAGGGTTTACAGAATGGTACAATAAAAACCATTCAGTGAAAGAAGTTGTCCTGAAAGTAACGAATTCAGGTGGCGTTGTCAGTTCTGGTATTTTGATTTTTTCGACATTATCATAATCAATATGAACATGGATGGTTGTAGCTTGGGTCAGCCTTCAGGAAACTTCTTCACTCAACTGGTTCAAATCTCAAGCATGCAGTCAATGGCTTGATAATTACAACGACATTGTTAGGAGCTGTAGCTGTTACATCCATGAGGATTCGGAACAGAATTCTTCATGTGAATGATTCAAACAACATGAACTCAATATTTTATTTCAACATCTCTGAGCATTGCAGTATTGTCACGAAATGCTCAAATTTAGCAAATCCTTCAATATATTGTCCGCATACTCGCTTCTGGAATTATACTGAAATGGCATACGATCGATATTGATGTTTCCATTGTGGCTTTCATCGTGTAAGTCGCCTGAAATCGAAAGTATCCGTACTTTCGATTTCAGGCGCTTGCCGAGTAACGATCTTTGTGAATATGTCATTCGGTTTGTTTCGAATAGCTCACTGCGCTTATAGGTAAGCGATATTTCACGACCTGTAATTTGATCACTGATGTTCAGAATTCAAGGAATGCATGATTACTCAACAAACTTCTGCATTTTCGGAAAAAAATCAGTGAAACAGTGAATCGGCGGCCAAACAAAAGTATTATCAGCTGTTAAACTGATGTGTGCAGGCAATGTTGCCCAATAATTCGGGATTTTTATATAATTGGGCTTATTTCGGTCGATCAGTTTTTTGAATTTTTCTTTATTTTCTCCTTATGAGAGAAAATTTGTCGATTTTTTTTTCTGACGTCTCCAAGTTGTCATAATCATATCAAATAGTTTTCGTTAAGGAAAAGGAACGCGCTTGGCTCACTGTGTTCCCAATTTCTTGATTTTCCTGAAGGTCTGAACAATTTCCGTGAAGATATTCATAGTACAAAACAGAACAACTGTAGAGCAAAGTCTCCTTTTCATTTGTTGAAAGAAGGAACGAATGTGCTTAGCTATCTTTTTTGTTCAATTTCAATCAATCGATAAATCAGCTGGACTTTAGGAAAAAAGCACAACTAACTACAATGTTTTTTCAAGAATCGGAAAACAATTTTTCGAAAATTGGCTGGCAGAATTTTCCGAAAAGTTTCTGGCTGGCAGAATTTTTCTGTATTTGGTGACAACATGGAATGAGAAAAAATTGAACGGCAGAAATAAAGCACAATTCTGGACAACAAAAGTGTTTTCCACAGTCCAGGAGTCATGCTCATCTTCTAACAGATCGGATTAACAGCTGATAATGGCTTTGCTGTACTTCGTAATTTTTCAGTTTCGTCGCTTTGTCGACAGTGGAAACAGCGACTAATGCTTGATCACATCGAAAGTAACTTAGCACATTCTCGTTAGGTTTGATTTCGGCCATTAAAACTTTCGCTGTTTACGAATATGTTAGGTCGCGTCCATTGTGAATCAAACATAATGGTAATTCTTGCATATTGCCGACGAAAATTACATGGGTGATTCTCAACTACGCGAAGTATCGACATAGAGGAATCGCCCAAAAAGCTCACAAACCTTGGCATTATTCCGATTCGCTTGATATTTTGTCGTTGTTTCATGCTAAAATACCAAAAAATTTCAATAAATTATGTTAATCCTTTAAAAGAACTATATTGATGTGCAGTAGCTCATCAAAGAAGGAGCCAATGGGAGCAGACCACACGAGATTAATTTCTGTTAGAAAAACTGCAGACATAATAATAACAGGCCTTTATTGAATTTGGTCATTACAATTCAGTTACAGACAATACAAAACAAATTTTCACAAATTCAATCTCAGGGTGGAGTTCAGATGGGTTATTCACCCCCTGTTCTACCACTCAAACCCTGTGAAGACAAACGAAGTAAACCAGAAAAACAATGTGTCTTATGAAAAAACTAAAAAAGGGTTATACAGAAAATATACCAATTCCTCGAAAATAAAGCATAATACAGAACATCAACAACCAAGTTTATTTAAAGAGCCGCATGGCGCCCGCAGAATTTTTTTTTCAGGGAGGGCAAAAAAATCGTCGAAAAACGATAAGGCGCATGCGACATCAGTATTCCATTTCTTTCTATTTCGTTTTTTATATTGATTAAGTTTTCCACCTCAACATTTTTTTAACATCAACAATATAAGGCGATATGTATAAGATAATACGGTAACTGTTTTCCAAACAAATCACTATCCATGAAAGAATATTAACAGGAAAATGAAATATAAATATTATGAAGAAAGGAATGAAATGAATTGTATGATTGCTAATACCTACAGATATAACGATATAAAAACGCTCGATAAAATGATATTCATAAAAACCATACATGAATAATAATGAAATATAAATTAAATGCAACAAACCATAAATTCAAAACTAGAAACTCAGAGATTATTCGAAATAACACAATATAAATATATCATCAAAATGAATTAATTATGAAAAAAAAATGAAAAAGACATAACACACACAAAAATAATAATAATAATTCTGAAAATAAAATACCGGAATCGTAATACCACGCATATTTTATTCTGAACTAAAAAGCAGCCCTCTGCTAGTCTCAAGAAATTCAATAGGAAGTTGATTCCTATATTTTTCTCAGATTGTTTCTTTATCAGTACACGAGGAATGAGTCTGCATTGATGTATAAAGTTTTTTTTTGGGTGTCTTATAGCGATCGTCATCGGCATTCGTAAATTCATCAGAATATAAAAATATATGAAATAAATATAGAAACATAAGTAAAATGACTCTCAAGAAACAAGAAAAAAAACAGTCTTCAGGGACTGCCGATAGAAGTGAAATCTGAGCAACTTGTAAACTGTATCGTCGAACTATTTGGTCATCATTTTTGAAGTTATTTTGGTTAACAAAGGAGTGTTTATTATCATCAAAATATAAAAATATATGAAGTATATATAGAAACATAAGTAAAATGACTCTCAAGAAACAAGAAAAAAACAGTCTTCTGGGACTGCCGATAGAAGTGAAATCTGAGCAACTTGTAAACTGTATTGTCGAACTATTTGATCATCATTTTTGAAGTAATTTTGGTTTACAAAGGAGTGTTTATGATCAGGGATCAGGAAAGTTCAAATTGATCATTAATACTTCCCTACAAATCAAAAATTATTCGCAAATAATAATCTAATGGGTCGACGCTCTACGATACAATTCACTTGTTACTTTGTTTTTACTTCTATCCGCAGACCCCAAAGGCTGCCACATTTCGATTTTTTTACAGTTCTTATCAGTAATCTACAATTATAATAGTTGAAATTTCACATTGAGAGGCGCCGAACGAAAAAATCATTAACGTTAATAATCAAAGAAGTTACCCTCGATAACAAAATTTGGAGTCAAAGACACTAAAAACGAAGAATACTCTCTGAATAGGATTGTTTCGAATTCGAATACATCTTTCTCTAGAATGAAAATACTAATGAAAAGATTCTATATTTCCGCCTTCCCGGAAAAAAATATTCTGAGTGGAGAATGGACAATAATTATTGAAATATGAGAGTAGTCCCACTAGTCGCAGAGAGAATCTCCCATCAAAGAAGCCGCCTAAAAAAACCGGTCATAAAACGAACATCTGGTAGCGATTGAAGAGAATGCCGATAAGCATGGGGTAGTTTATGAATTTATTATTTCGTTTTAGGTAAACAAAAACATGAAATTCATCGTCTTCGAAAACTTTCCATGATTTTTTTCACCCAAAAAGTGCTCACACGCCTCAGAGAGTTATCAATTCGATAGAGGATCAAAATCTCAGGGGGGCATTAATAATACGATGGTACAAAACGAGAGCAGCCATTTCAAATCTATTTCCCATATTCAGCCAATTAGCGTCTTTGAGTTTATGACTTATGTGTTCAAACTTTCTAATGCCGTATATGAATCTGAGACATGAATTTTGAACTTTTTGAACTTTATAGACTGTCTCACGGTCCCGACCGGAAAAAAAACACCTGGGAACGGAGATAAAACTATTGCATTACATAGGTTTCTTTTTAGCGCCAGTGGTAAAGACTTCCTATGGGGGTACAGAAGGCGGAGACCAGAGATCGATTTTTGTATACATTTTTCGATGTGCACGTGGTATCGAAAAGTGTTATCCATCCAGAGTCCCAAGTTGCAAACCTCCCTTACAATGGGTATTTTTTCGTTGCCTATCCAGAAAACCGCGGATTCACTGAGTGCATCACGAATGGACTCATTACCGAAAAATATCGCCCTTGATTTGTTCGGATTTATTGTTAGATGGTGTGAAACTGAAATCCTGATAATGCTTTCTAAATCTTCATTTATTCTTGCTACACCTTCCTCAATCATATCACTGTGAAAACTGTAGTAAATCTGTGTATCATAAGCGTAGAACTGAACATTGCAAAATTTTAAATAGTGACTGAAGTAGTGAGTATACAAAATGTACAGAAGTGGACCTAGTATGGATCCCTGAGGGACGCCAACCGCAACAGTGCAGGGACTTGAAATCTCATCCCCTATTCTTACTCGCATACTTCTCCCCGTTAGATAGCTTTGGATAATGGTAATTGCCTCCTTCGATAAGCCCACAAAATGTAAAATAGCAAACAACAACTGATGAGAAAGTGTATCAAAAGCTTTGGTATAATCAAGCAGTACAAGAGCCGTAACGAAACCCCGGTCAGTTGCCGTCAGTATATCATCCGTTATATTCAGAAGGGAAGTTGTGCAGCTAAACCGCTACGAAAACTAGATTGTCTCTCCGGTACGATATTGAATTTTTCTAAGTGCTCCCTTATTTGATAATTCAGAAACTTTTCGAGTATTTTGGACATTGCTGGAAGGATACTTATTGGTCGGAGATCTCTACATTCTTTAGCATTATTAGTTTTTGGTTTCGGTATTATCATAGCTTCCTTCCAGGCAGTTGGAAAATAATTTTGAAGAATACAGCAATTAACAACGTGCAGCAGATATTTGTGAATGAAAGGGCAACACAAAGTTATCATAGGTATACTTATACCATCCATCATGTGTCAAAAATGCATGTTGATATTTGAGCAATATTGTTAGGAGCAAACAGAATCGCTCTGATTATGTGAATCAATGCATCGATGCAAGCATTGAGATATCTGGCCCATATAGACAGCATTCCAATTTCCATACGCAATGCGGTACACAGCGTGACAGCTCGAAATATTATAGATATTACCTTCGATTTCGCTGAGTATCTCGAATATAATTCACTTTGCTATATATCTCAAACCTGAACTCCAATAAACGACAGTTTTCCTAATTTCTGCTACGACCCACATGATGTTGATCTCACTCAGTATTCATTTCGAATTATTGTAGGACAAATGACCCAGAGTAATTTGCTCGATGAAATGTATGACTCCACTGAGGAAAATCGTTCGAACCACGGCTTACCATGAGAAAATGAAGTTTATAAATCCTGTTTCCCAGACTGCACGTCCATATATCACACGAGTGTATCTAACAACACTCCCTAGGCTCTCCTAAGCTTTCAGCTCGTGGAGCTCCATATATATCGGGAGTTCGACCGCAATGAAAGACCCATCGGTGAATCAGATAAACTCATCACCCAACTATTTTTTCAGTTTTTTTTTTCTATAATAATGGCATTTTGTGCCGTATAATTTCTCAAGAGTGTGAAAATTGAACTTTGTTCTCATTATATGTCTCGAAATCCGAAATATTTCGCTGTAACATTAGAAATGTTTTTTTGTGGGTGTCCTTTGAAAAAATCGAATTTAGATGTTAGAATTTCATGGTAATTTAATCGATTTTGTGGGGTATCTTCTCTGTAGAAACATACTCATCATTTTTTTTTCCATGTGGTAGGGGGAAATGAAAAAAACAGCGACTTTCGTCGGGGAGGACATAGTAAACAAAAACTGATCATAAAATTTAGTTATATTGTGGACAAATTCATGAATACCGAAAACGAGCAGGCAGAATAAATAATATGAAAATTTTTGCTGTGACAATTTTGGAAATATGTTAGTTCAAAGGAGCTCGAATGTATTTAAAAAGTGGTTACAAACGCATAAAAACTTTTGTGAAGCAGGATAGTATTTTACACATCTCTCAAATAGTTATACAAGTCGATGGCAAGATATTCAAAACAAACAAAAAATGCAGAGATAGATCGGATTCGGCCATATTTGGCCTTATTTCATCCCATATTTTAATGTTTATAAGGAAATTTCAAACCTTAATCAGCAGAAAAGGTCGCTCTATCTCCCCAAATTATTCTTTCTATTTCTATCTATTTCTTCTATCTATTTCTTCAGGAAGTTAGCTGTAGCCCTCGTAGCCCTCAATCAGCCACTCATGCAAGTATATCTGAACCATTGTATTATCAATTTTATCCGAATTATTCTTTAGAAGCCAGGACATGTATCAAATGATCAATGAAGTTTTTTTCACGGTTGCATGCATTGATACTGACTCACTTAACTTGGTATGAAATCTCGGTGGAAATACACCTGGTGTCAAAAGACATTCATATCAATATTTTCTGAGCTTATGTTCATTATGATTTGGATCATTCGGCCATAATTCAACTTAGTCCTAACATCATTCTTTCTTAAGAAAGCTTAATTGGTGCCTTCACCCCATCCTACGGATCTTCAGACAAAACATTTATTAAAGGATTACAGGACAATACGGGATTTACCCCTAACGTTGTCACGGAGGTGCAAGGTTCTATAGACGAGACATCGTAGTTCACTGTCAAAGCCATTCTAATCGTTCCATAATCACCCCCAAAGATTGAGTTGCTTGGGAGACCATATAATTCATCCCGCAGGTCTCCTGTCATCGCAGAATGATGTAGTTCACTGGATAGGCATAATTATCGAACGTCTACAGAATTAATTAGACGAGGTAATGTTGCAGAACTTCATCGAATACTAAATGAACGATATCCAATTACAAGAAGATTGCTGTCATGGAATATAGGTTCAAAACGATGAAAATTTTGCCTTGTAATTATTGCTTGCAGAATTATGTGGGCTGAAATGTTGAGACCGGAGAAAACTTCAGCAGGAATTCTTTTTATATATCCGAACTCAAGGAGAATGTGAAAATATTTTCAGAAAATTGTTCAAATACCATTTCTTTCTAAAAAGTCATTGGCTGTGTACTATGAGTAGTTTTGAAAGCTGGGGTAATCATCTTCATTGTAACTTTACCGGGAAGTTTTTTTCTGCTTTCAAGCAAGAAACATCCGGAAATGACTGACACAAAGTAAGCAAAACCTTAGGTGAGATAATTCCTAATAGACCCTATTAGTATAGAGTTGAATTTTATTCGGAATCCACGAGACGTTAGTTTCGATGCTAGAATATCGATGGGCGATCAATTCGTCTGTCGGGGTATTATCTCCTTTCTTATGTAAAAGTGAATGAACTACTACTTGGCTTCGATTATGCTACTCTGATGACTCAGGGATTATGTTTAGAGGCAAAATCGAATGCACTCCTTGCGACTTAAGTATTGCGGAGTGGCCTCTGAACTATTTAACAATGGTGCTGGATATAAACCAAAGTCAAACCTTTCAACCATGAAGTCGTTATCATTAAATTGGGGTGAAAGTTTGAAGTTTAATATCTGGTAATAACCTTGGACAGGAAGCTTCTGTGGAATAAGCATGTGAATAATGCTATTGGTAGAGCTATAAAGGGTTATATGGCATGCCAGCGTCTATGCAGAAGGAATTGAAGTTGTAACCCAAGAATATTGCCGTGGATTCACGTCATGATTGTGTGACCTATAATCACATATGGGGCAGTCTCTGATTTTTCTGAAACGAGTCAGACAAGTACGAGGAAAATGTTCGCTCAAGTACAGGATTTGTTTGTGTCTGCGTCACGGGAGCTATAAGAAAGTCCCGAACTGGAGCACCTGAGATCATTGTAGATCACACACCTCTACATCTGGTAATTGATATAATGATCAAGACAATAGGCACTGAGAAAAACTTAAGTACAGTCCAATACAAAAGAGAGTTAGAGAGGAATGGGAGCTGAAATACTCCGACCACAATATCGAAGAAAATAACCCGAATGGTAAACAGATTACAGATTTTCTCCTGTATTGAGTTTCCAATACAGAAGTACAAGAGAACCTCATGTGAGAGGTATCTTGAGGGAAAACAGGTGATTTGATAGTTCATGATTTATCTTTAAACATTTTCAAAGAGAACGAAAACGAAAACGATTCAGGTTAAGTTGATTAGCATTACTGCTAGACTTCGCCTTTTTGGTAGGTAGTAAATTGATAGTAATGTAAAATGTCTTGTAATATGGTGTTATATTGCCTACTGAATAAAGTCAATTATTATTATTATTAATATTATTATTAAATCTCTCATTCTAATGGTCATTAAAAGTTCTCAAAAGATGAAGATCCTTCTGTGTTTCTGAAATCTCTATCAACAGATTTCATTAGATAATTTCAATCCACACAGTATGTAGATATCATTGAAATTGAATGTTTTCTATATATTATAGAAAAACCATTTTGATGTTCATCATCGAGTCTACAGGATGTAAAAAGACATTCCACAACTCTCTCAATTTTCATGGATCAAAATTAATTCCATGTAACAAGAGAAAATGGTCCTGGACCTCATGACTTCGATGTGGCACTTAGACCTCCCATGCCTTGTCGGGTATCGCCCCTAATAAATTTTCCAGGGTACTATGAAGTGAGTTACAATTTCTGTAACCGTACAATGATCCTAATGTTTATTCAAACGGTAGTCAGGCTTAAATCATAGTTCAAAATTTCCATCTAGCAGAGGAGGTCGAGCAAATTCTATTAAGGAATTTATGCAAATTGTGGATTGAATATTTCGTGATTAATTTCGAATCATATTTTTTTTCGTTTCTACTACAATCTTGGTTTTGATATCATTTTCTTTTGCATTCATCTCATGTTAAAATGTATATAAAACTTTATATATATGACATAAGCCAGGAACAATCTGACTTCACGATTGAAAAATTATTTTTCGTTCTGATGGCGATTTTCCTGAAAACTCAATATGGGTTTTCTCTCCTTGTTTCTTAAACAAGGAATTGTATTTACAGTATTCCCTGTATTTGTGGAAAATCTCATACGGGAGAAACATCAAGACCATGAGAAATCAGAAAACGTGAACATGAGAATTACATGAAAAATTAGTAGATCGCAGATAGCAGATCATGTTGTTCCAAAACGGCAATCACATGATGGATTGAAACAGAACAAAAATTTTAATGACTGAACCTGATGGTTATGAAAGAAAAATCAAGGAATCAGCTTGTATTTTGTTTGATGAGGCTAACAATCTCGCCAATTGTTCAGCAGAAAGAGATCGATTCTGTATGGATTTATTAAAATAAGAACTGGTTCCAAGTAATTCTGAAATAAACTAGAAAAATCAGCATCTAGTAATCAATATTGATATATGTTCATCATTCATTGACAAATGTCAATTCAAAAATCAAGAAATTGTCACAATTCTACAAATTTGAATGAAAAGTAGTTATTGTCTGACGAAGGAGTCGTTACGCTCAAGAGTTCAAAGTGTTTCCTCTTTGTTCATTGTTAGGAAACAATTTCTTCTCGTAAAGTTGCGGCCCCTGATAAATTAGTTCTCAAATTTTTACGCAGGGGCTTTTCTTGTATTATTTAAAATTTTTTCTAATTGTTTGTTGTTTCAGAGACTGGGAGAGAAAACCCAAATTAAGATTTCAGGAAAATGCAGAGACTTCCCAGACAATATTTCAATGAATCAAATTCGATAAGCGAACCTTTAACGGGATCGTTCAAGAAGGCTTGTTAATTATTAATATGTATTATTCAATATAAAAAAAAACAAACTAATGAAACTTAGGTGTACTTTATTTCAACTTCATTATTAGCTGCTTAGCTTAAACATTATCTTTCACACTCCTCATTTCTGTCTTCAGTATCATACATAAAAAGTACAGGGCTTCGATAGTGAAACATGAGGCTCTAAACGATATAATTGCAAAAAACTGAAATTCGATAAAACTGATTTATTTAGACTTTATATGAAAAACTATTCGATCTGCAGAGACAATTCAAGTGTCATATTGTAGGACAGGACCTCTAGTCTTCTAGGAAAATGATAATTCTGCATTTCAGCGTGTTGTCTTTGAAAAACTGCATTCGGTCATTTTCATTTCTGGAGAAGTTTCACCTTCGATGTCGGGCTCTTTCTCCAAAAACGAAAATGAACTCATGCAGCTTTTAGACAATATGCTGTCATGCAGAATTATCGGTTATATTGACATAGTTGACCCCACACTTGCTCTACCAGGATTTGATCTGAAGGGAAACATCTGAAGTAGACTCATTAGAGTTAGGACAGGCCATACAAAATGTAATGCTATGATGTTCAAGTGGGGACTTTGCCAATCTCCAGCCTGCGACTGCGGAGCTGATCAACAAACTGTAGAGCATATTGTCCGGGAATGCCCTTTAAGGAAGTACCTAGGACCATTCAGAGACATTATTGATGCGACACCTTCTGCACTGGACTGGATACGTTCTCTGGATGTGGAGCATTAATTTGAAGTTTTGATCACATCTTTACCTATTTTTTTACTTATGAGTGTCTTTATTTTTTTATTTTTATGTTAGATATACTTTGTTTTATATTCATGGTGACTATCATTTATACTTGTTCAGTGCTGTTGCTTTGCCAAACGATAAATACATAAATAAATCGGTTATATTGTTGCACTTGAGCAAATACTTCCGAATATTTCCTTCCTGTCAAAAACTCATGCAATTATCGAAAATTACAGCGATAATTGCATTGTAGGAAGCAAAAGATCCCTGCGGTCATTGCACTCGTATCCATAGCCATTTCGGAAAAACACAATGTCATGCAAAATTATCGGTAATTTTGATGCACTTGTGCAATTACTTCCGATCATCTAATTATTCATATCTCGGGAAAACCCCAAGGTAGACAGAAAAGGAAGGGGTCCTCTTGTTTAATGCAAATCATCTTCGCTCATTTCTTAGAATTTGGGACTAGATAGTTCAGTCCTATTCATTGTTTTCTGATACCTATTTTTTCTATTATTACAAAATATAAGTTTCAATCAGTTAATGAATACCTGATACTATTATATTTAGTATATTATGTACATATTTCTATTCTTCATATTGTTTTCATATGTATTTAGGTATTTTTCGGTATTGAGGTGTTCAAATGAACTCTCTCCGTAGTTCAAAGTATCCCCTATCGTATGGTACCTTTGAACACCCATGATTTAATTAACAAAAAAGGTACTGATATTAATGTAATCTAATTTTCTGTAAGCCAGCAACCTCTTACTCATGTCCAGGATAAATATTTTTTTTGGGATTTCTCATTCGCTTCGTTACCGCTTTGAAAGAAAAAATAGTTGAAAGTTCCGTCTTACGGTGTCTCGCCTACTTTCATGTCAATCGAGAAATGCACAATGCTTTACTGGAAATTTGATATTGTTGTGAAATATTGGGTAGGGATATTCCTACTAGCAACACGAATGGAAAAAATTGAAGAACGTGTTCTTCTACTATCTAGTGTTATATTTAAAGGAGCAATTTTTGTATATATACTTATACTTCTATTCTGAGAATATTCATTCAAATGATAGTAAGTTCATTACTGATTATTTCATATAATCTATGTACGTTTCCAACGGCTTTTAATTTTAATGAAATATCTCTCCAGCAATTGAATCACCACCAGAATAGGAGAAAAATTTACCTAAATGACGATCGGATTACATTCACGGTATCGGGGTCCTTATCAAGATCCCTTTAAAGATGCCTTCTTCGAGAAGCAGTCTTTACCAGAAAGATAGTCTTTACCAGAAAGAATGCCTCCTCACAGCATATGGAGGAGATGAGAACGACTTCTTCGAGACCACCGACTCTGTCCTGGACTGGATCAATGGCATTGAATTCAGAATTTGATATTTTGATTTCTTTGTTAAATTGTATCGGTTTGTGTTTGTGTTTTTTTTTCGAGAATTATTTTCCATGTTTCCATGGATACCAAAAAAAACCTTCTCTCGTTTTTTATGAAACTGGACGTTAGTGCCAAAATTTCAGTTCAGGTGAATATACGTACTTGTTACAAGCGTATATCATTTAGGTTATTTGAACTCGAAAAAATGTCTCAGTTTTGCTTTATTCGCAATAACCTTCAAACTGACGATTAAATCGTTGTCGTTGATCGCGTATTGCCATTGCTAGTATCGACTTCAATGAAGAGACCAATGACTCAGCTACATTTGATCTGTTAATGAATATTTAGCAAGAGGAAGAAGAAGAAATGTAAGAAGATATGACTGTTCAAGTAGACTTTCGTGAGTAAACCTCTATCTGATTGAAACAATCAAATGAATCGAGACGATAGAACTAAATAGCTATAGGTATCTATAATCAATAATAAGGTAATATCTAGATATAATGAGTATTGTTCCTCCTAAATTATCCTACAATTGTCATGATTTATATTGCTCCGCATTTCTTAACTGGTTGTTTTCGTTTTCTGAAATATAAAGATAATATCTAGTTTTCATCTTATTCTTCTTGTTAAATACCACCCAGCAAATAATATTGTTGCCATCAAGCAAACATGAAAATTCTCATGTCGTTCATCTTAGAGTGGACGAAATGGAACAAATTTTTCATGGTTGCTCGAGTGATCTGAGGGAAGAGATCTGCAAGATTTCGAATAACTCAAGTTCCAATTCTTCTCCTAAATCCATTAGGAATATGCTTGAGAAGTTGTATATTTTTCAGAGAATGGTAGAATATTCCCTGAAAATGTTGAGATGTAATATAAATAAAATTTCAATCCAAGCTGAAGTTGACAAACAAGAGGTTTATAGTGCTTAACTTATTTTTACGGCATCAAAGAAAAGGAGGAGGAAGACTTGAACGTGAAAATTTGCGGAATAATTAATGAAAACAAAGTTGATAACACCAAGATGAGATTACTCTTGACGATCTCCATGTGTGTAATGGAAATGGAAGAGATGTCAATAAACAGAACAGACGGCCAACACTGTATCACTGTACATTTCATTCATCGATGGAAACTGAGTATAATTTTCAAAAACGAACGTTGCGTCAAAGGACTGGAGTGTTAATCACTATGAGTTTGCTGTCATAGTGTTGTTATCTGTTTGTGAAAAAGCGTGTGTAAAGTTTGTATATGCAAAATTTTGGACAAGGGGTGGCAACATATATGTTGTTTGAGCTCTGGCTCATTTGATGGTAAAATGAGTTTGACAAAAATGCTCCTTTGCTATACAGAATATCTATGTTATTTAGCAGACTGTATAAATAAATGAATACTTTATCTTGCCCGAATTTACAATCACCAATTTTCAGCACAATATCTCGTAAAACAGCGAGTAAAACAGCTTTTGTGAATTCTTTAGTTTGCTTACGCTCCTTCTTTCTATGGACAACAGGAAGATTTTGAAGTATAGATAAATCGAAAATCGGATGGTTATATTAAGAATTCACTGCGACCTGAATTATGGAGAACAGATAATATCTCCTAGTCTTCCTAAATAATCCTCACTTAATTATGTGAGTTCACGTAAACTAATTACGCTTTGCGGAAATCTATTTGCGTTAATATTATCGAACTATAGAAAAAACTAATCTCAGCGGAGTCGAAACTAATACTGAATAACAATGAGTTTCATTTGATGATACACATGAAGAAGTCATACAAATAGTTTTTAATTCGTGCGTTTCACTGCGTCGCCCGGGATATAAACCAATATGTCCATAGGCGACGCAAAAATATGTTCTGAAAATAATGTTGTGAGTTAGATATCGTCTGAAGTTGATTTGGAATTCGCATAAAATGATTAAAGATTTTGTTTTCTGCTCAAGGGTGCTGGAGCTTCATAATGCACCTAACTTGAGTTTCTGTGGACTATTTCTTAGGTCATGCATTTCTGTTGTGGTTTCGTTGTAATGAGTCAACTTAATTAACACTTAATTGCTCATATTCAATTGCGGAGAGTGCTAATTTGAGTACTTCTTTGTACCTTTACATTTTTCTGTGGTTGTTAACTCTTGAAAATTCTATCGGAAGTTTCTTTTTACCTACTTATGGTTTATCATAAGTTTGAACAGAAAACCAATCTATTCAGGACTCATAACAATGATTTCATGTTTAAAGTTGGTCACTCAAACATTCGTTCATTACTGCCTCATTTTGATTATGTTGGGAGTCTTTACGGGTCATACTACCATTATGTATTGGGATTGACAGAAACTTTGTTGAGTGATAACATATCAGATGAGTTTATATAATTTATACCTAGAAATATACGATTTATAGAGCTATCAACAATGGTTAGCAATGAGGAATGTTCACATTTTTCAATTTCTACATATTCCTATTCTCTGTTGAAAATGAAAATATTGTGTCCAAAAATTATTTGAATACTTCAAATAGCGCCCGAGATATCGAGATATAAACATGAGTTCGATGGATCCGTGTGACGTCACGTTACATCCAACGACTTGCGAGGTTCAGTACGTAGCCGGGTCCAATATAAGGGCCTTCCCCCTCACGGAGTGCGATTTGCGAATGTAGTATGACGTCACATCGCCGCGAGGAATTGAATATTCACGGGGTTGTAAAATCCGAACTACTAGGTCTTTTCGACTGAAACAAATACTAGTGATTTCATATACATATAGGTTATACTGTGACGAAGTTTCAATCGATTTTGCATACCTGTGAACATTCCTCATTGTGGATCATTTACAACGTTGTAACTTGGGTCAGTTTATTGAGTCATCGAAAGTATAGTCGTTGAAATACTTCCAACCGTAGAACATCTGTTATGTGTTGGAGATTTCAATTTAGATTTTCTGAAGTAGCTCATTCTTGAGATGAAAAAATTTTCAGAGATTTCGAATGGCGTCGGATTTGTGCAAATCATTATTGAACCAGAAAGAATGACCTTGAATTCAGCTTCATTGATTGATTGGGTACTTACATCTGAAGTTACATCTTGTTGTTGATTCCACTGTTTCAGTTTTACCTGAAATCACTGACCATGATTAAGTTTTCTTGTACTCTGACAACACAATCATCGAGAAAATCATACAAATCGACCCAAACTTTCATAACATTATCAAAATTCAATTCTGGACTCATCTCCATCCCGTGGAAAAATATTTATGACAAGGACACCATCGATGAGAAAGTTGACGATCATCAGCGTTTTTAAAATTTACTCTTCATATTCAACTGATACTTTCAGAGAAATGATAAGAACTCTAAATAAAACTCCCACAAAATAAAAAAAAAAAAAAAAGTATTTCATTGGCTATGAGAGTTTCAGAAATTTCATTATTACAGCCATCAAAAAAGAAAAGAAGAACTACTACGATAGTGTTCTTGGGGGGCATCACTCTGTCGGAGGAATCTGGTCGGGATTGGAGGAAATAATTTTCACTAGAAGAAAAAAAAGACTCTTCTACCATATTGGCGAAATATAATAATAACTTTCTCATCAAATTTGCCCCCGTGCTAAATCAAAACGAAGATTTAGTGAACTTTCATTTAGACAAGAGAAATAATTTGAATGATGTTAGTTTTCGACCTAAGCGGATTGAGAAGATAGGGGTGTTACATACAGGGTTGAGATAAAGTATGGAACCAAGTAAATATCTTTTGAACGAAAAATACGATGTTTATGAAAATTTGCAGGTAACTGCAATGGAACAAACGCATCTGATGTACATTTTTTTGACAATAATATACCTACTTCCGGTTCAACCGGAAATGCCATCAACTTCTTTAATTTAAATCAAACACCCTATATATTTTTACAGATTTTGAAAGAGCTTGTTATTTTGAATTCATACTGTAACGAAGCGAACTTCGTCACTAAGAACATACTGTATATTTTCCAACTGTTTCTAAACTCAAACACGAAATTATTTCCTATTTCGTATTGTGACGAGGTGAACTTCGTTACTCGAATCATCCTGTATAATTTCCAACAATTTTACATTCAAACATAAAATTATTTCGAGTTTCATATCGTGAAAATTTAATAAGCCAATTTCAGATTTCTACCTATGTAGAAAAAACTTACGTTCGCCGTAGTCGGCGAAGTTATCGGTACCATATGTGTTTTTTGTGCGGAGCGGCAATTGTTTTCACGATATCCGGGTCTCGAAATATTCCCCCTCCAACCGACCTCATAAATTCGGTAGTTTTGAGGCGGACAGTCAGTTCTCAGTTCTCCGATAGTTTTTCGAATTTCGAATTTTCCGATAGCCAGTTTTTCCGAGTTCTCCGATAGTTCTTCGAATTTCGAATCTTACGATAGCTAGTTCGCAGAGTTTTCGAGTTTTCAGCTCCGAGAGTTCTAGAATATTACGATAGTTGAGTTTTCCGAGTGGTTAATTCCGAGGAGTTTTGTGCCATTTGTAATTCCTCACATTTCGAGCGTGAAATTCTTCAGACTGCGATTTCGATATTCCCAACGAACGAGATAGGACTCAAGTGTTGTGTCGAGACCAGGAATCCACAGGATTGGTAAGACCCATCTTATTCACCTGTCTACGTGGCCGGCAAGTTTTCCTGTGCTGTTCGACAAGGGGGGCGATATCCGGAATTTATACTTTCTCGTTATTTTTTTTTAAATTACATCTCGTAGCCTACGTTTAGGCCCTGGTGATAGAGATATCATTGAGTTGATACTCTTTCACCCCTCAGTGAAGAGTCCGCCTGGGGGTTTTCGCTTGGTTGTTTCCCCCTTCTGAGGATCACCAGAAAGACTCTTCAATCCTGAGAAAAAGGGGCCGGTATCCTTATTTCCGGGTTCGCGGACCTTCTCGCCAGATAAACCCATCTTCTGTTCTCCAACTCATTTTTGTTAGGTGCGCCAATACGCGTTAGACCTGGGATACTGCTACGCAGTATTCCTTCGCGTAGTCTACGTTTAGGCCCTGGTGATAGAGCTATCATTGAGTTGATACTCTTTCACCCCTCAGTGAAGAGTCCGCCTGGGGGTTTTCGCTTGGTTGTTTCCCCCTTTCTGAGGACCACCAGAAAGACTCTTCAATCCTGAGGACAGGGGTAAATTGCCCTATCTTTCCCACTACAGCTGTCATCTGGCCAGCGAATTTCGCAACGTTCGTTCAAACTCCATTTTGGCAGGCGCGCCGACGTGCGCAGTCCTGAGTTTTCTTTGCGCCTGTCTGGGGGGGATATTGGACCGAACTTCTCGAGTCAAGGGGGAGGGGACAGTAGATCGCGTGCGCACGCAGGACAGGACAGCTTGTTGACAGGTAGACAGGGTGTACCGCCTTTCACCCGCTACATTGTATGCTTTTCACTGGTAATCAAGATAATCAAGTTTACTGGCTGTCGCTCTCATACTAAACTGCTTTCAAATCACGCATTTTAACAGCTCTACATACGCCGCCCGCTCACCTCGCTTCATTTTATTCCGTTTGTCATTTCTGTTGAGTTTTTCTTTGTAGCTATTTTGTGTATATTGTTAAATTTGCTCTTATTTTCGCCCCATTCATTTTTATTGTAGCACCGTCAATAAATTGCAGCATTGCACGTAACATCAAAGAGTTTATATTTAGCAATATATTGTGTCTCGTCGAAGTGCGTTTTATTTATTTAGCTCAAAGTCGCTCCTCTTCAGTGGAAGAAATAATATCTTATCAATCGCTACCACCCCAGATTGAATCGAACCTTGTCCCCAACTGTAGAAAAGCTACCCAGGTGGACAACTGTGAGCGACGTAAGGAATTGCGACTTATAAAACCCATCGCAATTGGCGCCCGAGTAAGCTTGGAAAGGTAGTGGTAGGTGTAAGTCGCAACCCAGAGAAAAACGCCGTCACAATTTGGCGCCCGAGCAGGGACGAAATTTCTTCACAATAAGGCGGAACAGAAGGGTTTTTTAGGGTTGACATGGAGGTGAACAGGTTGAGAGCTGAGGAGCTGAGATGGGAGCTGAGAGCTCGTGGCCAGCGGGTCGGAAGGACTGTCCAGGAAAACCGCCTGGAATTGAGGAGGGCGTTGACGCAGAATGCGCAGTTCTGTCCCGTAGACAGAGACATGGAAGAGGAATTGGAAGATGCAGGTCGAATCCTGAGGAGCCTGGTGGAACAGGTTCAGGAGTTCGACGAAGACAACGCTAGGAATGAGAATCTCGCATCAGTAGTCGGCTCATCCATTTCCAGAACCGTCTGAGTCAGATGAGGCCGACGACAGCGGAGGAGAGGAAAAAGGCCAAAGAGCTTACTGAGTTGTGGAGGCAGACGGACGAGATGCTGAAGAGACGCCGCACTGCTGGCCGACGCCAGGGCTACTTTGAGCACGCCGTTGGGTGTGCTGAACCGCTGATTTCTTTCGAGGATCCTCCACTGGATAACTCAGGAGCTGTCAACTCGAAAGCGGAAGCGACTCCGAGGAAGATGCTGGGGTCACGCCGGACCAGGCAGGGAGTCAGGAGCTGTTCGGAACCACATGCAGCTGAACCGAACAGGACTACCGGAGAACCAGGAGGGAGGTCTTTCTTTGAGGTTCTTCCGGAATTTGCACGACAGGGCTTATGAAGCTGTTCGTCGACGGCTGAACTTCACAAGTTTCTGGGAGACAGGTGACCAGGAAGGTCTGGATCGCCCGTGCCAGGAAACCGGAGGGCGGTAGCTGAATCAACTCGGCGGATTTCGTTCCCGTTTCTGGAGCCAGAAGAAACGAGGTCAACCGAGGAAGACGAAAACTCATACGGTTGCACCAAGAGAGACGAGACCGACCCAGTGAGTCGAAGAGGTTGCCTCAAGGTCGAACCGGAGAGGATGACCGAACGAGACCGGATGGGACATCCGGACAGCAACCCAGTCAGCCGTTCATACCCGGTGTACCAGGAGGTCGAGCAGTTAGCGGTGACTCGCAGAGTCACGAAGGAAGGTTTATTGGGTCAATCTTCGAGCTGCTGCGAAAGGACGCTAGGGACTGGTACATCCCCAGGAGAGGGTGTTTCAGCGATTGGGAGAATTTCAAGGAACAACTTCGTGAGGCTTTTCTCCCCCTCGATTACGAGGAAACCCTCCTGGAAGAGATCAGGAAACGTACCCAAGGAGAAGGCGAAAAACTCTTACTTTTCGTCACAAGGATGCAGAACCTCTTCCTGAAGCTGTCCGGAAAACGACCCCTCGAAGAAGAACAGGTGGCCATAATCAGGAAACGTCTGTTACCTGCGTTGCAGAAGGCGTTGGCCTTCCAGAAGACGAAAACGTACTCACAACTGCTGGCCAAAGGAAAGGTGTTTGAGCTGGTTCAGTGGAATACCGACCAGTACATTCCACCCCCTACTCGGAAAGGGCTGATTGAAGATCCACACCTGGTATATGAAGCCCCTGTCGAAGACCGTCACAGACGCTGACTGTCGAGTCCCCGTCGCCTGTGAGGCCAGAGGCACCGAGAGCGTCGCCTAGGATTGACGCAGAGCCTCCAGACAGGAGGTCCGACTCGACTCAGGCCCAGTCAGACGAACGCAGCGTCGACAAGAAGAAAAAACTAAAACTGTTCGTTTCGCTAATGTAAGGGCTGATCGGATGCAGTGTTGGCGTTGTGGAGAAATGGAGCACTTTAGGAGAGAGTGCCGAGCGACGCCAAAAATTTTCTGTTCCCGATGTGGAAAAGAAGCCGCAAGACAATCGGCCAATCGTCGTCGTTCACATCGGGCAACAACCCGTGAGAGCCCTGTTGGATACTGGCGCATCCAGGTCATTCTGAGTAGCAGGGCGTAGAGGCATGCCGTAGGATTTTCGTTGGCCGTCTGCAGTTTCAGACGTGTTGGCCACCGTGGCTAACGGGAATTCAGTCGCCGTTGAAGAAGTGTACGAGCCGAGATTACTGTTTGGAGAGGAGGAGGTCAAAGCCCGGCTTTATTTGGTGCCCAACCTGCCGATAGATCTCGTTCTGGGAATGGACCTACTGAGTTCCCACGACTTCAGGATCGATTTGAAGACAGCGAAATGCTATCTGAAGGGCGAGTTGTTGGAAGGAGCCGTTTCTCTTTTCTCCAGCCGTCATCCTGCACAACTCGTCGATCAGTTCCTTGGGCCAGCGGGAGGAGCAGGTTCTCCGGAAGTTCCTGGAGGAGGAGCTGGCAGGATTTGACCAAGTCCAAGGACTGACCAAGATGGCAAGACACGAGATCAAGATCAAACAGGAACTGAGCCGATCAAGCAGAGATACCGTCCGTGTACCCGAAGAAGATGCAGGAAATAGTCGACCAGGAAGTTGACCGGATGTTGGAGGAAGGTATCATAGAACCCTCAAGATCTCCATGGAGTTCCTGCGTCGTTTTCGTGAAGAAGGCTAACGGAAGTCCCAGTTTCTGCATAGACTTTCGAGCGGTGAATGAGGTCTCGATAAAGGATGCGTACCCGTTGCCGTATATCGCCGGCATACTGGACAAATTCAGGCGAGCAAAGTACATCTCTACGTTGGACTTGAAACAGGGATACTGGCAGATTCCTCTCACGAAGGAGAGTAAGCCAATTACCGCTTTCGCTGTGCCTGGAAGGGGTTTGTTTCAGTTCCGGGTTATGCCGTTTTGGCCTTCATTCGGCCGGCGCAACGTTCCAGAGACTTTTGGACTGTGTTATCGGTCCGGAGCTGGACCCGATTGCCTTTGCGTATCTGGATGACATAGTGGTCTTAGGGGAGACTTTCGAGGAGCACCTGAAAACTTGAAGGTGGTGTTTCGTCGCCCTCGGGAGGCAAACCTCAAGATAAACCCTGAAAAGTGCGAGTTCGTGAGAAGTTCTCTCAAGTACCTAGGCCACGTGATTACCGCAGAAGGAATCGCAACCAAATCTGACAAGATAGCTGCCATCAACTCCATGAAGCCACCGAGGAATGTTCGCGAACTTCGCCGATTCCTGGGGAGTGGCGAGCTGGTACCGAAGATTCGTGGACGATTTCTCGAAAATAGTTACGCCACTCACGTTGTTGCTGAAGAAGCAGCAAAGGTGGAAATGGGATGATGCGCAGCAACAGGCTTTCGAGGCACTGAAGAGGAGCTCACCGAGTCACCGTGTTAGCCTGTCCGGATTTTTCTCAACCGTTCACGCTGCAGACAGACGCATCCGAGAATGGCCTCGGAGCGGCCTTAACCCAAGTTTGTGATGGACGCGAGCGCGTCATAGCCACGCACCCAGTCGCACTCTGAATGGTGCCGAAAGAAACTACTCGGTGACGGAGAAGAATGCTTGGCCATTGTATGGGGCCATAGACAAGATGTGGCCATACTTGGAAGGTTATAGGTTCACCGTTAACACCGATCACATGAGTTTGCGGTGGCTGCAATCCATAAAATCCCCATCGGGTCGGATTGCAAGGTGTGGTGTGTCTTCCTGCAGCAATATGATTTCGAGATCAAGTGTAGGAAAGGTGCCCTGAACCGAGTAGCGGACGCATTGTCGAGAGATCCCCTACCGTCCGAAGAACAAGTTTGTGTGACCGAGAACCCGATCAGATGCCCCTGGTATGTCAAGAAGTTCCAGGAGATTCGAAAAACTCCTCAGATTTTCCAGACTACCGGATACAGGAAGGAAGGTTGTACCGGCATTTCTGGAGTTCGGATGACTTCACAGAAACCGAGATGGGAAAACATGGAAACTGTGCATCCCTACCGAAGACCGTCAGTCTGTTCTGCGGGAGAATCATGATGTGCCAGTAGCCGGCCACTTGGGAGTCGCGAAGACCATAGCTCGAGTGGCCCAGAACTACTACTGGCCAGGAATGTTCCGTGAAGCGGCCCAATACGTGCGTAGGTGCCAGCAATGCCAGAGGTATAAAGTATGTCAGCAAAACCTGCAGGGAAGATGCAGCCGCACCGCACCAGCGAGCCGTGGGAAACCGTCAGTACGGATCTGGTAGGACCTCTACCACGTTCGAGGAAGGGGAATACTTTCCTGGTTATGATCCAAGATCGCTTCTCGAAGTGGATCGAATGCAGACCTCTTCGGGCAGCTACAGGCAAGGGAGTATTCCAGGCTTTTCACACGACCTGGTGGTGTTGAAGTTTGGATGTCCGAAGACCGTAATAAGCGACAACGGTTCACACAGTTCGACGGGCCCTATTCAAGGGTAACTTGAAGAGTTTGGGCATTCACCACCGATTTGCTCCAGTATACTCTCCGCAGTGCAACCCCGTGGAAAGGGCAAACAGAACGATCAAAATCATGATTGCGCAGTTCTGTGAGCAAGATCATCGCTCCTGGGATGAGCATCTTGGAGAACTGGCGTTCGCGTTGAACTCTGCCAAACATGAATCTACCGGATTCACACCGGCGTTCCTGAACTTCGGCCGGGAGCTCCGCTCTCCCGAAACGAACCGTCGTACCGAAGGAATGAGGGATGTTGCAGAGAATTCGACCGAAGAGGCTGTCCGAGAGGTAGACCAGTATGCGACTCGTCTTAAACGATTACGAGAGACGCGGGAGTTCGTCAGGCTCCGGTAAGATCGAGCTTTTAATCAGCAAAGCCGTTATTACAACCTCCGGAAGAGGAAATTGTCGTGCCGGTCGGAGACAAGCCCCCAAATATTCCGGTCCGTATACGGTTGTAAAGGTAGTGTCTCCCGTAGTTTACGATTTGAAAGATGGTGTATAGACCAGCCTATACATCTAATATTGAACATACATAACTAACCATACTGTATACAACTGAGATTTCCGCGCATATGCCTGTTTAACATATGTCGCACGAATGAATAAATTCGTTTTCAATTCATTGTAATTCAAAACGTTGAATAAACGACTATACCTGCAGTTAAGTGTCTTAATCAAAAGCAATCAAATTGCAAACAATTTTTCTTTATGTGCACCACACAAACCTTATAGTGGTTTGCACATAAAATTGGTCCTTCGAGCTCAAAAAACAGTACCTATTGAAGGAAATAAATTGTGCTTCGCTACAACAAAAATTAAAAAATTTCGACGACTTCTACATTTTGGGTCATCGGCGTTATCAAGAACAGTTCATTCTCATCCGCAATATTGGAGCTGATTCTTCATCATCTACCTGAGCAGAAAAGGCTGTTTCTCTCAAGAAAATCCAGTTTCTTCCCAAGGGTCATTTCCATTCAAGAGAGCAAATTAATTCGACGAATTTCCATTGCGGCGAAACGAGAGTTCATCGGTAACATCTGCCAGATAACAACATCGGAAGAGATAAGTAGAACTTATAGTCATAAAAACTGATGATATTTTGTTTTTCGAAATTTTTTTACAATTGATCGTTGTATGGTGAATTCATTTCATGATGATGCCTCTTCAAAATTAAAATTACAAAGATCCTATTATAAAGGAACAATAACTAAAATTGAAAATTATATTTTAGAATTATTAAATTCGGAAATCGATTCAGAAACAATCAAAGAAGATTTAGAAGTTAGGAAGAGATTAAATAATGCCTTTCAACAATATGAAAATACTCAACTGGAAATTCTCAGTTTAGATTCCACACATAACGAAAATATGTTTGAAATGGAAACAAAATGTTTGCAGATTTCTTCAAATATGAAGCGTCTTTTAAAAAATTGTGAGATTACAACCAATCAACAATTATCGACTACAATTAATAATGTTACTCATAGCTCATCATTACCTTCTATTGATATTCCATATTTTAGTGGAAAAAATTTGAGTGACTTCAAGCCTTTCATGAATTTGTTTCGTGCAGTCGTCAATGATAATTCAAACTTATCAGATGTAGAGAAACTTTTCTATTTGAAGAAGTTTACAAAAGATGAAGCTCTCTCAATAATTAATAATTTACCATCAATAAATGAATCATATGAGGAAGCATTAAATCTTTTGAACAAAAGATATGATAATCCAATGATGGTAATTAGCAATCATGTGAATTTTTTATTGGATATTAGGCTCCTTCAAAAGGGTACAGCTTCCAATTTGAGAGAATTCATATCTTCAGTTAAGCAAGAAATCAGTTCATTGAAAAATTTGAATCAACCTGTGGATCAGTGGGATATGTTACTAATATGCATTTTGTCAAAGAAACTTGATTTGTATACAAATAGGGCTTACCAGGTAGCGAGAAATTCAAAGAATCTTCCTAGTTTGACAGAATTCATTGATTTCTTGGAAGCTAGGGCAATCGCTCTGGAATGCTCATCAATTCAGCCAGACAAATTGAGTAAATCAAGAACACCAGTCAATCTAGTGAATGTTTCTAAGAATTTCAGAAATCTGAATAAAATTGAGAAAAATCCTTCAGGAAGAAATAATTACAAATGTATGCATTGTAAAAGCTTTGATCATAAATTACAATATTGTCCAGAATTCAAACTATTAACTTCATCTGATCGCCTCAAATTTTGTCAATTCAAATGGAATATGCATAATGTGCATGAATAAACATAATTCCATTTGCAAATATCCGATAAAGTGTGGAAAATGCAATCGAAACTATAATTCGTTGTTACATTTAAATAATGAATCTGACGCAAATTCTCTTGCTGTTTGTGAGGGAAGATCTGACTTTTTCAATGTTTTGTTACCATCAGCTAAAGTGAACGTTTTGTCCAATACTGGGGAATACATTACAGTAAAAATTCTTCTAGATTCTGGAAGTCAATTATCACTAATTAAAAAAGAATTAGAAGACAATATAAAATGCCAAAGGTCGGAAACCGACATAAAATTGATTGGGGTCAATGTAAAAGAATCGGTATCAGAACAATTGGTTTCTTTTCGAATATTTTCCTGTAGAAACAATTTCGACATCAATGTAACATGTGCAGTTGTAGATAAAATCACTTCAAAATTACCTCAACTTCATTTCGATAAAGAACACCTTGAAATTCCTAAGAATATATGCCTCGCTGATCCGAAATTGAACACACCTGATGAAATTTCTATATTATTGGGTGCAGATATTTTCTTTTCAATATTATTGTCAGATACTATAAAGTTGGGACCTCAAAGACCTGTCTTGCACAACACACATTTCGGATATATTGTAGGTGGATCATTAAAAACGAATTATTCTGACGAAGATACTAATGTCCTATATTCTCATCATTGTTCTTTAGGTTTTGGAAAACTGGATAGCTTAATGGAAAGATTTTGGCAAGCCGAGAGCATTCCCGAAGTTCAGGAAGAATTCATTAACGAGCAGGAAGCCTGCGAAAATATCTTTAGAGAGAACGTAGAAAAAATTGGAAATAGATTTCAGGTGAAATTGCCATTTAAACCCACTTTCAGATATATATTTGGGAGATTCATACTCTTTCGCTCTGAAGCGATTTCATAATTTAGAAAAGCGTTTCAACCATGATAAAAAATTATTTTCAGATTATTCCAATTTTATTGATGAATATTTAAATTTAAATCATGCTGAACTATTGAACCCTAACGAAATTAGACATGATGATACTTCAACATACTTTCTTGCTCATCATCCTATAATACGAAACGACAAAATTACCACTAAGTTAAGAGTAGTTTTTGATGGGAGTATGAAAACTAACAACAAACTTTGTTTGAATGATTTTCTTTACAACGGAAAATTGGCCCAAAGGATATTTACGATATTTTGATTTTATTTCGTACTTACAAATACATTCTCATAACCGATATCAGACATATGTACAGAAGTATATTATTACATCCAGATCATCGAAATTTTCAACTGATTATTTGGAGGAGAGATCCATCATTGCCCTTGAATTTTATTCGATTAAATACCGTTACTTATGGTCTTAAGAGTTCACCTTTTTTGGCAACGAGGTGTTTATCTGAGTTAGCTGTCACTCATAAGAATGTCTATCCACTTGCTTCCAAAGTTCTTTCTAATAACACTTATATTGATGATGTAATTTGCGGAGCCGATACTATTGAAGAAATCACAATAATCAAAACTGAATTAATTGAATTATTGAGTTTAGGAGAATTTTCTCTACATAAATGGGCATCTAATTCTTTAGGTATAATCTCGGATATTCCAGAAGAACTTTGTCAATTTAATGAAATAGAATTGAATCAGGGCACGGAAGATAACTTGACGCTGAAAACCTTGGGATTAATTTATGATCCGAAATCAGATTGTCTCAAAATAAACTTCCCAATAATTCATATAGAGCGTAAGTTGACAAAAAGAAAATTTTTAAGTTTGATATCTAGATTGTATGATCCTTTAGGCTTAATCGGACCCATAATTATTGTCTCAAAGCTACTTATGCAAAAACTTTGGATAAAAAAATTGTCTTGGGAGAGGAATTACCTCAAGAATTATATGAAAGTTGTCATAAGTTTCTCGAAGATCTTTCAATTATACCTAATATCATCGTTCCCAGAAATATTAAACACAGTAAACAAAACACAAAGGTTGAGCTAATCGGATTTTGTGATGCTTCATGAACGCTTATGGTTGTTGTATCTGTGTTAAAACTATAAGTGATGAGGGAAATATTTCAATCAATTTATTGACGTCAAAATCTAGGGTGGCACCAATGAATAAGAAATAACGGTTCCAAAACTGTAACTCAATGGCGCAGTTTTATTAAGCAAATTATTGCACAAAATTACGAACATTTTTGAACTGGAATTTCAAATATCAAACGTCTTATTGTTTTCGGATTCAGAAATTGTGTTAGCTTGGATTAAATCCATACCAATAAGATTAAATGTGTACGTTCCGAATAGAGTCACCCTCATAAGGAAATTAACTTCAGTTTCATCTTGGCATTAGTGAGTACTCTGAAACAACCCAGCAGACTTATTGACAAGAGCTGTTCAGGATTTTCAATTTTTCAACGAAAACAGATTATGGTGGTGTGGTCCTGAAATTATTCTTAACTCGAAACAGGATCAAGGCACATCGCTCAATATTAATAAAATACATGAATTTGAAGATTCATTTGCATCTGAGGAGCATGAATATGTTCCCGCGATTGATTTGAATGTTATAAGTCAAGACCACACTCTTCATTTCGAACGGTTCTCATCCATCAGTAAAATACAAAGAATTATAGCGTTTTGTTTTAGGTTCATTCAGAATTGTAAGGTAACAAAAAGTGAAAGACTTGTGGGAACTCTCACAAGTTCAGAGTTAAAACATTCTTTGAAAGTTATCATTATATCAATACAAACTACTCATTTTAAAAATGAATTGCAAAGTTTGAGATCTAATGGTAAAATTTGCTGTAAAACATCAAGCTTGTATTCTTTATTTCCATTTATTGATTCTGATGGATTATTGAGAGTAGGAGGAAGATTACATAATGCCCCAATTTCATATTCTGAAAAACATCCTATTATTCTGCCCAAAAACTGTCATATTACAAACTTGATTATAATAAGAGAACATTTAAATTTATTTCATGCTGGTACAAGACTTGTCCTTGCAAATTTTGAATAGGAGATTCTGGTTAATAAACGGTGTTCGAGAAATTAAAAAGGTTTTGCATAAATGTGTTAGGTGTTTCAGATTGAAGGCAAAATTTTCGGAACAACTGTGATGGGAAGTCTTCCAGCACCGCGAGTAACAGAATCTAGACCATTTAAAGTGGTTGGTGTGGACTTTTGTGGGCCGTTCAAGATTAAACAATCAAGATTGAGAAAAGTTTTAGTTACGAAGGGATATATTGCGGTATTTGTTTGCTTTTCCACTAAGGCTCTTCATTTGGAACTTGTATCCGACTTGAACACGGATACATTCATTGCTGCGTTTAAGAGATTCTCCTCAAGGAGAAATTTGCCCACAGAGATATTTTGCGATAACGGAACAACCTTTAAAGGAGCTCAAAGAAAATTTGAAGATCTTTATAATTTGCTAAGATCACAATCTCATAAAAATAAAGTAGAAAATTATGCTGCTACTGTCGGCATAAAGTTTAATTTTATTCCCAGTTATTCTCCGGCGTTTGGCGGTATTTGGGAAGCGGGAGTTAAAAGCGTTAAATTCCATTTGAAAAGGGTAGTCGGAGATTCCGCTCTAACTTATGAAGAATTAAATACATTTTTAGCTCAAATAGAGGCTATATTGAACTCAAGACCTCTCTGTCAAATTTCTCGTGACCCGTCAGATTTGAATTATCTCACTCCCTGCCCATTTTCTTACTGGATCAGCATTGAACGCATTACCAGAATATGATTTATCTGAGGTCCCTCAAAATCATTTGAAATTTTGGAGACTCTGTTCAAAAATGCGTCAAACTTTCTGGGATCACTGGCGAAAACAATATCTTTTACAGTTGCAAAACAGACCCAAATGGAAAACGGTACTCCCTAATATTGAAAAAGATATGTTGGTATTATTGAAAGAGGATAACGTCCCTCCTCTTCATTGGCCAATGGGTCGAATTTCGAAGGTATTGCCTGGAAAGGATGATCGAGTAAGAGTAGTTGAGGTTGTCATGAATAATAAAACTTATCGAAGATCTATTTCCAAGATTGCCATACTTCCCATTCATGACTGATTACCTTGCCAAAATCTTTTCAAACACTTATATCTAGGCTTTGAAATAATAATTTGTTGTAATATTTGTTTTAATTGATGTTAAGCTATAAGTTGAATTACTCAGTGGTTGGATTGTATAATTGAATAGGTATTGAAATAATTATGATTATTCTTGTAGTTGCCAGTATGTATAGACCAGCCTATACATCTAATATTGAACATACGTAACTAACCATACTGTATACAACTGAGATTTCCACGCATATGCCTGTTTAACATATGTCGCACGAATGAATAAATTCGTTTTCAATTCATTGTAATTCAAAACGTTGAATAAACGACTATACCTGCAGTTAAGTGTCTTAATCAAAAGCAATCAAATTGCTAACAATTTTTCTTTATGTGCACCACACAAACCTTATAGTGGTTTTGCACAGATAGATCAGGTAAATACCTCCGTCATATCCACGTGAAGGATTTGAAACCGTATCACGAAGGTGAGCTGAGCGGTGAGTCGTCGACATCCGCTGGCAACCAGCGGATATAGGGTGAAAAGCATACGAGATTGAACCGTACACAACCGAAATGCCGTCCATGTTTGGAACCACGATGAAGAGACCAAGTTTCGTGGATTCTCAAAAGGTAGCCAAAAGGCGGGTGTACGTAGAAGTTTGTCCTACCCTAGGAGACCGCAAGGCGGATTCGGATTTCCCCAAGGGTGAGATCGTCGGTCGTAAAAGACGAAGTCCGAATAAGAGACACAAATCCCTTTTAAGTTTCAGAACAGAGATGTCCAAAAAGGGTTAGGGATCGAAATCGACGAAGAGTTGGTGGGTTCCATGACAGCCAGGTACGATCTGCTGAGAAGAAGACTGTGAATCAGGTCCAGGCTGGAGGGACATGTCAGGGAGTGTTCCTGCCCGAAGCCATCCATCCACAAGTCCACGGTCCAGGAGAATTCGTCGAGCGCCAGACAAGTCGTTGATCAAGAGGAAAGGTCAGACAGATCGAATACCAGATCTGTTGGGGTTCAACACAACCTTCTGCGAACCCTAACGAACCTCCAACCCTGGCCGTTGGAGATTCGCCCGGGAGTGCTATTGGCTCTGTGCCAATAGTCCGCCAAATGGCGAGGTGGATGGCGACGGATGGTTAAGTAAAAAAAAAACTTTCGTTTTTTTTTCCGTAAGTGGAGGGGGTGTGTAACGAAGCGAACTTCGTCACTTAGAACATACTGTATATTTTCCAACTGTTTCTAAACTCAAACACGAAATTATTTCCTATTTCGTATTGTGACGAGGTGAACTTCGTTACTCGAATCATCCTGTATAATTTCCAACAATTTTACATTCAAACATAAAATTATTTCGAGTTTCATATCGTGAAAATTCAATAAGCCAATTTCAGATTTCTACTACTATGTAGAAAAAACTTACGTTCGCCGTAGTCGGAGACGTTATCGGTACCATATGTGTTTTTTGTGCGGAGCGGCAATTGTTTTCACGATATCCGGGACTCGAAATATTCCCCCTCCAACCGACCTTATAAATTCGGTAGTTTTGAGGCGGACAGTCAGTTCTCAGTTCTCCGATAGTTTTTCGAATTTCGAATTTTCCAATAGCCTGTTTTTTCCGAGTTCTCCGATAGTTCTTCGAATTTCGAATCTTACGATAGCTATTTTGCAGAGTTTTCGAGTTTTCAGCTCCGAGAGTTCTAGAATATTACGATAGTTGAGTTTTCCGAGTGGTTAATTCCGAGGAGTTTTGTGCCATTTGTAATTCCTCACATTTCGAGCGTGAAATTCTTCAGACTGCGATTTTCGATATTCCCAACGAACGAGATAGGACTCAAGTGTTGTGTCGAGACCAGGAATCCACAGGATTGGTAAGACCCATCTTATTCACCTGTCTACTGTGGCCGGCAAGTTTTCCTGTGCTGTTCGACAAGGGGGGCGATATCCGGAATTTATACTTTCTCGTTATTTTTTTTAAAATTACATCTCGTAGCCTACGTTTAGGCCCTGGTGATAGAGCTATCATTGAGTTGATACTCTTTCACCCCTCAGTGAAGAGTCCGCCTGGGGGTTTTCGCTTGGTTGTTCCCTCTTTCTTTCTGAGGACCACCAGAAAGACTCTGCAATCCTGAGGACAGGGGTAAATTGCCCTATCTTTCCCCACTACAGCTGTCATCTGGCCAGCGAATTTCGCAACGTTCGTTCAAACTCCATTTTGGCAGGCGCGCCGACGTGCGCAGTCCTGAGTTTTCTTTGCGCCTGTCTGGGGGGGATATTGGACCGAACTTCTCGAGTCAAGGGGGAGGGGACAGTATATCGCGTGCGCACGCAGGACAGGACAGCTTGTTGACAGGTAGACAGGGTGTACCGCCTTTCACCCGCTACATTGTATGCTTTTCACTGGTAATCAAGATAATCAAGTTACTGGCTGTCGCTCTCATACTAAACTGCTTTCAAATCACGCATTTTAACAGCTCTACATACGCCGCCCGCTCACCTCGCTTCATTTTATTCCGTCCGTCATTTCTGTTGAGTTTTCTTTGTAGCTATTTTGTGTATATTGTTAAATTTGCTGCTTTTTTGCCTCATTCATTTTATTGTAGCACCGTCAATAAATTGCAGCATTGCACGTAACATCGAAGAGTTTATATTTAGCAATATATTGTGTCTCGTCGAAGTGCGTTTTATTTATTTAGCTCAAAGTCGCTCCTCTTCAGTGATAGAAATAATATCTTATCAATCGCTACCACCCCAGATTGAATCGAACCTTGTCTCCAACTGTAGAAAAGCTACCCAGGTGGACAACTGTGAGCGACGTAAGGAATTGCGACCTTATAAAACCCATCGCAATTGGCGCCCGAGTAAGCTTGGAAAGGTAGTGGTAGGTGTAAGTCGCAACCCAGAGAAAAACGCCGTCACAATTTGGCGCCCGAGCAGGGACCTAATTTCTTCACAATAAGGCCGAACGGAAGGGTTTTTAGGGTTGACATGGAGGTGAACAGGTTGAGAGCTGAGGAGCTGAGATGGGAGCTGAGAGCTCGTGGCCAGCGAGTCGGAAGGACTGTCCAGGAAAACCGCCTGGAATTGAGGAGGGCGCTGACGCAGAATGCGCAGTTCTGTCTCGTAGACAGAGACATGGAAGAGGAATTGGAAGATGCAGGTCGCATCCTGAGAAGCCTGGTGGAACAGGTTCAGGAGTTCGACGAAGATAACGCTAGGAATGAGGAATCCCGTATCCGGAGTCGACTCATCCATTTCCACAACCGTCTGAGTCAGATGAGGCCGACGACAGCGGAGGAGAGGAAAAAGGCCAAAGAGCTTACTGAGTTGTGGAGGCAGACGGACGAGATGCTGAGAGACGCCGTACTGCTGGCCGAAGCCAGGGTTACTTTGAGCACGCCGTTGGGTGCTGAACCGCTGATTTCTTTCGAGGATCCTCCACTGGATAACTCAGGAGCTGTCAACTCGGAAAGCGGAAGCGACTCCGAGGAAGATGCTGGGGTCACGCCGGACCCAGGCAGGGAGTCAGGAGCTGTTCGGAACCACATGCAGCTGAACCGAACAGGACTACCGGAGAACCAGGAGGGAGGTCTTTCTTTGAGTTTCTTCCGGAATTTGCACGACAGGGCTTGTGAAGCTGTTCGTCGACGGCTGAACTTCACAAGTTTCTGGGGGACAGGTGACCAGGGAAGGTCTGGATCGCCCGTGCCAGGAAACCGGAGGGCGGTAGCTGAATCAACTCGGCGGATTTCGTTCCCGTTTCTGGAGCCGGAAGAAACGAGGTCAACCGAGGAAGACGAAACTCATACGGTTGCACCGAGAGAGCGGGACCGACCCAGTGAGTCGGAGAGGTTGCCTCAAGGTCGAACCGGAGAGGATGACCGAACGAGACCGGATGGGACATCCCCACAGCGACCCAGTCAGCCGTTCATACCGGTGTACAAGTGGAATGTGCACTTCGACGGGTCGGCAGACGTGGACGCTTTCTTGCAGGAGGTCGAGCAGTTAGCGGTGACTCGCAGAGTCACGAAGGAAGGTTTATTGGAGTCAATCTTCGAGCTGCTGCGGAAGGACGCTAGGGACTGGTACATCCCCAGGAGAGGGTGTTTCAGCGATTGGGAGGAGTTCAAGGAACAACTCCGTGAGGCTTTTCTCCCCCTCGATTACGAGGAAACCCTCCTGGAGGAGATCAGGAAACGTACCCAAGGAGAAGGTGAAAAACTATTACTTTTCGTAACCAGGATGCAGAACCTCTTCCTGAAGCTTACCGTAAAACGACCCTCCGAGGAAGAACAGGTGGCCATAATCAGGAAGCGGCTGTTACCGGCGTTGCAGAAGGCGTTGGCCTTCCAGGAGACGAAAACTTACGCACAACTGCTGGCCAAAGGAAAGGTGTTCGAGTTGGTCCAGTGGAATACCGACCAGTACATTCCACCTCCGACTCGAAAAGGGCTGATTGATGATCCACACCTGGTATATGAAGGCCCCTGTCGAAGACCGTCACAGACGCTGACTGTCGAGTCCCCGTCGCCTTTGAGGCCAGAGGCACCAAGAGCGTCGCCTAGGATCGATGCAGCGCCTCCAGACAGGAAGTATGACTCGACTCAGGCCCAGTCAGACGAACCGACACGTCGCGAGAAGAAAACTGTTCGTTTCGCTAATAGGATGCAGTGTTGGCGTTGTGGAGAAATGGGGCACTTCAAGAGAGAGTGCCGAGTGATGCCAAAGGTTTGCTGTTCCCGATGTGGAAAAGAAGGTGTCTTGTCCAAGGATTGCCGATGTTCGGAAAACTAGAACGGAGCTGCCTCGCGGGGAGGAGACAGTTCCGTTCGACAGCATCCCAGCCCAGCAACCTAAGCAGCCGCAAGACAATCGGCCAATCGTCGTCGTTCACATCGGGCAACAACCCGTGAGAGCCCTGTTGGATACTGGCGCATCCAGGTCATTCCTGAGTAGCAGGGCGGCAGAGGCATGCCGTAGGATTTTCGTTTGGCCGTCTGCAGTTTCAGACGTGTTGGCCACTGTGGCTGTTGGGAATTCAGTCGCCGTTGAAGAGGTATACGAGCCGAGAATACTGTTCGGAGAGGAGGAGGTCAAAGCCCGGCTTTATTTGGTGCCCAACCTGCCAATAGATCTCGTTCTGGGAATGGACCTACTGAGTCCCCACGACTTCAGGATCGATTTGAAGACAGCGAAATGCTATCTAAAGGGCGAGTTGTTGGAAGGAGCCGTTTCTCCAGCCGTCATCCTGCACAACTCGTCGATCAGTTCCTTGGGCCAGCGGGAGGAGCAAGTTCTCCGGGAGTTCCTGGAGCAGGAGCTGGCAGGATTTGATCAAGTCCAAGGACTGACCAAGATGGCAAGACACGAGATCAAGATCAAACCAGGAACTGAGCCGATCAAGCAGAGATACCGTCCGTGTAACCCGAAGATGCAGGAGATAATCGACCAGGAAGTTGACCGTATGTTGGAGGAGGGTATCATAGAACCCTCAAGATCTCCATGGAGTTCCTGCGTCGTTATCGTGAAGAAGGCTAACGGAAGTCCCAGGTTCTGCATAGATTTTCGAGCAGTGAATGAGGTCTCGATAAAGGATGCGTACCCGTTGCCGTATATCGCCGGCATACTGGACAAACTCAGGCGAGCGAAGTACATCTCTACGTTGGACTTGAAACAGGGATACTGGCAGATTCCTCTTACGAAGGAGAGTAAGCCCATTACCGCTTTCGCTGTGCCTGGAAGGGGTTTGTTTCAGTTCCGGGTTATGCCGTTTGGCCTTCACTCTGCCGGCGCAACTTTCCAGAGACTGTTGGACCGTGTTATCGGTCCGGAGCTGGACCCGATTGCCTTTGCGTATCTGGACGATATAGTGGTCTTAGGGGAGACTTTCGAGGAGCACCTGGAGAACTTGAAGGTGGTGTTTCGTCGCCTCCGGGAGGCAAACCTCAAGATAAACCCTGAAAAGTGCGAGTTCGTGAGAAGTTCTCTCAAGTACCTAGGCCACGTGATTACCGCAGAAGGAATCGCAACCGACCCTGACAAGATAGCTGCCATCAACTCCATGAAGCCACCGAGGAATGTTCGCGAACTTCGCCGATTCCTGGGAGTGGCGAGCTGGTACCGAAGATTCGTGGACGATTTCACGAAGATAGTTACGCCACTCACGTTGTTGCTGAAGAAGAAGCAAAGGTGGAAATGGGAGGATGCGTAGCAGCAGGCTTTCGAGGCGCTGAAGAGGAGGCTCACCGAGTCACCGGTGTTAGCCTGTCCGGACTTTTTTCAACCGTTCACGCTGCAGACAGACGCATCCGAGAATGGCCTCGGAGCGGCCTTAACCTAAGTTTGTGATGGACGCGAACGAGTGATCGCCTACGCCAGTCGCACTCTGAATGGTGCCGAGAAGAACTACTCGGTGACGGAGAAGGAATGCTTGGCCATTGTATGGGCCATAGACAAGATGAGGCCATATTTGGAAGGTTATAGGTTCACCGTTATCACCGATCACATGAGTTTGCGGTGGCTGCAATCTATAAAATCTCCATCAGGTCGGATCGCAAGGTGGTGTGTCTTTCTGCAGCAATATGATTTCGAGATCAAGTATAGAAAAGGTGCCCTGAACCGAGTAGCGGACGCCTTGTCGAGAGATCCCCTACCGTCCGAAGAACAAGTTTGTGTGACCGAGAACCCGATCAGATGCCCTGGTATGGCCCAGAACTACTACTGGCCAGGAATGTTCCGTGAAGCGGCCCAATATGTGCGTAGGTGCCAGCAATGCCAGAGGTATAAAGTCTGTCAGCAGAAACCTGAAGGGAAGATGCAGTCGCACCGCACCAGCGAACCGTGGGAGACCGTCAGTACGGATCTGGTAGGACCTTTGCCACGTTCAAAGAAGGGGAATACTTACCTGGTTATGTTCCAAGATCGCTTCTCAAAGTGGATCGAATGCAGACCTCTTCGGGCAGCTACAGGCAAAGGAGTATTCCAGGCTTTTTACGACGTGGTGGTGTTGAAGTTTGGATGTCCGAAGACCGTAATAAGCGACAACGGGTCACAGTTTGACGGCGCCTATTCAAGGGTAACTTGAAGAGTTTGTGCATTCACCACCGATTTGCTCCAGTATACTCTCCGCAGTGCAACCCGTGGAAAGGGCGAATAGGACGATCAAAACCATGATTGCGCAGTTCTGTGAGCAAGATCATCGCTCCTGGGATGAGCATCTTGGAGAACTGGCGTTCGCGTTGAACTCTGCCAAACATGAATCTACCGGATTCACACCGGCATTCCTGAACTTCGGCCGGGAGTTCCGCTCTCCCGAAACGAACCGTCGTACCGAAGGAACGAGGGATGTTACAGAGGATTCAACCGAAGAACCACCTGTCCGAGTGGTAGACCAGTATGCGACGCGTCTTAAAAGACTACGAGAGACGCGGGAGTTCGTCAGGCTCCGGTTAGACCGAGCTTTTAATCAACAAAGCCGTTATTACAACCTCCGGAGGAGAGAGTGGTCGTGCCGGGTCGGAGACAAGGTGTTACGCCGTGAACATCCGTTATCGTCGGCGGTTGGCGGTTTCGCGTCTAAGTTGGCCCCCAAATATTCCGGCCCGTATACGGTTGTAAAGATAGTGTCTCCCGTAGTTTACGATTTGAAAGATGCATCAGGTAACTACCTCCGTCATATCCACGTGAAGGATTTGAAACCGTATCACGAAGGTGAGCTGAGCGGTGAGCCGTCGACATCCGCTGGCAACCAGCGGTATATAGGGTGAAAAGCATACGAGATTGAACCGTACGCAACCGAAATGCCGTTCATGTTTGGAACCACGATGAAGAGACCAAGTTTCGTGGATTCTCAAAAGGTAGCCAAAAGGCGGGTGTACGTAGAAGTTCAAGATGAAGCGGTTGTAGTTCTGTCATCTAAGAGAGCAGGGTTGGCTACACCCCAAGATTGTCCTACTCTAGGAGACCGCAAGGCGGATTCGGATGCCCCAAGAGTGAGATCGTCGGTCGTGATAGACGAAGTCCGAATCAGAGACACTAATCCCTTTTAAGTTTCAGAACAGAGATGTCCAAAAGGGGTTAGGGATCGAATCGACGCCGAGGTGGTGGGTTCCATGACAGCCAGGTACGATTTGCTGATGGAAGAAGACTGTGAATCAGGTCCAGGCTGGAGGGACATGTCAAGGGAGTGTTCCTGCCCGAAGCCATCCACCCACAAGTCCACGGTCCAGGAGAATTCGTCGAGCGCCAGACAAGGCGTTGATCAAGAGGCTAGGTCGGACAGATCGAATACCAGATCTATGGGGGTTCAGCAAGACCTTCTACGACCCCTGACGAACCTCCGACCCTGGCCGTTGGAGATTCGTCCGGGAGGGATATTGGCTCTGTGCCAATGGTCCGCCAAATGGCGAGGTGTCTGGCGACGATGAGGTTAAGAAAAAAAAAACTTCGTTTTCTTTTCGGTAAGTGGAGGGGGTGTGTAACGAAGCGAACTTCGTCACTAAGAACATACTGTATATTTTCCAACTTGTTCTAAATTCAAACACGAAATTATTTCTAATTTCGTATTGTGACGAGGTGAACTTCGTTACTCTAATCATCCTGTATAATTTCCATCAATTTTACATTCAAACATAAAATTATTTCGAGTTTCATATCGTGAAAATCTAATAAGCCAATTTCAGATTTCTACCTATGTAGAAAAAACTTACGTTCGCCGTAGTCGGCGACGTTATCTGCACCATATGTGTTTTTTGTGCGGCGCGGCAATTGTTTTCAAGATATCCGGACTCGAAATATTCCCCTTCAACCGACCTTATAAATTCGGCAGTTTTGAGGAGGACAGTCAGTTCTCAGTTCTCCGATAGTTTTTCGAATTTCGAATTTTCCGATAATCAGTTCTTCGAGTTCTCCGATAGTTTTTCGAATTTTGAATTTTCCGAGTCAGTTTTTCCGAGTTCTCCGATAGTTCTTCGAATTTCGAATCTTACGGTAGCTAGTTCGCAGAGTTTTCGAGTTTTCAGATCTGAGAGTCTAGAATATTACGATAGTTGCGTTTTTCCGAGTGGTTAATTTCGAGGAGTTTTGTGTCATTTGTAATTCCTCACATTTCGAGCGTGAAATTCTTCAGACTGCGATTTCGATATTCCCAACGAACGAGATAGGACTCAAGTGTTGTGTCGAGACCAAGAATCCACAGGATTGGTAAGACCCATCTCATTCACCTGTCTACGTGGCCGGCAAGTTTTCCTGTGCTGTTCGACAGGGGGGGCGATATCCGAAATTTATACTTTCTCGTTATTTTTTTTTAAATTACATCTCGTAGTCTACGTTTAGGCCCTGGTGATAGAGCTATCATTGAGTTGATACTCTTTCACCCCTCAGTGAAGAGTCCGCCTGGGGTTTTCGCTTGGTTGTTTCCCCCTTTCTGAGGACCACCAGAAAGACTCTTCAATCCTGAAAAAAGGGGCCGGTGTCCTTATTTCCGGGTTCGCGGACCTTCTCGCCAGATATACCCATCTTCTGTTCTCCAACTCATTCTTGTTAGGTGCGCCAATACGCGCTAGACCCAGGATACTGCTACGCAGTATTCCTTCGCGTATTCTACGTTTAGGCCCTGGTGATAGAGCTATCATTGAGTTGATACTCTTTCACCCCTCAGTGAAGAGTCCGCCTGGGGGTCGTCGCTTGGTTGTTTCCCCCTTTCTGAGGACCACCAGAAAGACTCTTCAATCCTGAGGACAGGGGTAAATTGCCCTATCTTTCCCCACTGCAGCTGTCATCTGGCCAGCGAATTTCGCAACGTTCGTTCAAACTCCATTTTGGCAGGCGCGCCGACGTGCGCAGTCCTGAGTTTTCTTTGCGTCTGTCTGGGGGGGGGGATATTGGACCGAACTTCTCGAGTCAAGGGGGAGGGGACAGTAGATCGCGTGCGCACGCAGGACGGGACAACTTGTTGACAGGTGGACAGGGTGTACCGCCTTTCACCCGCTACATTGTACGCTTTTCACTGGTAATCAAGATAATCAAGTTACTGGCTGTCGCTCTCATACTAAACTGCTTTCAAATCACGCATTTTAACAGCTCTACATACGCCGCCCGCTCACCTCGCTTCATTTTATTCCGTCCGTCATTTCTGTTGAGTTTTCTTTGTAGCTATTTTGTGTATATTGTTAAATTTGCTGCTTTTGCCTCATTCATTTTATTGTAGCACCGTCAATAAGTTGCAGCATTGCACGTAACATCAAAGAGTTTATATTTAACAATATATTGTGTCTCGTCGAAGTGCGTTTTATTTATTTAGCTCAAAGTCGCTCCTCTTCAGTGGAAGAAATAATATCTTATCAATCGCTACCACCCCAGATTGAATCGAACCTTGTCTCCAACTGTAGAAAAGCTACCCAGGTGGACAACTGTGAGCGACGTAAGGAATTGCGACCTTATAAAACCCATCGCAATTGGCGCCCGAGTGAGCTTGGAAAGGTAGTGGTAGGTGTAAGTCGCAACCCAGAGAAAAACGCCGTCACAATTTGGCGCCCGAGCAGGGACCTAATTTCTTCACAATAAGGCCGAACGGAAGGGTTTTTAGGGTTGACATGGAGGTGAACAGGTTGAGAGCTGAGGAGCTGAGATGGGAGCTGAGAGCTCGTGGCCAGCGAGTCGGAAGGACTGTCCAGGAAAACCGCCTGGAATTGAGGAGGGCGCTGACGCAGAATGCGCAGTTCTGTCTCGTAGACAGAGACATGGAAGAGGAATTGGAAGATGCAGGTCGCATCCTGAGAAGCCTGGTGGAACAGGTTCAGGAGTTCGACGAAGATAACGCTAGGAATGAGGAATCCCGTATCCGGAGTCGACTCATCCATTTCCACAACCGTCTGAGTCAGATGAGGCCGACGACAGCGGAGGAGAGGAAAAAGGCCAAAGAGCTTACTGAGTTGTGGAGGCAGACGGACGAGATGCTGAGAGACGCCGTACTGCTGGCCGAAGCCAGGGTTACTTTGAGCACGCCGTTGGGTGCTGAACCGCTGATTTCTTTCGAGGATCCTCCACTGGATAACTCAGGAGCTGTCAACTCGGAAAGTGGAAGCGACTCCGAGGAAGATGCTGGGGTCACGCCGGACCCAGGCAGGGAGTCAGGAGCTGTTCGGAACCACATGCAGCTGAACCGAACAGGACTACCGGAGAACCAGGAGGGAGGTCTTTCTTTGAGTTTCTTCCGGAATTTGCACGACAGGGCTTGTGAAGCTGTTCGTCGACGGCTGAACTTCACAAGTTTCTGGGGGACAGGTGACCAGGGAAGGTCTGGATCGCCCGTGCCAGGAAACCGGAGGGCGGTAGCTGAATCAACTCGGCGGATTTCGTTCCCGTTTCTGGAGCCGGAAGAAACGAGGTCAACCGAGGAAGACGAAACTCATACGGTTGCACCGAGAGAGCGGGACCGACCCAGTGAGTCGGAGAGGTTGCCTCAAGGTCGAACCGGAGAGGATGACCGAACGAGACCGGATGGGACATCCCCACAGCGACCCAGTCAGCCGTTCATACCGGTGTACAAGTGGAATGTGCACTTCGACGGGTCGGCAGACGTGGACGCTTTCTTGCAGGAGGTCGAGCAGTTAGCGGTGACTCGCAGAGTCACGAAGGAAGGTTTATTGGAGTCAATCTTCGAGCTGCTGCGGAAGGACGCTAGGGACTGGTACATCCCAGGAGAGGGTGTTTCAGCGATTGGGAGGAGTTCAAGGAACAACTCCGTGAGGCTTTTCTCCCCCTCGATTACGAGGAAACCCTCCTGGAGGAGATCAGGAAACGTACCCAAGGAGAAGGTGAAAAACTATTACTTTTCGTAACCAGGATGCAGAACCTCTTCCTGAAGCTTACCGTAAAAACGACCCTCCGAGGAAGAACAGGTGGCCATAATCAGGAAGCGGCTGTTACCGGCGTTGCAGAAGGCGTTGGCCTTCCAGGAGACGAAAACTTACGCACAACTGCTGGCCAAAGGAAAGGTGTTCGAGTTGGTCCAGTGGAATACCGACCAGTACATTCCACCTCCGACTCGAAAAGGGCTGATTGATGATCCACACCTGGTATATGAAGGCCCCTGTCGAAGACCGTCACAGACGCTGACTGTCGAGTCCCCGTCGCCTTTGAGGCCAGAGGCACCAAGAGCGTCGCCTAGGATCGATGCAGCGCCTCCAGACAGGAAGTATGACTCGACTCAGGCCCAGTCAGACGAACCGACACGTCGCGAGAAGAAAACTGTTCGTTTCGCTAATAGGATGCAGTGTTGGCGTTGTGGAGAAATGGGGCACTTCAAGAGAGAGTGCCGAGTGATGCCAAAGGTTTGCTGTTCCCGATGTGGAAAAGAAGGTGTCTTGTCCAAGGATTGCCGATGTTCGGAAAACTAGAACGGAGCTGCCTCGCGGGGAGGAGACAGTTCCGTTCGACAGCATCCCCAGCCCAGCAACCTAAGCAGCCGCAAGACAATCGGCCAATCGTCGTCGTTCACATCGGGCAACAACCCGTGAGAGCCCTGTTGGATACTGGCGCATCCAGGTCATTCCTGAGTAGCAGGGCGGCAGAGGCATGCCGTAGGATTTTCGTTTGGCCGTCTGCAGTTTCAGACGTGTTGGCCACTGTGGCTGTTGGGAATTCAGTCGCCGTTGAAGAGGTATACGAGCCGAGATACTGTTCGGAGAGGAGGAGGTCAAAGCCCGGCTTTATTTGGTGCCCAACCTGCCAATAGATCTCGTTCTGGGAATGGACCTACTGAGTCCCCACGACTTCAGGATCGATTTGAAGACAGCGAAATGCTATCTAAAGGGCGAGTTGTTGGAAGGAGCCGTTTCTCCAGCCGTCATCCTGCACAACTCGTCGATCAGTTCCTTGGGCCAGCGGGAGGAGCAAGTTCTCCGGGAGTTCCTGGAGCAGGAGCTGGCAGGATTTGATCAAGTCCAAGGACTGACCAAGATGGCAAGACACGAGATCAAGATCAAACCAGGAACTGAGCCGATCAAGCAGAGATACCGTCCGTGTAACCCGAAGATGCAGGAGATAATCGACCAGGAAGTTGACCGTATGTTGGAGGAGGGTATCATAGAACCCTCAAGATCTCCATGGAGTTCCTGCGTCGTTATCGTGAAGAAGGCTAACGGAAGTCCCAGGTTCTGCATAGATTTTCGAGCAGTGAATGAGGTCTCGATAAAGGATGCGTACCCGTTGCCGTATATCGCCGGCATACTGGACAAACTCAGGCGAGCGAAGTACATCTCTACGTTGGACTTGAAACAGGGATACTGGCAGATTCCTCTTACGAAGGAGAGTAAGCCCATTACCGCTTTCGCTGTGCCTGGAAGGGGTTTGTTTCAGTTCCGGGTTATGCCGTTTGGCCTTCACTCTGCCGGCGCAACTTTCCAGAGACTGTTGGACCGTGTTATCGGTCCGGAGCTGGACCCGATTGCCTTTGCGTATCTGGACGATATAGTGGTCTTAGGGGAGACTTTCGAGGAGCACCTGGAGAACTTGAAGGTGGTGTTTCGTCGCCTCCGGGAGGCAAACCTCAAGATAAACCCTGAAAAGTGCGAGTTCGTGAGAAGTTCTCTCAAGTACCTAGGCCACGTGATTACCGCAGAAGGAATCGCAACCGACCCTGACAAGATAGCTGCCATCAACTCCATGAAGCCACCGAGGAATGTTCGCGAACTTCGCCGATTCCTGGGAGTGGCGAGCTGGTACCGAAGATTCGTGGACGATTTCACGAAGATAGTTACGCCACTCACGTTGTTGCTGAAGAAGAAGCAAAGGTGGAAATGGGAGGATGCGTAGCAGCAGGCTTTCGAGGCGCTGAAGAGGAGGCTCACCGAGTCACCGGTGTTAGCCTGTCCGGACTTTTTTCAACCGTTCACGCTGCAGACAGACGCATCCGAGAATGGCCTCGGAGCGGCCTTAACCTAAGTTTGTGATGGACGCGAACGAGTGATCGCCTACGCCAGTCGCACTCTGAATGGTGCCGAGAAGAACTACTCGGTGACGGAGAAGGAATGCTTGGCCATTGTATGGGCCATAGACAAGATGAGGCCATATTTGGAAGGTTATAGGTTCACCGTTATCACCGATCACATGAGTTTGCGGTGGCTGCAATCTATAAAATCTCCATCAGGTCGGATCGCAAGGTGGTGTGTCTTTCTGCAGCAATATGATTTCGAGATCAAGTATAGAAAAGGTGCCCTGAACCGAGTAGCGGACGCCTTGTCGAGAGATCCCCTACCGTCCGAAGAACAAGTTTGTGTGACCGAGAACCCGATCAGATGCCCCTGGTATGGCCCAGAACTACTACTGGCCAGGAATGTTCCGTGAAGCGGCCCAATATGTGCGTAGGTGCCAGCAATGCCAGAGGTATAAAGTCTGTCAGCAGAAACCTGCAGGGAAGATGCAGTCGCACCGCACCAGCGAACCGTGGGAGACCGTCAGTACGGATCTGGTAGGACCTTTGCCACGTTCAAAGAAGGGGAATACTTACCTGGTTATGTTCCAAGATCGCTTCTCAAAGTGGATCGAATGCAGACCTCTTCGGGCAGCTACAGGCAAAGGAGTATTCCAGGCTTTTTACGACGTGGTGGTGTTGAAGTTTGGATGTCCGAAGACCGTAATAAGCGACAACGGGTCACAGTTTGACGGGCGCCTATTCAAGGGTAACTTGAAGAGTTTGTGCATTCACCACCGATTTGCTCCAGTATACTCTCCGCAGTGCAACCCGTGGAAAGGGCGAATAGGACGATCAAAACCATGATTGCGCAGTTCTGTGAGCAAGATCATCGCGCTCTGGGATGAGCATCTTGGAGAACTGGCGTTCGCGTTGAACTCTGCCAAACATGAATCTACCGGATTCACACCGGCATTCCTGAACTTCGGCCGGGAGTTCCGCTCTCCCGAAACGAACCGTCGTACCGAAGGAACGAGGGATGTTACAGAGGATTCAACGAAGAACCACCTGTCCGAGTGGTTAGACCAGTATGCGACGCGTCTTAAAAGACTACGAGAGACGCGGGAGTTCGTCAGGCTCTCGGTTAGACCGAGCTTTTAATCAACAAAGCGTTATTACAACCTCCGGAGGAGAGAGTGGTCGTGCCGGGTCGGAGACAAGGTGTTACGCCGTGAACATCCGTTATCGTCGGCGGTTGGCGGTTTCGCGTCTAAGTTGGCCCCAAATATTCCGGCCCGTATACGGTTGTAAAGATAGTGTCTCCCGTAGTTTACGATTTGAAAGATGCATCAGGTAACTACCTCCGTCATATCCACGTGAAGGATTTGAAACCGTATCACGAAGGTGAGCTGAGCGGTGAGCCGTCGACATCCGCTGGCAACCAGCGGATATAGGGTGAAAAGCATACGAGATTGAACCGTACGCAACCGAAATGCCGTTCATGTTTGGAACCACGATGAAGAGACCAAGTTTCGTGGATTCTCAAAAGGTAGCCAAAAGGCGGGTGTACGTAGAAGTTCAAGATGAAGCGGTTGTAGTTCTGTCATCTAAGAGAGCAGGGTTGGCTACACCCCAAGATTGTCCTACTCTAGGAGACCGCAAGGCGGATTCGGATGCCCCAAGAGTGAGATCGTCGGTCGTGATAGACGAAGTCCGAATCAGAGACACTAATCCCTTTTAAGTTTCAGAACAGAGATGTCCAAAAGGGGTTAGGGATCGAATCGACGCCGAGGTGGTGGGTTCCATGACAGCCAGGTACGATTTGCTGATGGAAGAAGACTGTGAATCAGGTCCAGGCTGGAGGGACATGTCAAGGGAGTGTTCCTGCCCGAAGCCATCCACCCACAAGTCCACGGTCCAGGAGAATTCGTCGAGCGCCAGACAAGGCGTTGATCAAGAGGCTAGGTCGGACAGATCGAATACCAGATCTATGGGGGTTCAGCAAGACCTTCTACGACCCCTGACGAACCTCCGACCCTGGCCGTTGGAGATTCGTCCGGGAGGGATATTGGCTCTGTGCCAATGGTCCGCCAAATGGCGAGGTGTCTGGCGACGATGAGGTTAAGAAAAAAAAAACTTTCGTTTTCTTTTCGGTAAGTGGAGGGGGTGTGTAACGAAGCGAACTTCGTCACTAAGAACATACTGTATATTTTCCAACTTGTTCTAAATTCAAACACGAAATTATTTCTAATTTCGTATTGTGACGAGGTGAACTTCGTTACTCTAATCATCCTGTATAATTTCCATCAATTTTACATTCAAACATAAAATTATTTCGAGTTTCATATCGTGAAAATCTAATAAGCCAATTTCAGATTTCTACCTATGTAGAAAAAACTTACGTTCGCCGTAGTCGGCGACGTTATCTGCACCATATGTGTTTTTTGTGCGGAGCGGCAATTGTTTTCAAGATATCCGGGACTCGAAATATTCCCCCTTCAACCGACCTTATAAATTCGGCAGTTTTGAGGAGGACAGTCAGTTCTCAGTTCTCCGATAGTTTTTCGAATTTCGAATTTTCCGATAATCAGTTCTTCGAGTTCTCCGATAGTTTTTCGAATTTTGAATTTTCCGAGTCAGTTTTTCCGAGTTCTCCGATAGTTCTTCGAATTTCGAATCTTACGGTAGCTAGTTCGCAGAGTTTTCGAGTTTTCAGATCTGAGAGTCTAGAATATTACGATAGTTGCGTTTTTCCGAGTGGTTAATTTCGAGGAGTTTTGTGTCATTTGTAATTCCTCACATTTCGAGCGTGAAATTCTTCAGACTGCGATTTCGATATTCCCAACGAACGAGATAGGACTCAAGTGTTGTGTCGAGACCAAGAATCCACAGGATTGGTAAGACCCATCTCATTCACCTGTCTACGTGGCCGGCAAGTTTTCCTGTGCTGTTCGACAGGGGGGGCGATATCCGGAATTTATACTTTCTCGTTATTTTTTTAAAATTACATCTCGTAGTCTACGTTTAGGCCCTGGTGATAGAGCTATCATTGAGTTGATACTCTTTCACCCTCAGTGAAGAGTCCGCCTGGGGGTTTTCGCTTGGTTGTTTCCCCCTTTCTGAGGACCACCAGAAAGACTCTTCAATCCTGAGAAAAAGGGGCCGGTGTCCTTATTTCCGGGTTCGCGGACCTTCTCGCCAGATATACCCATCTTCTGTTCTCCAACTCATTCTTGTTAGGTGCGCCAATACGCGCTAGACCCAGGATACTGCTACGCAGTATTCCTTCGCGTAGTCTACGTTTAGGCCCTGGTGATAGAGCTATCATTGAGTTGATACTCTTTCACCCCTCAGTGAAGAGTCCGCCTGGGGGTCGTCGCTTGGTTGTTTCCCCCTTTCTGAGGACCACCAGAAAGACTCTTCAATCCTGAGGACAGGGGTAAATTGCCCTATCTTTCCCCACTGCAGCTGTCATCTGGCCAGCGAATTTCGCAACGTTCGTTCAAACTCCATTTTGGCAGGCGCGCCGACGTGCGCAGTCCTGAGTTTTCTTTGCGTCTGTCTGGGGGGGGGGGGGATATTGGACCGAACTTCTCGAGTCAAGGGGGAGGGGACAGTAGATCGCGTGCGCACGCAGGACGGGACAACTTGTTGACAGGTGGACAGGGTGTACCGCCTTTCACCGCTACATTGTACGCTTTTCACTGGTAATCAAGATAATCAAGTTACTGGCTGTCGCTCTCATACTAAACTGCTTTCAAATCACGCATTTTAACAGCTCTACATACGCCGCCCGCTCACCTCGCTTCATTTTATTCCGTCCGTCATTTCTGTTGAGTTTTCTTTGTAGCTATTTTGTGTATATTGTTAAATTTGCTGCTTTTGCCTCATTCATTTTATTGTAGCACCGTCAATAAGTTGCAGCATTGCACGTAACATCAAAGAGTTTATATTTAACAATATATTGTGTCTCGTCGAAGTGCGTTTTATTTATTTAGCTCAAAGTCGCTCCTCTTCAGTGGAAGAAATAATATATTATCAATCGCTACCACCCCAGATTGAATCGAACCTTGTCTCCAACTGTAGAAAAGCTACCCAGGTGGACAACTGTGAGCGACGTAAGGAATTGCGACCTTATAAAACCCATCGCAATTGGCGCCCGAGTAAGCTTGGAAAGGTAGTGGTAGGTGTAAGTCGCAACCCAGAGAAAAACGCCGTCACATTGGGTTGTATCTCCTTTCTTGTGCAAGAGTATTATGATGGACTTACTTCATTGATCTGGTGTTATGGAGTTTCTTAAGCAGGCGTTGTATAGCTTACACAGTATTTTAAGAAGTCCTGGTCCTCCCAGTTTCATATTTTCGGCGTTAATTTCGTCATCTCCTGGTGATTTATTGTTTTTCATGTCTTTTAAGCAGTTGTTTATTTCGTCTTGAGTGATTTCTGGGATGTCTTCTGATCCCTGGTTTTGTATCATGGGAATGCCTACGCCAATTTCTGTTATTGTAGTTGTCTTATACAGTTCCGCATAGAAGTTTCTCACGATTTGCAGGATGTCTTGCTTGTTTGTAGTGGTTTGTCTTTTCTCTTAAGTATATAGTTGTGAGTAATCTGGAGAACCATCTTCTGGGGACGAGCAACGAAACCAACAATGACCAAACCTCCATTCCCTTTATCCCCCAACAACATGGGTTAAGTTCGTTTCATAGGAAGCCTAAGGCACAAAGCAGCAACGAAGGAAAGAGGGAAGTCATACCGATTCCAGACCAAGCTGACTACACGAACCAGAATATCCTTCATAATTCCAGGACGCGTGTTTAGGTGACTCTAGGTCAGGAGGGCCTAGGAATCGCAGGAGATTGAGCTAGCCAGCAAAGGCTCCGAGTGATGAGAAATTGAAAGAAAGACGGGGTGGGTTACTATGACCCTATGGAATACTGACTCCTTGAGTCCTTGGGGAATTCTCATGGAATTCTCTTAGAATCATATGCAAGCCTGCACCGCTAACTAACAGGAGTGACTTTCGCTGACTATGAATTCCCCTGAGAGTAAAACAGTCCAGGGGCCGGACCAAACCTGCAAGTTAGGACTCCATTCAGAGTAGTAGGACTTTATTGTAAATATTCGAATGGAAAGACCCAATGAATAATATTAGTACCTACTATGCGGATATCGAACTCTCGTAGCACTATTCTCAAAGAAGCCAGAGGCATTGGCTCTCTATCTGTAAATTTTATAAGGGAAGAAAGAGAGTCGTCCAAGACTTCCCTGACTACGACCCCAGTTCCGTAACTAGGAAGAAGAGACATAGGAAACGGGGAGTCAAACAGTAAACTATGATGAACGTCCTATTATTATCAAGGCTATTAGTGATTATTTTGTCTGATGTAAATATGTTTCATCAAGGATGAAATACCCGACTCATTTCCTTCTTAAGTGTAAATTAGAAATATGAAGATTGTTTATCATTCAACCGTGTGTACCTCTCTATTTCATAACGATCTGAGTCTACGATCTAGAAAGTTTTCAATCAAACAATCATGAAATTTCGTTCATGTAAAGAGGAGGACCATTTAATTAGTGCCAATAATTGATAACTCTAAAGTTGGAAGAAATTATGAGAATACCATTTTTGTTACTCCCGACTTTTTTTTTATTCAACTGCTGTTTGATGTTTTGGAGGGCATTCGAATTTCAAAGAACGCAGATCCCTAATTTTTCATATTATACTTAGATGTCTATATTCACAAGTTTCTAATACAATTATCGCTTTCCAGTCGAGAGCTCGAAACATCAGTGATTGACGTACCGGTGCTTCACGCCCTCGATATGGCAGGTACTCGTCGAAGAATCTGAACTAAGAATCTGAATTAACCTTACCTGTTTATACATTAAATTTGTAAAATATAACTGTTTATATCTATTACTTTTCAATGTCGTAAATTATAAAAGCAAAACTATTGATAATTGAATCAGAACGAAACAAAACTCCTCAAACGATTCTTAAAGTGAATGAGCAAACCGGCATATTTGAATTTGACGTTTCACAGCTGTGATTGCATGAAATACCGTAAATTCAGTGGGTGATCCAGGGGAAAGGGGAGGATAGCGCGAGTGCGTCCCGCATCGCTGTCTGGAACGGTCAAAATAGAAATGGTGTGCACCCGGTGCTCACCCGGGGCGCTCTTGGCGCGCCCCACCCGGTTACTGGAAAGTCCTTAATATGTATTGGTGATTACCCCAACTGCTTTTTAACGTCGCAAATCCCTGTGCTTTTTAAGAGTGATGGTTTGGATAGCAAATTCACTCCTCGAAAGCCTTGCTCCTTTTTTTTCACTGACGGTACGCGTGATACCTCTTGTTTGTGAAACCAACAAGAATGAATGAATAATTTCCACCGGAGAACTACACCATTTCCAAATGCAATTCAGAAACCGTCAATTGTGTTTCAGATTAGTCATTTCAATTTCAGAAAGCGTCAATCGAATTTCAGATCAATCAATATTAATTAAATATCAGAAAACATCAAATGTAATTCAGATCAGTCAATTGAATTTCAGAATATGTCATATGAAATTCAGAGTAGTCTTTCGTATATCAGAAATCTTAATTTATAATTGAGAAAATTCGAATATTATTTGAATTTAAGTCAGATTTTGAGTAATATATTACTCATTTTCATAATGGTTATCATATCGTCAATGATATATCACATTCAATCAGGTATGTTTCCATGTATGAATGAAACCAATATAATCTGGTGAAATCTCTTGGTGCTGGCTCTTTCATTTCCTCAACAATGGATTTTAGTAAAAATATGCTGAACCTTCTCAATCGATTCCTCACCTAACACCGTAGCTTCAGGAAAGCCTAATGAAAATTAGCCAAATTGAGTGGCGACGCTCAATGTGTTAATTGGAGATGCAATTGACAACAGAGTCTGCAGCTGGTGTATTAGTCATGGAGAGACTTGAGGTTCATTCACAGCGCTTTCAGCAAATGAATGGGTTGAGGGTTTGTTGCAACTTGCAACAGTGAGAAACCAGATATGAGAAACCAGTTATCACATTCAGTAATCGTCTGTGATAATGCTGCATGCCATTCGAGATTGTAGACCGTAATCATCCAAACAGTAGCAGTACTGCTGCGGATGAGCCCTTATTCTCCCATGCTCAATCCAATTGAGATTTTATGGTCGAAAATAAGGCCTTACGTAAAAACAAACCTCAGAATTCCATCCCCCACCAGGGATTATTGAAAAAAGACTAACATACCTGGAAAATATTATTGACCGAGCTAAGATGCAATTGCGATGGCAGACGTATCTGTATGGCTTAAAATTTTTTCAGTTTTGTGTTAAAGACTAAATGTTTCACGTGACAATTAAAGTTTATTTATTATCATTGTTTTATTTCTGAATCACCTACAATTGATATTATCTGAAATGCAATCTGGTATCAATGTGCGTATGAAATTAATTTCAAATTGTCATTTCTGAAATATTATTGACCATATTTATCTCAAATTCAATTGAATTTGTTATCTGAATTATATTTGATGTTTTCTGAAATGCAATTGATTATTTCGGAAATTCAAATGACTAATCTGAAAAACATTTGATATTTTCTGAAATTCAATTGACAAATCTGAATTTCATATGACATATTCTGAAATTCAAATGACTAATCTGAATTGCATTAGATGTTTTCTGAAATACAATTGGCTAATCTTAAATAAAAGTGATGTTTTCTGTATGTCAATTGACAATTTCTAAATTACAATTGGAAATGGTGTAGTATAATAACACAAGGACGAAGGAGTTTCTTCTGAAAATACGATGAACTCACAATTTTTACTGAAATCATCCCCAGTAGAGTTTTCACCGTTGTAACAATACTGTTTCATCATCAATTAATCAAATAAACTTACCATAAACATTGAGTCTAGCTGAATGAGAAGTAGTGCCAGCTCTATTCTTTGCTGTGCAAGTGTACTCGCCACCATCTTCCACCATCACGTGACTGATATTTACGTGACTGATAACATCTCCGTGAATAGTGACATATTGTCCGATGACAAATCTGAAATACAAAAATATTAAAAATACTTATTATGCTAAAATAAATCTGATAGTTCACTGGACGTATGTAATTATTTGACAGAATTACGTTTACGTGAAATCATTTGAAAGTGAAAAACTATTTCAAATTCTTCATCAGTCTATGACTAGGAAATAAAACAAAAATTATCCTGAAAAAATTATAACATGATTTTGAAGGTTCCTCAGGTTGTCTGTAGAAGTAATTCCGAAACATCGTTGTGGACTAGGATTGTCTCATATGAATAGGATTCGTTTTCTTTAGAAAAAATAATGATATTGTTTCCAGTCCTTTTCATCTCGTGGCTGTAAAACAGCGTGGTTTGTTGTCATGACTTCAATTGAAAACGTGCATTCTGCAAATGTCATAAATTTCCACACAATCAGAGAAGGCTCGTGCGTTTGCCCTCTAGGTGTGGGTCGGCCAGATTCATATTAGTAGATTTAGTGAAAAACAACGAACATTCCGAAAGATTCGAAAAAAACACATTTACCGATTTAGTTAGTCGTATCTTGCAAAACTAAATTCAACTTCAATAGTGCTTGAGAAGCAATGGTTTTTATTCGCGATTGTGAACCGTTAATTTCCCTTGCCATCACAACCACCCTGCCATCAGTTTGTCCTACTAATGTGGACGTAATATAAAAAATTATTGAAATTCTCTAACAAGAGATTGAGAATACCATTCGCGATTCGGTATCTACTGACGTCGAATAAACCGTTCTGAAATTTTACAGCTTCGAACAAAGCAGAAAATTACTGACATTTGGGTAAAATATTCAATATCCCGTCTATTTCCCGGGAAACTCTTTTTTTCGTCATGAAATTTTTCTCTCAAAATTTTGATCACCGAATCAATTGCATCGCTTTGTATTATTTTTGATAACCACAAAATACGAAGGACACGAAAAGGATCAATAAAATTTTTGAAATATTCCTCTAACGTCGCGGCGAATTTAGCGACCTCCTTGATTGTCGGAATCAACACTTTCATCGCTTCCCGCTCTTGTAGTTGAAAATGATCATGTTCAACAAATGGTTCTTCCTTCTACGATTTTTCCTAACCTTATCTGTGAAACTGTTTAAAAATTTGCGATCAGCACTATCCAAACTATTCAATATGTTTTGTTTTCAAAACAACTTTGATTTAACAGAGGAATGCTAGAAATGTCACGTTTACTCGAAGCGCTATGAATTTCCTTCATGATATCGTATTCAGACGAAGAAAAACGGCTCTTACGATGAAAAAATGGCAAGCAGCACCAAAAAAAATTATTTCTGTTTCTGGTTAACGAAATAGATGTTTCATAAATAGTTTTTCAAATGGACCAATTATGACTTGTTGTTCGCTGAAATAGATTTGACATACCTAGAGGATTTAGAAATTGGTTACTTTTTCAAATTTTTTATCGTCGTATGAAAGTGTGAAAAATTGTTCTACACTAAAAATGTCGCAAATTGCAGCTATTTAATATTCCGTCTCTTACATTTGCCATCACACAAATTATTAACATTCAACAATCTAATAAATTCGTAATTCTATTAGCAAAATAACGGATTCAGCCAAAGAAAACTCTCTGTTTTTAATACATCCGACGCACCCTATTCAATTTCAATCTGGGATGCAATTATAATATTTCAACTTCTGGGCTCAGGGGTACACACACTGGTGTGACTGGCCCAGCCTGATATATACAAACCACCTAGATAGAGATTCTGGCCTTGCGCGCTTATTCACTACGTTGGTTGTATATTATATTTTTATGACGAGAAAATCTACTTGAAAACGTTATAAAACGCTCTTTTCTGAAATAGATATAACATCCTATGATTTGTCATTTAATCTTTTGATATTTCGAATACTTCGACATTAGGAAACTGCAAACTGCCGTCCTGGCAGGATAAGCCGTATCCACTCTGGTCGATCTTGTTATATTATTGCCGAATCTTGAGTCGGGTAGGTATCAAGAAGCGACGGAATATCGCCGTGATTGCCTGCATTCACCGAACGAAGAATGTTGCCACCGCTCCGCTACCGCTACCTAGCATAAACAGAAAGCGCTCCCAAAATGCCCGCTTCTCCGGAACGCCTGCATTCACCGAACGAAGAATGTTGCCACCGCTCCGCTACCGCTACCTAGCATAAACAGAAAGCGCTCCCAAAATGCCCGCTTCTCCGGAACGCCTGCATTCACCGAACGAAGAATGTTGCCACCGCTCCGCTACCGCTACCTAGCATAAACAGAAAGCGCTCCCAAAATGCCAGCTTCTTCGGAACGTGTTGAGTCTGTAGCGTATGTGCCACCGGACGATTCCACAACTGTTACGTTCGGTGAATGCAAGCAATATTAACTGCATTCAGGGCCGCTGTCAGACATTTTGCCGCCCTGGCAAAATAAAATTTCGCCGCCTAGGCTCTGAGTAGAAAAGTTAAATGAATCAATTTCATTTCGAAGACAATTAGCGCGTCCTGGATTTTTATTATTACCAATTTCTGCTTTCAAGGCAACACAGCTCTCGCATGTAAGAAAAAATCAAGACAATGTTACCCGGATTACATGTAGATTTTTTTAGTGTTTTCGATTTTCGATCTGATATTTGACCTCATAACATTTTTTCACGGTACGGTGGCCAAGTTCTCGACTCAAAAATTTGATCCAGCTAATGTGAGCTCGAATAAGCCCATCAGATTTTTGGACAAAAAGGGTCTTATACGAGATATGAGGCCTAACTTTGACATTTCGAATGCAGATTTGGATTAAGCGGGAAAAATTTTCAACAGGATTGGTTGAAACCAAAAATTTTCTCGAACATATTTGGGCCATATAAAGCATTTTTTCTTTAAAAATCCTCGGGATTATTCATACCGGGATGAGAAAATTTATATTCTAAGAGTGAGGTCCTCAGTAATTTTTCTCGAGGAATCGAAATGAGCCCATCATATTTTTGCTCCTATGGGGCTTATGGGTGATATGAAGACAAACTTTGGGTTTTTCAGGATGACGCTCAAAAATGAACCAAAAAATTTTTGTTTTACCAACTCGGATGTAAAATCTCCCGCTGAATCCAAATTCGAAATTCAAAAGGAAGGTTTGCATTTGAAATTGCAAAATTAGACCTCTCATCTCTTATAAGCCTTTCTGGACCCAAAATTTAATGGGTTGAAAACATTTCGGAATATGAATTTTTGCATCCTGATCAGAATGAACGTTCCGGGATTTTTGAACAAATAACGCTTCATATAGGGCCCAAATATCGACGAAATAATTTTTGGTTTCAACCAATTCGAATGAGAAATTTCCCGCTTAATCCAAATCAGCAATAAAAAAAGATGGGTTTGCATTTGAAATCCGAAGTTCAGCCTCATATCTCATATGAGGGCTTTTTGGTCCGGAAATTTGATCAGCCCATTAAAGACCTCAGTATCGCAATTTATATTTTCCACCTGAGAGCGAAATAAATTCCCCGTTTCCAGACTTTTGAACCACCATATCCTTCTACTATGAGTATTATCAAGGAAATAACTCAGAAACTCATAAATGGCGCCTTTTCGAATTTTGAAAGGACGGGGCCTTATTATCAACATGCTCACTTGAGACGATCGATGAAAAAAACCAAAAAGAATCGACTAAATTTCGTATCAATTAGCGAAGAGAACAATATACGTATCGTCGTTCGAAAGTAAAATCCGAGGGTTGAAATTTTTTGAACCCCCCTTTGAAATAAAAATTTTGAATCCTTTTGGCAAACTGAAAATAAAAATCAATTCAGAATTATCCTGGAAACTCTTCCAAAAAGTGTACGTTTTTCTTCTGCCGGTATAACTCCGAGTTTAAATTTTTTTTCAGTTGTTCGGGTACTAATAAAAACGGATTGGTCGAGCAAATTCAAAAAGCCACCTCAAAGTCTTGGCATCTTTTGGATTTCATACTCAATAACAGGCGACTTTTCGATTTCGAATAAGAAAAATGTCAGTATGAAATAGCTGATTTGCCGCCCCGGCAGGTTGCCGCCCTGGCGGCCCTGACTGCATTCGTCCTATTTGTTACGAGTACTTAGCGGCTTGGCGTACCAGGGTGATACGTATAATTGAAAGATAAGAGAATCGAATGTGCAGGTTCTATTCTATGGAAATATGGAATTTGAATATTGAAAATGGTAATGCAGAATAAGTTCGAACGAATTAAATTTGATAATTATTTTTTTTTTTCCGATTTTTTGCATACCCTGACGAGTCGTCACTGCACACAATAAATATATACGGTTTATTAACTGAGGTGCACTAGAACGAAGGATTGTACAATGAGTGGAGAAGAGATCAGCCTGGATTTCAATGGCAGAATCTCTAGAAACACCAATAGAGTGAAAGCATCAGTAGCTATGCTCTGGCAGTGCAGGCGCAATAAGGGAAGTTTTCACACGTTAATTTCTATGAGGAAATCTTAGGGCCAAACTTTTGGTTAATTTTGAAATGGTGAGTTATGCTAGGTACTAGTATTTAGGTAAAGGTTGTTTGGTGTATGTTTAGAGGGTAGGTGACGAAACGTTGTTATTAATTAACGAATATTTACCTGTACGGCAGGATAATTTGTTTCTCGAGATTAATGTCATTTTTAACTATTTTTTCACGAATTCAAGCGTTTCCATTGATTTTGTAAATCAATATTCATAAGCAGGAAAAAGAGAAGAATTTTTCTCGAAACATCACTGTTTGAATTGTTTTAAATAAATCTGGTACTTAAGACTGATAACCTTGTGTTTTATTTTATTTTTCCTTAATAATCTCAGGATTGGAACCCGGGGTTTTTTTCATGAGGATAGCTCTTTTGAGATATTTAATATTTGAGCAATAAGGATAGAGAGATGAAAGGCTTCTCTTAGGAAGGAAATTATTAAGGTCTCCAGCTTGAAAGATCTGACTCATGAAATTGACCTGCCTCGAGAAGTCACGGTGAAATTGCTAACTAAGTTTTAAATTTCTTCACGTATAATAGGGCCTCATCATCCAGCACCCACAATTACTACTGCAATCTTCTCGAACTGTTCGAATTGTCCGAACTCACGGCCTAATCCCTGATAATTTGCTATCTGGGTTTCTACGACTGCACCTCATTGCTCTCATTCTTGCATGATAACCTTGTATGGGCCTTGTATAATTATTGAATGTTCAAAAGCAGGATTACACAGCTCACATGTAATAGTTTGGTAAGGGGTGTTGTCAATATTGGGCGTAGACATCATCATGCTTTGCTTTTCTGAGTGATCTCAAAAATACTTACTACTCTCGTGAAATTTATGCGAACTATCAAATATGCGGAGATGATCATTCGAACAATGCAACTTTCCAAAGACTATAACCAAAAACTACAATATTCTTGATGTAGCTTCATCTCACTAGCTCACCTTTTTTCGAATCTGATAGTTGGCCTTGATGATCCCTCTTTTATTAAAGAACTCGCCTTTGACGTCATTATATTAAGTTCTCATGCTAATATTTTACAGAATATTTGTCCTCTGACTTAACTATTTCATATTTCAGCATGAAGTTTCCCTTTTGAAATAGCGATGATTGTTGATGGGGATAGACTACCTCTATAGGAATTCTTACATAGCAACCATCAATCAAAACTTTTGTTCATACCTTCCGTGGCTTGGAAGCTGGAAACCATCCAAAGTCCATGAAATTTCAGGAGTCGGATTACCAGATGCACTACATTTGAGGGAAACCGCAGGGCCTGGTTGAAGAGTTTGTTCAATGAAGGAGTAGATGAGCATTGGCGGAGCATCTGAAGAATAAGAAATTAAATCGATACTTGGCGTTATATGTGTATAATTCTGATTGAATGAGAGCTATTAATCTAGAAATAGATCCTTTATATTTTGAATCTCGAGCTATTTTCAGAATGTCACTTGTTTTCTCAAGCATTTCGATAATCGCCTATCCTTCATTCTCGACGTTTCGCCAATACGTGTGTCTGGCATCTTCAGGAGTTAGTCATTCAGAAGTGGTTCTCGCTGAAATGACCTACCTGACTATGCTATGATCAGGTTTGAGAGCCATCATAGTAAATTTACTCTCTTAACATGAAACAGGGATATCCCTGAAATTATTCGAGAAACTTTTGAGAAAGCTTTCTACTTTCTTGAACGTCATAACACTGATAACTTTTTGAACGTTATCCTAGAAAATATTCATTGCACTTCACTACAGTGAGCAATGGGACTCATTGAAAAAAAAATTATGGATAGACTAGTCTGATTTAATTGTTTTTTTACTCAGTCCATTTTCAAGTTAAATCGCTTTACAAATACAAAGAAATGCTGCATCACCAGGTGATGGAATGCCTCACCACTGATGTTTTGGACAAGAAACTTATAGTAGGTCGGAACTTATATCCTTGAAGCCGTTCCAGATACTGGAATTCATTAGAATTCTGGAAACTGGAGGTAGAAGGAACATAATTAGCTCTGATGGAGAACACAATTGATCTCAAGGTCGGAGTGCAATGAAACCTTCTCTACAATCTATTACCTAATCTTATCATCATTATAGATGATTTTCGAAATTTAATTATCTTACCCCCCAACTGGAGTTCTGCTGCCGCTTGTGCCGTATCGCCTTCAGCTCGTCTTATCACACACTGGTACATTCCACGATCTTCTCGACCCACATTGTTAATCATTAATGTTTCGCTGGAACCCCTTCCTGTACTCGGAAGTTGCCTCCCATCTTTGTACCACGTAACTAAATGCGGTCCTCCACTTTGAGTAGATATTGCACAACGAAATTCTGCACTGCCCCCCATGTGAACGCTCAGAAGCGGGGGTGTTATTTCTACGTGTAATGGCGTAGACACGATGAGTCTCAGCTCTGCACTGGCTTCTCCACCTGCGTTGATAGCTGAACACCGGTAAACGCCTCCTTAAATTGAGAAAAGTATGAAAAACTGATGTATTCAATATCATAATAGATATGGCCACAAGCGTTATCTTCTATAATATTCAATTTCATGAAAAAACTGTCCATTGATTCGAAAAAACTATCTGAATATTCCGAATTGGTAGAGTAGGGTTTCGTGGAAACGAAGTGAGTTTTCCAGAAATTGTTTTATGTCGAAATGCAAAAAATTATAAGGTTTAAAATCATTCTAATTATTCCAAAGCTACATAATAAGTTATCAAATTATCGAATTTTACCATTTTTATAAGAAACTGCTCAATTATGATCACCTTGGAATATTAGATTTGATTGTCTCAGAGATATATTCCATTGCAACAATTATCATGAATGATAGGGGAATCCGGGGCAAAATGGGGTACCGCCATTTTACTTGAATTGTATTCGAATAAACCCCCCAAATCTCAGACACATTATCACATTATCTCCAACAATACCTTTTCCCGCAGTAGAAGCAGTACGATTCGGGTTGACGTAAGGTTGATTTTTTCCTCCATCGTAATATAAACGCCTTATGTTGTAAAAGTGGATCATATTTCTTTCTTAAAGTATGTACATTTTTCGAAAAGTTATTGATGTTTTGTTCACACCATATCGATATTGTCCCTTTATCAAACGCCTGGCTTCAAAAATCCTTTTACATTTATTGTTTTATTCAAGCAGGTCCTTTGGGGCAAAATAGGGTTTTGATGATCGGAGAAAAAAGGGTTCCGTTTAAACGGTCTTTGGGAACCATGTTTTGCCCCATGCAAAGTATTGTGATTCATTATGTTTTTGTATTGGATTCAGATGGTACGAAAATACGCAGGAAAGGCAACTCGTCAAAATGAAAGAAACGCCAGAAATGCGTTTTCAGAGCTCAAGAGTTATAGATTGTGAAATATTTTTATATTATAACTAAGAGTTCCTGTGTTCATAAAATATGTTCTTTCACCTACACTCACCTTATACACGAAGCCAGACACAATACTCCATTTTGCCCCGTATACGGGGAAAACGGGTAAGGCCTGTTTTCTGAAAAAAACTTAAAAAAACTACGTATAAATTTTTAGTTAAGTTTAGTAGAGTCAAAATTAAAGTTATTTAGCTAGCTTAATTCAAATTGGTTGTTGAGTTAGGTATTATGTTTCATAAAAAAAATCAGGATCTTGAAGTTAGAAACCCATGTTGCCCCAGATTCCCATATTTATAGTACAAATATATATATGGCGACGTGAAGCACACCAATAGAGTTCTGAAAATAAATATAGGTGAAGATAGAATATTACAACTTTGGCGAGAAGGTAGTAAATTGAAATAGGAAAAAGAGAAAACGGTGAAATTTACCATCTTCCAAAGACACAGATTCAATAGCCAATACAGGTCCCAAATGACGCATCCTGGGTCCAGGAATGACAAGGCTGGCTTCCGCACCTGAATGTGTGTACCAACTGAAAATATAAGTATCACAATTTATGAATCTGAAATACACGTAGAAGAGAAAGTAATATACACAAATCATAAATAAAGTGACATAGTTGATTCCCTCTTGAAATGGAAGCTTGATGTTTGCATGTCATCTCAACCCCGTACTTATGTAAGCAGGTCAGAGGAGATGTTTTATAAGTCATAAATTCCGAATTTTTTATTATACCGATATTTGGGTACATTAGTTTGCATAACATTCTTCTAATGAGTATAAGTTAAACCATCGTTTTGACCGAGTATGTAACATTGGTCGCGTTCATCGAACGAAGATTTTGCCACCGATCCGCTACCCCTACCTAGCATAAATTGAAAGCGCGCCCAAAATGCCCGCTTTTCCAGAACGTGTTGAGTTTGTAGCGTATGTGCCACCGGACGATTCCGCAACAGTTCCACAACTGCTACGTTCGGTGAACGCGCCCAACCTTTTCCATACCTGGCAATGCGATTTTTAATCAATTGCAACGTGAAACCTTAATAACCCAACATTTCACTCAATTGCAGTTAGACAACTTTTCCTCTGAGTCACTTATATAATAATATGTAAATCTTTCAAGAACCATTTATAATATTTTTATAATTCAGTTCTAAATGTTAGAATTATAATTGTATTTTCAGTTCTTTCCTTATTGTGCTGATCTAGTTCCTTTTTCCCTCCCATTTTCGGAACTACCGTCTTTCATGAGAACGGTATTTGAGAAAATGCAGATATCTTATTTGTAGCAAGACTTCATAACATGAAAAAAGTTCCATGAGCAATTCATTCCAATTTTCAGGATATAAAGTAAGAAAGTAAAGATTATAGTTTACAAGAAATACCAATGCTGTGTTGTTCGTGACTAATAAAAACACAATATTGTCTAAAAGAAATTACAACAATGTACTCTACGGAATGAGATGGCTGACTATCTCATAAAATCCTTGTCATGAATAATAGGTAACGATAATAATTATTTATGCTTTGTTAGAGCCACTAAGATGGAATCAAGGAAAAATTTTTCTTGCGGAAGTGAGTTGCACACCCCTCTTCTTCAATATTTTAAGTAATGTAAATGTAAACGAAGGAATTAATTATTCATTTGGTAACAGACATATTCAGACTGGTATTCAGAGAAGGCAGAAACAAAATAAATAATACAGTGGAATTTAAGTATTCAATAAAATAGTTATTGCAAATAATCAGTCATAAGCCACCAAATAGGCAGGAGTCTGCTACTTGAGAAATTTGGTATGTTAGGAAGATTTCAATGATTCAGTCCAGTGCCTGAGAGGAGTGAGAACTCCTCGAATTGACATTATGCACGTCTATACGAAAAGTTACTTTGTTGTATGGTACGAAGGTCTAAATTTTTTTGAAATTTTCTGATTCTCGGTTTTCATATTTATCCAAATTTTCAGTCTAAGGGTGTGTGAAATTGGTTGATACTTCCTTATCCCATGTACCTATTTGCCTCAAACAATAACTCTGCAATTTCTTAATTCGTTTTGCATTCACAGACATATACAAGAGTAATTTACTACATACTACATGACATGAAGGGAAAGTCGAGGGTCGACGATCAAGAGACAGATCTCCTTCACGGTGGTCTGATCAAATAAGATCATTCACAGGACTCTCCCTTCCGGATGCTTCTCATAAAGCGCAAAACAGGAAAGAAAGGTCGATCACAGTCGACCAAACGTCATGACGTCACCATCTTCTTACGTAGGAGAAAGGAATGAGGAGGAGGACATGACAGTAGTTCGAATGGAACAGTTCCAAAAAAGTTACGGAGCATCGTCTTTGCTTTCCGACACAGAACCGATCTATGCTGATAAATTATTCCAAGGTGGTAAAATTTTTCTGTAGTAATAAGCCCATATTATAACTTGATTATCTCAGGTTTTGATCCATCCATCAGAGATTTACATTCTTTACTTTATCAGCGAAGAGAATAATAAGTTATTGGAAATGTGTTAGTCTCAAATGCGATAAGTGTTGCCTTCATTTTATTCGCGTTTAGTTGTAAACAACATGCTCTTGTAAAAACAGACTAATTTTGATCCCCCTGTTGTTTTTGAGCAAAACGGAATACATATGTCGCCTGCGCATCATCAAATTTTTATTTGGCCTTCCCCTGAGAAGAAATTTTGCGGGCGCCCATAGAGAGGTCTCAGAATGGAGCTCCATGGAATTTACTTAGAAACATAATTAAAATTCGGGACTATATTAGGTATACATTAGCATATTTTACAGCTTGACATCTTCGACCCAAATAGCTAAATCAGTTTGATTGCACCACCAGTGAACCTATAATTCAAAGTGTCAAATGATTTAGAGTATTCCAGCATAACGAGAACTGTCAATATAATATCATCAGTCCAATGCCAAAGTCACGAATGTGCTTTTCGCCTATGTGAAGTATGTCACAGTTTTATTCTTAGTATCAAAGCCAAAATCGCGAAAGAGTTTGCTTTTGCCCTCTCCTACTTCTTGCCTGGTGCCACAAAATGAAAGCTCTATTTATAGCCCTTTTTCAAATTTTCCAAACGCCTTTTTATCGAAACATCAAAAAAGCACATTCGTGACTTTGGCATTGGATCGACCATTATATCATCTGTGATGTTGAATAGTGCAGTTGAGTGGTTCTGGCCTAAATCCAGACTGAGATGGTTGTATGATGTTGTTTTTATCTTAGCGATTCTGTTTCTGAATATAACACTAGGCAGGATACTAATTGGTCCCAAATCATTAAAATCTGGGGGGTTGGCTATTTGGGGGTGTTTTTTCATGTATATTGGTCTGTATATCCTCCTTAGTATGTTATCGAGTATAAAAATAATACCTACTAAAATTAACAAATTTATTCCCATTAGCTCCAATCTCTCATACACATAATAGTGAGTGAACCCTTACCGATATTCTGGTGATGGACATCCATGTGCAATACAAATGAGGGCAGCTCCTTCATCTTGTGACACAGTTATTGAATCAGAATTTTCAGCAATAACAGGAGGTACGATTCCACGATGTTCTGAAATAAAAGAAACAATGAAAAATTTTCAACCAATTTGAAGCAGAAAAATATTTTTATTTATTCGATAAAGATTCCGCTATGTGATATAACTCGTGTCAGAATTCACTTTCCCTTTAAAAATATAACTCATAAAGGAATCATCATTGCACCGTTCACTTCGATCAGAAACGAAAGAAATCTGTGATGGAGAACTAGTACCTTAATATTATCTGAAGGATCATATAAACTGCTCCACATAAATTAAGGATATTGACTTAAACTGCAGAAAAAATATAATTGAAATGAAATTTTGTGATGAAAATTCATATTGATATGATTTCAAGTTGCAGGAGATAAAATTAATTTTAGCCTGTGGGTCTGCAGCGTATACAGGGTGGTCAAGAAAAATCGAGTAAGATAACGAAATTTTAGTCCTAGAGAATTCAAGCATTTCAAGATCAATACAATGTATAGCCTCCACGGGCATCAATAACAGCTTGACATCTTCTTTGCATACTACACACAAGGTTGCTGAACATTTCTTGAGGAATTTGGTTCCATAAACGGGGCAGAAACTCTCTCAGATCATTTAAGGATTCTGGGGTAGGTTGAAGATTATCTAATCTTCTTTGGACCATATCTCATGCATGTTCTATGCTATTAAAATCTGGTGAGTGTGGAGGTATTGGTAAATGTGGAATACCAAGCTCCTCGCGAGCATTCTCAACTATGGCTGCACGATGCGATCTAGCGTTATGCTCTAGAAATTGAATACATATATATATATATATATATATATATATATATATATTAAAAGATATAAACTACAACACAATATAATAAAAAATTATACAATGTAATAGCCTAAGGTACAGCTAAGTGCCGACTTCCCGTTTCCCTCTTTCAGGCCTCCCTATCGCATGCATCTTCCTGTCGTAAGTTCCGAGCTGCCATTATTTCCTTCATGAACCCTATCCAAGATCTTCTTGGTCTGCCCCTCCTTCTGCGGCCAACAGGAGTCCACTTAAATAATCTTTTTGGCCATCGATCTTCATGCATTCTTATAACATGTCCAAACCATCTCAAACCTTGTCTCTCAACTCTATCTAACACCGTGTCATCAGCTTTCATGATTTGCCTTATTTCAAAGTTGGTTCTCCTCTCCAGTCTTGATATACCAGCACTAATAACAAATAATCCATCTCTACTGCTAACACACTGCGCTTCATATCAGCACCCATAACCCAGTGTTTAGCGCCATAACGAAGCGTTGACTCTACAAAAGCTTGGCCAATTCGTTTTTTAGTCTTATGGGAAATATGTTTGTCCCACCATAGACTGTTGAGGCATCCTATAATCCTTTTGCCAGTTCTTATTCTCTTTCTTATTTCTTCTCTTCCAATGCCGTCTTTGGTCACTGTAACTCCAAGATACTTAAAACTATCCACCTGTTTGATAGCAACTTCATCACTGATTAGAACTTGAAATCTTGCTTCGGTGTTCACAGCTAGATATTCTGTTTTTTCTAAACTTACATGTAAACCCCAGTTTTCATATTCATTGTGGAGCCTCTTCAGCATGAATTCTAAATCGAAAGAGTCTTGTGCCAGCACCACCTGATCAGCTGCGAAGTTCAACAAGAAAAGATGTTCGTTTCCAATCGGAATTCCCATGCCTCGACAATTCCGCTTCCAACGTTTAAGAGCTACTTCAACATAGGCATTGAATAACAGCGGTGATAGACTACATCCCTGCCTTAAGCCTTTAGTTGTTAGTATCGGCTCCGACAGCTCTCTTCCAATTCTGACACGAGATATGTTTTCTTTATAAAATTCCTGAATCATAGAGACAAGAGACCCGTCAGTATTGAGAACATTAAGAGCCTCCCACAAACGGGCCCTAGGGATGGAGTCATAGGCCTTCTCCAGGTCAACAAATGCTAGGTGCACCTCCTGATCAACCGATATTTTCTTTTCCATTATTTGCTGAAGAACAAATAAATTATCATTATAGGATCGTCCTGGAATGAATCCACAAATAGCAGCGTGAAAATTTGGCAAAACATTGTCAATGACATGCTCCATATAGTGTGAGGCGGTCATATTCGCAGGACAAATATGCAAATCTGTGTGCCTGTTAAAACATATCCCAACGCATTGTACATATCGACGATTACGGGGTATGTGTGGGATTGTCCATAACCTTATTCTTCGAGAATCCGAAAATCGTCCATATCTAGATTCATCAGTGAAAAGGACACTACGTCATTGATCGTTCCAACTGATATGTTGGCTTGCCCATTCCAGTCTTCGACACTTATGGTCACGTGTTAATGCAACTCCTCTTAATGGACGTCTAGAACCTAGATTCACCTCTCTCAAACTTCGTCTGATGGTTTCTATCTAAAGTTGGACCTCATCTGCTTTTTGAAGAGTATTCCGTAGCATTCTACACAGATGTAGGCTTTCTTCTCACCGAAACGGTGATGAAACGATCCGAGCAGGTGTTGTTTTTCGTCGTTCACCAAGCTTTGGTCTTTCTAACACGGAACCTATTCTAAAATCGAGAAATCACACTTTGGCTGACTTGGAGCCTTTCCGCTACAACAATCTTAGTTAGGCCACCCGATAGCATTCCGTTAGCCCTATTAGCCTCAGCGTATTTTAATTTACGGCTTGGCATTTTCAGAAAACTAATTTCAAAATAAGAACATTCATGGAGCATATGTAAAGAACCAAACTTCAGAAGAAAGGCGACAAGATTGAGGAAATGTCTCATTCTGATTTTTATTGGATCGATTAAAAATGTTATTGAGTTTTAAATGATTTTACAGCGATTTCCTCGAAGATAATATACTTTTCAAAATGATTGAATACGATATCCCTAACTCCTGTGGAGCAGTATACCTATCATATTATATCAATCAATATTTGGGAACAATCATGGGCATATAATGCCGTAAAAGACACAGGGCTTGATTAAAATTCAGAATTTTTTTTTTGAAAACCAAAACGTCATTGTCAGAACGTAGGAATCGAAAGTATTTGAATATTTAATAAGACTCGACTGAAAATTCGTTTCCAAATGTCAAGAACCGTTATCAATCTTCCGAGGAAACATATTAAATATGCAAGGCACTTCAGATGGAATTTTACGTTGTATTGCATGATATGGCGATAATATTTACAAATATCAGATTGTTCCCAATCAAATAATTATCGTTAAATGCATCGTCAGAATTCGGCGCAGCAAATCAAAATCATTCACAACGTGGTGTTTCAATCTGAAAACAAGCCCAAAAATTTCATATGTTCAGCCGACTATGAATGATTTTGTTGTTCAGCAACACAGGATTCACTAAAATTATCATGAATTGGATATTTAATGAACTCAGTTTTCCTCAAGTTGCAATGGGGGGACTTTGTGGTAACAATCAAACTGGACGGAACATATAACGTCCAATAAAAATTTTAAATTTCCTCTCAACGGACCTTGAGAATATGCTTAAAAATATCCAAATAGGTTCTTATTTTTCTTCGAAAATACGAAATAGTTTTTGAAAAAATCAGTACTTGAAATAGGTATAGGTATCGTGCAGCTTTGAGGAATTCGATTAATCTCGCCTACTACATTGAATGGTAGCTCAATTAAATCATAATAAGGATTAGAAAAATGCAGCCATTGTTTTCATTTCCAGCCAGTTTAACTGAAATGAAGACTATAATTAGGCGCGACACATAAAAATTTAAATATATAGAATCTTGTACATAGAGTGTGTGTGTCCGGATTCAGCGTGAATGTACTTGAGAAAATGATTAAAATATAAGAAGAACTTAATATCTACTTAGGTTCTTTGTACCGGAGGAGTCACTTCAACGTGACCCCCATAATTTGGCAATAACTTGGTCAAAGTTTGTCAAGTTTGAATAAAACTTCGTACAACTGAATCGTTTGGTTATAAATAACGGACTAATTTCTACCATATATTTTTGGAAAGGCGAGTTTCATAAAATCACTAACAATTTCTGGACAGGTCATCTCATTGATAGTCTAAGCAGAGAAACAGTTCCTCAAATATTTTTGAAGCAATAAGGTACCCACAATCAAGAGCGCTTCGGAGCATCATTCTCGTGAAAAAAATGATTTTGTGATTTTAGTTCAAGAGCTAGTGAACCTTTTGAGTAACGGTGTGTCTGTAAGGCTAGAAATTTTTATAGCGATAGTTCCTTGCATGCTGAGGATGAAAACCATGACCTGGCACCCCTCATCCTTGCACATCATCAATCCCTATATCTTTGAAAGTGTAAAAAAAATTAAAAAAAAACTTGTCGCTGTAAGGTTGAAACTTTCATACGATTTTGTTCATTCATTGTGAAGTTCAAAAAAAAAATTGACAGGCGATTTCGACGAGCACAAGCACCTGCCAGGCGACTCGAAAAGGGTGTAAAATATGAACAAAAATGAACTTTTTCTGTAAGGCTGAAATTTATATATGTGTTCGCCTGAGGGAATGAAAAAATAAGTTATATTATTAGTCTTCATCATCATCTGATATGTTATCATTAATTTCTTCATCATATAGTACAGTCGTTTCGAGCGTAGTACCTACACTGTGTCCTAAATTGGCTGAGACTGCATTATATCCCAGCTATTATTGAAAATAGAGTCATGCGGTTTTCGCGACCATGTGTCACTTTTTTGTAGAACTTAAATCCACAAACAGAAATATTCCAATTACTTTTGTTTTTGGAATAGGTACAGGGCGAAAACGAGAATGTACACTTGTTGAAATGTTATTATTTCGCGGGATCTGTATAAGAATGAAAAGAATTAAAACTTCTTATAATGATATTTGCAGATTCTGGAAATATTATCAGCAGAGAAAAATAAAAAATTTGTCATTACTGGTGACTTCAATGTAGACCTACTCACCCCTGAATAACAATACAGAAACATTTATGCAAATACTAGAATCATATGGCTTGATAATATCAATTAACGAACCTACGAGAATAACCCCAACTAGTCAAACATGTCTGGACAACATATTCACCAACATCGAAAATGGAACTGCTACAGTAATACAGCCTCACTTATCGGATCATACGGCACATGCTTTCTTATTCCAGCTAATTTCCAAACCAGCAACTAAACAAAAAGAAATGAAGGTACGTCAATATAGTGAACAAAATATTGCAGGATTCATCAACGAACTGGAACACACTGACTGGTCCCTTCTGAAGAATTTTGGCAATAATGAAATAGATGAAATTAGGGAAATACTTCTCTAATACTTATAGGAATATTTCTGAAAACCATTTCCCATTGAAACAGATAAAAGTAGGATCACAACAACGATCACTCCTATCAAGTCTCAAAAATAATCCAGAAGTACAAAAACTGAAGAACCATTTGGATGTCCTGTTCTTGATATCCAGAAAGAACACCAATTTACTTGCAGAATACAAGAGAACAAAGCGACGTTATGATGAAATGCTAGTTGACTTGAAAAGGACCTACTATGGAGGTAAGATTGCAGCATCTTCGAATAAATCAAGGACGACCTGGAGCATTCTTCGCACTCTCACTGGTAAACATGTTGCACAGGACTTAATTTTACCATCACAAGACTATCAAACTGTGGCTAACAATTTTGTTCAATACTTTACTGTTGCAGCATCTGAAATCCGTAGGAACCTCCCTACAGTTTCAGTTCCATCTCGTATCAAGAATGTTTGACATTACCAAAGACGAAATCATCAAGAGTGTCCAATCTATGAAGAATACATCATCCTGTGGATATGACAATATTCCTGCCAACATTGTTAAACGTTCAATACAACTTATTGCTGAACCAATGATGTACATCATGAATCGTGCCTTCACTGAGGGAATTGTTCCAAACGATCTCAAGCTAGCAATTATCAGACCATGTTACAAAAAGGGACCTACAACAGAAATGGGTAACTATAGACCAATCAGCATGCTGACAACATTTTCGAAAATTTTTGAGAAGGTACTGTCAAACAGATTGCTTTCATTTTTTCGGAAATTTGGAATTTTTACCAAACAACAACATGGTTTCATGAAAAACAGAAACACTGAGACAGCAATCTTTCAGCTCACTAGTAAACTAGTTGACTATATTGATACTGGTTATGTTCCTTTAGGCCTATTCTTGGATCTAACAAAAGCTTTTGATTGTGTTGACCATCAACAACTATTGACTAAACTAGAACAATATGGAATCAGAGATAAGCAGTTGAATCTCATAGAAAGCTATCTACAAGGTCGAAGACAGAAGGTAATTATCCCAATCCAGGAATGCAGGTATGAATCTGAAGAGAAGATGGTTGAGATGGGAGTCGTGCAGGGAAGTATTTTGGGTCCGTTGTTCTTTCTCATATATATTAATGATTTACCAGCTGAACTTGATGCAAATGAAAATCTAACTAATGTGATATCAGAAGTCACCATCTACGCAGACGATACTAACATTGTCACCTTAGACAGAAATCTTCAAGAATCATTTACACATGCAAGATTTTAGACTGTGTGGAATGTTGGTGTGCTAGTAATCAACTTCTTTCAAATGTGACCAAAACAGAATGTATAACATTTCATACTGAATCTTCCAAGTACTGTCAACATTAGAGAAAATGTAGTCCATACATCCAACACTGTAAATTTTCTGGGAATTCATCTTGACAATAATTTAAAATGGCATAATCATGTTCAAAACCTCAGCAAGAAATTGTATAGGGTCATTTACACTTTGAATGTACTCAGATATCATGTAGACAGAGATACAATGAGGGTATTATACTATTCAAACTTTCAATCGCTAATTGCATATGGCATTGTAATATGGGGAAACAGTAACCATGTAAATAGTCTCTTTAAAATCCAGAGATCAGAATCATGTATAAGATGAAGTTTCGTGAGTCTTGCAGAACGGTCTTCAAGAAAAATATTTTTTTAACAATAACTGGCCTGTATGTTTATAAGTGTATTCTCTTCATAAAAACCCATCCAGAATTTTTCACTGAACATCTTAATATGAATAACACAAGACGAAAAGACCCATATTTGTATCCTAGGGTTTCCTTGAGTCTAGCACAAAATAATGCTAAATATATGTGTTTGAAGTTATTCAACCAATTGCCAGAATACTTACGAAATATTCAAGGGGAATCTGAATTTAGGAGAAAATTGCATAACTTCATATTAAACATTGAACCATACACTGTACATGAATATTTTGCGGCATGTAAAAATTTAAGATTTTATTAATACATACCTACCTATTCTGTGACTGACCTCATTTCTATTTATTGTATATTCAACACTTATGTGATAATTTTGAAATGCAAATAAAGTATTATTATTATTATTATTATTATTTTTACGTAGAAGTTAGTGGCGTAGCTTATCATTTTTTTCAAAGCATTGTTTTTGAGATTGAATTGAAGCGGAATGAAATTTATCATATAGAACACCTTGTTTATTTTAACGTCGAATTGTATCACAACCTATCCCTCAATAAATTTCAGTTGAAAAGAATATCCCACGCATTTAATCAATATTCACAAGGATTCAATCATTACTTTTTCAAAAAGCCATGTGAACTGAACCCATTTATTTTATACTATTTTGAACATAAACTCAAAACATGAACCGAAAAATGGTTTTTTGATGCATGTGTGGAAGAATTCATGTCTCACTTTGAAAAAAAACAAACAGAAATATAAATTTTTTTAATGGTTGACACTGAAATTTATCAAAGGTAAGGTGGAGATACATCAATGTATTCAGAAAAAAATGAGAAAATTTGACGTTGAAACATACATTCAAATGGAACACCCCATTTGAAACATCTCAAGTTTGTGCTATATCTCAAAAACATTCATCCGATAAAAATTTTAAGCTACGCCACTGACTTCTACGTAAAAATATTATTATAAGCATTTTCATATTTTTTCCTTCTTATACAGCGCCCGAGAAATAATGACACCTTCAAAAAGTGGACATTTTCATCCAGAAACAAAAGAAGATGGAATATTTCTGTTTGTGGATTTAAAAGTTTTACAAAAAAGTGACACATGGTCGCGAAAACCGCATGACTCTATTTTCAATAATAGCTGAGATATAATGCAGTCTCAACAAATTTAGGACACAGTGTATTACGCTTGAAACGACTGTACTATATGATGAAGAAATTAATGATAACATATCACATGATGATGAAGATTAATAATATAACTTATTTTTTCATTCCCTCAGACGAACACATATATAAATTTCAGCCTTACAGAAAAAGTTCATTTTTGTTCTTATTTTACACCCTTTTCGAGTCGCCTGGCAGGTGCTTGTGCTCGTCGAAATCGCCTGTCAATTTTTTTTTGAACTTCACAATGAATGAACAAAATCGTATGAAAGTTTCAACCTTACAGCGACAAGTTTTTTTTTAATTTTTTTTACACTTTCAAAGATATAGGGATTGATGATGTGCAGGGATGAGGGGTGCCAGGTCATGGTTTTCGTCCTCAGCATGCTAGGAACTATCGCTATAAAAATTTCTAGCCTTACAGACAAACCGTTACTCAAAAGGTTCACTAGCTCTCGTACTATTTTATGAATTCCCGTTTCTATAAAGTTCATATAAATATAAGATAACTGAAAGAATAAATTTGTATAAATCAATAAATAATTTAAATTTCACAAAAAAAAAAAGAAAGATTGCTCACCAGTGATTCTTATATTAGCAGGACCACTCACTATTACTTGGCGACTCAGTTTATGCATTGTTCTACATCTATAAGTTGGAAATTGATCGCTGAACTCCAGATTGTGAACAAGCAGTTCCCCAGAAGGCAACTGATGAAATTTTCCATCTGGAAATGAATGAAATTAGTTGTAATAATCGATGATTTGCGAAATATTGGCAAACTCGAACTTGCGAAAATTGCCTCGTCAAATTTAAGTGGAGTTTTATAGAAATAATGATTAAAAAAATGGTTTGGAGGAGTAAACTGATATAATATCTACAACTATTTGCAGTCGAAGTCAGTATCCGAATATGATTCGAATTTGATTCTGTCATACGAATTTCTCCAAACTCTAACCAGATGTACAATATACAGGGTGCGTACCAAGTTTGACGGCCTATTAGGCGTTTCTGGAGAACTGGACCTATTTGAAATCTGAAAATTGGGATTATACTATTGTTTGACATTATCTACCGATCTGAAAGTGTTCTTGGAGCCTGACCACTTTCAGTTATACAGGGAGTGAAAAAAAATTCAAAAATTTTTGTTTTTTTTTTTTCGAATTTGATAGAGTATGCAATTCTGAATACATTCCTACTCAAATCATTGCATTCGTCGAAATACTTTCCAAAATATCGAGAAAAAACTGAAGAAAAAAGGGAGATAAGTGTATTCGGTATTATGTTTGTTATTCCTAACCTAGATATCATAAGCACAAAATGTTTTCACGTTTCTGAAGGCGAACAATGTGAAAATATTCTATATTTTCAGAATTTTGAAAAACCCGTCACAGGGTGTTCCGAATGTTGGTTCAAAAATTGGGATCAAAATTGACCCATAACTTTCGTTTTTCAAATTAAAACCCTATTTTTTTATGATAGCGTTGGATTGTGCGAAGAAAAATGATGATAATGTTCCAACATGTTAATGCGCCTAAAAATTAATAATTCTAGAGTTATTCAGGATTTCCCGATTTCATGTCGTACGTGCCGTCAAATTCATAGAATCTGTTTCATATCAACAATGACCTTGGTCATAGAAGATAAATCACTCAAATAACTCAGTAGTGACTTCCTCTTTTCTGAATTCATTTATCATTGTTGATGTAAAACAGATTTCATGAATAGAAACAGAAAATCCTAAATAACTCAAGAATTAGTAATTTTAGGAGCATCAACATGTTTTAACATTATCATAATTTTTCTTCGCAGAATCCAACATAATCATAAAAAAATATCATCATTTTTCTTCGCACAATCCAACGCTATCATAAAAAATATTGTTCTAATTTGAAAAACGAAAGTTATGGTCAATGTTGTATGTTATGAATGTTGAATCAACATTCGGAACACCCTGTGACGGGTTTTTCAAAATTCTGAAAATGTACAATATTTCAACATTCTTCGCCTTCAGAAACGTGAAAACAGTTTGTGCTTACGATATCTAGGTTAGGAATAACAAACATACACACGGGATTTTCCGTGTAGAAAAAGTTGACATTTTCTAAAATGAATTTATTTCGACGTTTCGACAACAATAACATGCGTCTTTTTCAAGATATATGAAAACCCTAAGTGAAAGGTATCGGGGTTGTGTTTCTTCGCTTTCATTGGAGCCATCCTTTCTTTCTTCGCTCTGTGCCGCGTTGATGTTTCTTTCAGACGACTAATTGTCCGTTTACTGTATGATTCTATGTTGGCTACTTGTTCAGAATTTTGAAAATCGATTGAATGGCCGGTACTCTTCATATGGACAAGAGATCAAGTTGAACTTTCTTGATGCTATTCTTGTGTTCTTCTTATCTAATTCTTCTGTTTGTCTGGACAAACCAAGACAAAAAAAGAATTTTCAAAAATCTGAACAACTAGCCAACACAGAATCATACAGTAAACGTCTGGTGAGAGAATCGATTGAAATTGAAAAACGTCGCAGATTGTATCGCGGTTGCGTTTCTTCGTTTTCATTGGAGCTATCTCTTCTTTCTTCGCGCTGCGCCGCGTCTTTCAGACGACTTATGGCCAGTTTCTGAGGTCTTTTTAACGGTAGTTTATCCATTCGATAACTTTGACGGATGAATAACTGGAGATTTCAGTTTCTGAATACCCTCCCTAAAGTTATCCATTCGATAAACTCAGTTTATTTTAACGGGACGATTTTGGCAGTTTATCTATTCGATAACTAACTGGCGCATGGGCAAAGACGTAATCTTAGATTTCCAACCTCACTTTTGCTGTAAGTTTTATCTTGAAATTACTCTCTTTTGCGTGTTTTGTTTTAGAAAAATATATGTGAACATTTCATACTGTTATGGAAAATATACGAAGAATTATGATCTAGTTTCAAGTTCCAGCGACCATCAGATGAGGCAATGCATCATGAACATTATTTATGCAACCAGCTTCGTAGATCAAAATGTTTACAGATGATTAATTCGAAAATAGGTTCAACAAGCAAAAAGCGAACAGTTCTATAGCTTCGTAATGAATTTAAAACGTATCAGATTCATTTTCGCAGAGAAAATACAACAGAACTCATATCAAGACAAGAAATACAATAGTTGAGACAAAAGGCATTTGGTGTGGGGGAACTAAGTCAGATGTTAGATTGTGTTATATATATATACCATCCAGAGCAGTGCTTCACGATACAGCGTTGCAAAATACAGATTATTTAGGAACTTCAAGGTACAGCTTCTGTAACCCCGGATAATGAAATTCCTAGTTCGATCAGGGACAATAATCTCCGGAGAACAACTGTTACCCAGTATTTAAGGTAAATAATAGCTAGAATGTAATTAATCACAACATATAATACAATTAATCATTTGTTTTTGGTTTGTTGACATATTTACTTTCGAAGTTTGATATTCTGAGTTGTAACGTTGAAATTATATTGCTTTTAATCGGAGCTCAACATTTTGCAATTGCACTTCAATCTATTTCAGTGATATCTCCAAGGTCAACGATGTTCTCTCTGTACAAATACCATCTAATATTCATATTTTAATCAGCAAACCCGATAAGGGATGAATAAGTGATACCTGTTATATAACATCACTTCAAAGAAAATCTACTAGCATGCCATGTTCCTACATCCTCAGTATGGAAAGAAATTATCTGGTTCTACTAACCTCCTTGCAATGAAGGATATATAAAAAGAGAAGGTTCCTGAATCCAGGAAATAATGCGTACTAAATCCTTGACAAATGCTGGTATTACGCATTTCAGAATTGCCGAACATCCTCTTGCTGCTCCTCTGACTTCTACATCTACTTTATATGCTTGTGTTACAACTGAAAAAAACAACTCAATGTAGAGAGATTTCATGTTCTTGGATCATAATAAGCTATTTCCCATAATAATGATTGTGGATTTATCAATTGATATTTTGAGGAAAAGAACTATATTACATTGTTTCGAAGTTTGAAACAAGAATCTTATTGAAGGTACAAAATATAAGACGCTGAAAACACCGTTCAGATGAAGAGGTAAAATCGTAAAATTCTTATCGGACCTCCCACCAAAGTACATTTTCAGAAACAAGAAAAAGAACATAGCCCAACCCAGACGTTTCATGAGTTTCTTGAAGAATTTCAAAGAAATTTAACATTTTTACAATTACAAATAACGTTTATTACCTACTCTTGATGCAAAAATTCTAGCAGCTTCTTTCTGATTGATAAATCCACGAGTTAAATACGTTTTTCTCTTCACGTCTTTTCGAAATCGTTCCCTTTAAAGAATCAAAGATAACAAAAACAAAAGGAGTTCAAACTATGAGAATGATACTAGAATAAATAAACTTGTTCAGCATCTATATTGGTTCGAATCTACATAATATACAAACATATTCTGTAACTGCCTATCTCAATCGAGTAGCTCAAAGGAAAAGTGAAATTAAGTGAAATGTTGAGAAATTTGGGTTTCACGTTGAAATCTATAAAAAATAGCATTGATAAGTATGAAAAAGATTGTAACTCACTCAAAAGTATGATTGTTACATACTTGGTCAAAAGTATGATTCAACTTAAACCACTTATTAGAAGAATGATATGCAACCTTATGTACCCAAATATCGGTATAACTCAAAAATTCTGAATTTGTGACTTACACCACTTTTCCTCTGACCGGCTCAATTATTATTGAATTAACTTGAGAAGGAATTATCGGTCTCCAGGAACAATGTGAATTTCGAAATTTATTTAATTCTTATTGCGACGTTTCGGCCAATTTGTGTCCTTTCTCAAGCTGAAAAACAGACAAAAACGACATTCAGTGTCATTTGTGAAAACTACACACTACTACACATGGAAAATTTAACATCAGAAACAATTAGATTTCAACAGTTACGAATATGAAAGATAAAAACATGATACTTTAGAATAATGGAAATCTTAGACAATTATCATCTATATATAATATGTATACTGTACACGATGCATGTCCTCACCTCAGATTAAAAAGTCGAATCATAAAATTGTTGGAAAATCTCGTCCATATCAGTAGTTTCTCAAGGAAAAGGTGAAAAGAGCGGTCAAATTCGACGTATATACATAGATGGTAATCGACTAAGACTACCTTTATTCTTAAGTATCGTGTTTTTTATTGTTTATGTCAGTAACTGTTGAATTTTAATTGGTTTTGATGTTATATTTTCCATGTCTGTACAGTGTGTAGTGTTTACAAATGTCACTGAATATAATTTTTCTCTGTTTTCCAGCTTGAGAAAGGCCACAAGTTGGTCGAAAAGTCGCAATGAAGATTGAATAAACTTCGAAATTCATATTGTTCCTGGAGACCGATAATTCCTTTTCAAGTTATTTCATATTTGGAACGAAATTTTATACCTTAGTCGATTTCGGTTGTTTTGGTTGGTTAACGGTTGACCGCTCGGTTCATAAATGACAACGTCAAACGAACCGCGCTTTCGAATACGGTTCAAATTTCGGCAAAACAGCTGATTTGAGACGTCACCAATATGTCATTCGAACGCGGTTGGTCCAAAACTGACGGACCAATTTATGAACCAACCAAGAACCAAAGTCAATCGAAATCGCCTATTGATATAATTGAATTAATCCAAAAATGAGTAATTGAAAGCGGTTTTGTTGAGTCAAAATCTCAACGAATTCACAACTAATGTTGTCAGCATAAATTTGAAATCTGAAAACTCACCGGCTCTTACTTGCACGTCCCTGCTAATAATTCGACCAACTGTATTGGAAGCAACACATCTGTATACAGTACTGTGTATATCTTGTCTATATGAAGCCGCAGAGAAGGGCTGAAGATAAAGAGTTCCATTCCGTAATACCCTTCTGATACCAGAAACGTCCCCTACTGACGTACCGTCGACAGACAACCAATCGATTGAGGGTTGAGGGCTTCCAGAGGCTGAACAATCCAACCAGCCACCACTTGAGTTCGAAAATTCCAATTGTGGGGGAGGTTCCATCACAAAAGATGGACCTCTCAGGTGCAAATCGAAGGATGATGAGTGTCCTGAAAATAAAAAAAATTATTGTTATGTCTCAATGGCTCTACATTCGCATCTCCACTCCATCATAATTCTGCATATTTCAGGATTCCCATCGGGGAACATATTTATTTACTCCAGTATCACAAGATACCTCAGAAATCGAACAAACGTGTTCTTGTATTTGAACCTATTATACAGGGTTTTTCACGAGGAACCTCACCCATATTTATACGATAAACTACTGAACGTATTTTCATGAAATTCAACACTTATAAGTATTTCACGATGCTGATGAAATCTAAAATATTTTCAAGGCATGAGCACCTCCGGTTTTTCCGGAAATGACGTCAACTTCCGTTTTTCAAATTAGAACACCATTTTTTTATTGCAGAAATAGATTCCTTAGAAAATTTCAAGTTATTTTGATGTAACATTTTTCAGTTTTGGTTGGAAAATTCTCTCTGAGCAGGAAAATTCGAAAAACAATCGAAAATAGAGCTTCGCTGAAACAAGAATAACTTCGATGTTTTTGAATGGAAAATTTTCATTTTTGGGATTTTTCAAGATGTAAGATTGATGTATCCACTTTAAAAATCGAAATCGCGTTTCATGATACAGGGGGTGAAAAAATCGCTTTCAAAGTTAGGGATGACAAAATCGTGAAAAATCAATTTTTTCAAATTAGAACCCCATTTTTTTATGGCAGATATTGAATCTACGTTAAAAAATAATGTGAGTGTATGCATCACACCCTTGCCCTAAAGTGGATATTTTCTGAGTTATTCACAAAAAACTGTTTATCGTCTTGAATTTTCAGCTATTTCTTTTCCCTTCACGCCAAAAAGATGAAATTTTCAGGAACTGTTATTTGAACCATGCTGTAGATTTTTCACCCCTTCTTGAAACCGACTTCAAGTTACTATTAGGAGAACCATGGCAAACTCTCGCAGTTATAACTAGAGAAGATGCTCAAAGTTTTGACCGTTAATTTCTAGACATTTATTTATACGTCTCAGGAATGCTTCGTGCGTTTTTTGTGAATGACTCAGAAAATATCCACTTTAGGGCAAAGGTGTGATGCATACACTCTACATACAGCTCATACATGCATACAGCTCTATTTTCGATTTTTTTTTCGAATTTTCCCGCTCAGAGAGAATTTTCCAACCAAAACTGAAATATGTTACATCAAAATAACTTGAAATTTTCTAAGGAATCTATTTCTGCAATAAAAAAATGGTGTTCTAATTTGAAAAACGGAAGTTGACGTCATTTCCGGAAAAACCGGAGGTGCTCATGCCTTGAAAATATTTTAGATTTCATCCGCATCGTGAAATACTTATAAGTGCTGAATTTCATGAAAATACGTTCAGTAGTTTCCCGTATAAATATGGGTGAGGTTCCTCGTGAAAGACCCTGTATAAAGGGTAATTTTATCAAGACTAGAGATTTCCATTTTATCGATAATAAAGTATATAATAGAAGCAAAGTCATTACAAAAACAAAATAATATCAATTGCTATCACTCAGAAAAAATTCGTTTGTTGAAAATTATGGAAATTCAAACAAATCAGCAGAAATCTTTCGCATTCAATTCAATAAATGAATTAGGACTGAGAAAAATATTACACTATGCATTTCGGAAAAATTTTTATCACACGCCGCAACAACCTCCATATCAGATGATACTATTGAGAGTTTACATGAAAACCATGACATATACACTGGACCGGAAAATTAACCAGATGGAAAAAATTGCCTGACTACAATCTATAAAACTAACTTTTGCGTTTTTTGACCAATTTCGATCATTTTTCGAGAGATGGCGTGTGACTTAATCTTCATTATGTCCTGATATAGATTTCACGAATCGATTAATGTATAGGTAAGTTGAGATACATGGTAAAATAAAACATTTCATTTTACTCTCAACTTGTGAACATGCTGTGGAGAAATTTAAAAACTGTATGATAATTCTGAGTACGTCATTTCCAAGACCTATTTTTTCTGAACAATTTGTTTCCTCATTCATATCGATATTTTTTCCGAAGAAAAATCACAGGTTTGAAGAATATAATAATGCAGTAATCCTTCATTAGCTACATCAAAATTAAAAATAACAGAGGCAGTTTGGAGATATGTTTATTATAATCAAGTGTCCCTTCATTCCACGAGATTGAAAACAGCTCTCATTCTTTCCTTGAAGCAGAAGCCGCGTCCTATGGTATCTGATACCACTCATGTGTCAGTCCATATGCTAAAGCAACCAAGGTTTGAAATTCGCTGCAGTTCTACCTAACTCTCTTTCGTAGTGCAGTAGGGTTAAGATCTGGACTTCTTGGGGACAAGTCGAATACGTGAAAGTCAGTAACGTTCAAATATTGTCTGGATATTGATGCAATGTGAGGTCGAGCATTATCGTTAGTCATTATTGAATTCGGGCGTTTTTTTTCAGATCGGTTAATTTTGTGGTCAGGGCCGGACTGGGCCGGCAGGGTAACGGGTAATTCCTTGTTGGGCCACCTGGTTTGGGGGGGGGCCTTGTCTAAAATAATGCTACTTAATAAACCTATATGATTTACCTCGGTTAACAGCTGTACTAAAAAAGTGTTTCACGGTGTCCCCTCAGGGAAGAGAGGAAGATGAAAACCGGATGGAAGCCCCATTATATAAAGGTGTCTTTAATGAAACATATTCCAGAAATGAATTTAACACTATTCTAATACAAGCCGATTATTTTTTAATAATGATTTGAGTCTCTAAGATATAATATGGGACCCTCGTATATTTCTGAAGAATGAAAAACGAAGTTTGTTGTATTTTACGCTACTCTCGGAAATATCAAAGTGTTTGCATTGGAAAATTGAAAATAGAAATCATTTCTGGAATACCACCGAAGCCTCCCCGAAACCAAACAACGATGAGTAATGGAGTAATGCTTATATCATAAATAAGTTGTTATAAAAGTGTCCCTTGCCGTGAGGGGCCTACTGCCATATTTATCAGTATAATAGGACGGCGGCTCTTTTGATGACAATGCATTTCAGGATATTTTCCTTGTTTACTATTGCATAATGCTATGAATTTTTCACAACCGACTGTACTTCTTAATTAAATTTTACATACTGCAAATCGTTGTACGTGTACCACTATAGTCTGAATTGTGTTTTTAGACCTATTTAAGTAAGTGAGTTGAATCAGCTCATACATTCAATCAAGGTGAGTTATAAATTCACTATTCATTCTAGAATCGTACTGTCATATATGATTCTACAAATAACCGGAAAGTAATATATTTTTTTTTCAATATTTATGGTGCGCTTCTTGTTACGAAATTCTATACAATACAATGTGCCACAACCAGAATTCATACAATTTAAACGTGTTTTTTGGTAACTAATACGATGGATGCAATTTATAATAAATAATTTTCTAAAGGTAGAATCTGTAACGGTATTTCCCAAATTAAAATTGATAAAATTCAGAATACCTTCCACCATTAGTCAGGAAACTTTTCTAGTATACCTACTAGTGTTGATGAATGCTGAAAGTGTTATAACTATTAATATCGACAACGACAACATTAGGAATATTTTAAGTATGAAACATGTTTTGAAAAACATGCTCTAGCAAAGAAAACCGAATAGTTCTTTTTACTTCTTTACTGAACTATTTGAGCATTTGTTATGTTTATTAGAATAACTATCTCTTTATGTTGAGGTCTATAGATGTTCTACAACATCCATTTACATTTTTTAAAATTTTATTGAAAGCCTTATGTCACTATGTTTGCGTTTCGATTTGTTAAGAGTGATTATTTTTTGTTTGATTATATATTATTCTTCATAATTAATTCAAATTTGTTGTATTTTTGCTTCTTTTTCCTAGCCTCAAATATTCGAACTCGACTAGGGAACGCACATCTTGACGAAGTTGCTTTTCTACTTCTTTTTTCGGGTTGACCTTAAACTTCGTCACCCTGAACGAAACTGAACCAGTACGCTGGTTTTTAGCTCCGGAGGAGCCCGCGACCAGCGCTCTGGGGCCCTCTACAACATTTCTCCCGGTGGGCCCCAACCATACCAGTCCGGCTCTGTTTGTGGTCCAGTGAAAGTATATTTTTTTCACTACATCATGACAAAAAAATACAAAGGATTGGTTATTTTCATCTTATGTGTGGAAACATTTTAAACTTAAGTGGGTACCTCTAGCGAATGAGTCACTCTAGTCATGGAGAAATGGATGCCCATACAAATAATTCCATTCCCATCATGGCCCAAGTTCAGGGTGCTGGTTTTTCCTGTTAGTTTCACTTTGGCTTCGGAGCATTAACGGGCGTTTTCGCGCTCCGACGGCGTTTACTTCAAACTCTAAATGAGTGGTTGTAGTTAGCCTGAAGGAACAATGAAAGTACGAGGAGATTTCTGTTTGTTGAGAAATTTTGGTGAGAGGAGGTTCAGCTGCGCCCTGCTAGATGGCAACCCTTTGTATATCTCTGAGTTTATCTTCTCGCATAGCTTAAATGCTGGCCTCTAGGAGTCTAGGATGCTCCTTCATCGTTGCTGGCTGGGACGCACTGATGAGTCCTAAGAAGGACGAAACCGGTCTGTCTATGCTTTTCTTCGATGACGGCATTTTCTCGCCTTGAATACATCTGAAACGGGTTCTGCACTATTCCATTCCCCAATTAGATTATTATAGTGGAGCAATACCGGACATCAGAAAACGCCAAGAATTGTCAGCAAGGCGAACCTGTCAGGAAAACTCACCCGGAGGGGCATCTAAACTGAACAATTATTGATGAAAAAAATTATGAAATTTTATGTGTTGAATATTTCCTCACTTGGTATAATGGATTTAGTTTTGTTTTTTACCTGAGATTTTATATTTTCTTTTTAGTGTAAAATGAGAAACTCTTCGGTACGTATGGTTGCTTTAGCATAGGCATTGACGAATGAGTGGTATCATATACCGTAGGAATTTAGACATTCCGTACCTGTATTTGGCTCCTCACACGAATAGGCGCTATGCTATTGGTCAAACGAGCACGAATTAAGAAATCAATCACATTTCGAGTACAAAATGTATGATACGTACAATGAGCAAGAGTTCAGCTTTATTTATAACTAGCTGGCCCGGCGAACTTTGTTTCGCCTCAGAGATTCATAAAGTTGTATCAACAAAACTGGTACTTCTTCAAGTAGGAGGTAAATAAGACAAAATTAAAGTACAAAATATACAAAAAATTTAATTACATTGAAATAGGTAGGTATTTACATGAATAGAATTCACTTTATTCAAGCGGTACCTACCTTATTATTATTTAAAAATTGTTTTATTGTTGCACCTCATGATGAACCACATTTTCAGTTTTTTCGTCATAAAATTTTCCGTAGTGTTCGGAAGAAAGAAAGGTGTGATAACACATGGACTCAGATGCGTTAATATTATTATTAAAAGTAGTTCATCGAATTTCTATCAAATATAATACTTACACGAAAACGTTATCAACCTCAGCGACATCTACTGGCGTTATTCGCAAGAAGGAAAATAATTTCTTACTTTTTTCCATTTTATTAAATTTTTCATTGTTTTAATGTATTTTATGTTAACGCCACCGTAAAAGAAGCCAACAAAAAAACTTTCATAACAAACAGTTGATCCAATCTTGAGTTATAAATGGTGTAACCAACAATATGGCCGACTGAGTTTTATATATTAAGATTTTATTCAGCAATTACTTATATTAGCTAATTGAAAGTGGGATTTTTTTCCAATTGATGAATGAATCCTTACTGATTGCTTTATTCAGCCACTTCAAATTGTGAATGTTTTCAGCCTAACATCCTTTTTTTCAGAGATTTTGAATAAGGGTATAAAAGTAAGCGCTAGTAAAACGCTTCGTTTGTATTTATGTCAAATACAATTTGGTTTCTTTTCAATTACAAACAGCTGTTCCGATGTTTGTTGAGTCCACTTTTTGTTTTTATTACCTCTTTGCACAATCCCTCTTTGGATTTGTCTTCGCTTTCTATATTCATAGCCACTTTCACAGCTTCTTGACATTAAAAAAAATGAACTCCACAATTTAAATGAGTGATTTGAAGAAAAGTCCCCATAAACTTTATTCACACTAAAAATTTCACTAATAATATGCACTTATACTGGTACGCGACTGGCAACTAGTCTATAATGGTTAGCTCACAATTCATCTTTAATTTCGCGGGTCTAAGAGTACGTATTGTATCGATGGACAAATTCAACCATCCAGTCAGTACCGATTCCGAAATTCACATAAAAAATTTACATGTAAAATAAACTTTATATATATATATATATATATATATATATATATATATATATATATATATATATATATATATATATATATATATATATATATATATATATATACTCACTACCGAAACTCATCAAAGGTGCCGCATTCACATTATGAATATGCCTGTCCTCCTGCGATTTCTCTGACAGTGGTTGATTTTTATTACGAATAATTACAATTTACGATAGATTCTCACATTTTCTTTGATGGACGTAACTGCCGACTGCTGTTTGGTTTGAGGGCGGCCTCTTTGATTTTCAGATTCCCGAGGAGTGTGCAAAATGCGACAATATTTCCGTCTTCTATTCAGAAGGAATATACGGGCGGTTATGACGAAAAAATATGTGTAAGTTTTAAAGATGCCTATTTCTACTTTTTTGTAAGAGAGTTAAAGATTTTTTTTGTAATTTACTGATAATATGCCGCCTCTGAAACATGGCTTACGTTGGCCATGTCGGCAATATGACACTGCGTTTCTAAGATTATGATACAGTTTCTAAGTAATAACTCCCAACTACCATTTCCAACGTGTAATTTCCCGTTGTCAGGACAAATCGCGAATACATCTCCATTTCGTACGTTGCTGATTTTGAATACGAATTGTGAATTATTTTCACTTGAAGTAGATCTTGGAAAGATTATATTTCATTTAGGTAATAATTGTTGAAAAAAAAAATCAACGAAATGAAACAATTTTGTTATAAGTAACGTACAAAAATGAGTGAGATCCAACCAAAAACATTTTCATGTTAAATGTAGCCATGACGAGACCACATTTCTCTGCGTTGTCGAATAGTTATCAGATCTTATGTAGAGACAGCTGCTAACATTATACTCTTCAACAAATCCTTATTTCACAAACTCTATACATCTTGGTCATAATAAGTGTACCTACATTTTCAGTTGGCTCTATATGAAATCATCTCTATATCAAACATCATTACATAAAGAATCATACCTTTCGAATTTTTGTGATTCGATTATTTCAAAAAATTTTCTTTCATATGTCATATTGAAATTTCATCAACTTCTAAATTCAATTCACTTATGATTTCTGTAAATTAATCCCATCATTTTGAATCTTTCATGCAACTACATCTTTGAAATTCAACCTCAAATTCGTGAGTAAGATCCTTGTAACCTTGTCTTTATATTTATCCATTGTATTTATTCAGTTCTCCTGATGAAGGGACCATAAATGCCTCGAAAGCTCGAGTGAAGAAAAAAGAGTACTATTTGATTTAACTGCTGCTATTCCCCATAAATTAAGACCCTTTATATATATATATATATATATATATATATATATATATATATATATATATATATATATATGTGCATGCTCATTTCATTGCTCAGGACCTTGCTGAACAATCCAACAAAACATACGGACAACTTCTGGTGGAGACCTGGAGAGGTGAGAAATTATCTCGTGCTGAATTATATATATATATATATATATATATATATATATATATATATATTAACGTAAACACGAGCGTAAACATTATTTGAATTATCTGGAACTTGGTTTTCTGCACCTCAACCGCATTCCTGAGAACTCATCTACTCACAGTGAAATTTCGAAATACAGGTTTCGAAAACTAAACAGGCTCATAATTCATGACATACGGCACAAATTTAGAGCAATTAATCAAAAAAAGAAACTTTCCACATGTGAGTCAAATCAAGTTAATGACTGACATGGAAAACTCGAAATATCTCAAAAACTGAATGGCAAAAAATTAATGTCATACGGCACAAATTGGCACAAAACGAGCACAATTTATTGATGAAAGATTATTCTCAAAATTCAGCGTCACAGCGTCAAGTTGTTGACTCACAGTGAAAACTCGAAATATCTCGAAAACTGGATGGGCACAAAATTGGTAACATACGGCATAAATTGGCACAAAACGAGCACAATTCATCGAAAAAAGAAATTTTCGAAAATTCCATAAATAAGTCACCAACTTTTTTTTTCCAGAATTCCATGTATGAGTCACAGCGTCAAGTTGGTGACTCATAGTGAAAACTCGAAATATCTCGAAAACTGAATGGGCACAAAATTCATTACATACGGCACAAATTGGCACAAAATGAGCACAAAATACCCAAAATATTTACATATCAAAATTCCACAAGCGAGTCACCAACTTGACGCACCTCCCGCCGCGCTTCTTCGCTTGTCACGTCTTGGCGGGGTCACTACCGTGCCCCCAAGTATTTCATAATGTTCAGTAACCCAGCTCTCACATTTTAAATTAGGGGATAAAATTCATTAATTAATTCTTAACTCATTGCCGTTCCATAGGTTCTTATTTCTTAATTATATAATTTCAGGTTTCAATAGACTTCGATATTTAATTTTGGCAACGTTAATGTTGATTTTCTGATTCTGTGGTTCTGATCGAATCAAATGAAGGTTAGTAAACAATTCATTTCAGAATCAAATTGGCGAAGGCGCTGGTTACCATGTATTTTCTTGTCGTAGTGCAACATATTCCTTCAGAATCTCTACTTTCGGACTTCTTTATATCAACCCCAATATGAATATCAGATTGAGATGATAATTTTATTATCACTAATTTATAATAGCAGTAGTTGAAATTTCTTCTTTTTGTTTTGTTATTTATTTGTAACCGTATGTATAGGCATATTCCAAGCCTAAATCTTTTATCGGAAAAATCTTACTTCCCCCACGATTGAGATATCCGTAGAAGAATTGATATTTTTGTCTTATATCGAATACACGTTAATAGATGCTTAATCTACGTTTGTTTGATATGTGAGTATAAAAAACCTTCTATCCCGTATTCAGAATGTTAACGGCTTTTAGTACTGCGCTCCCAGAAAACGATGCTATATCTCGAAAATACTGACAGATATATGAGGAGAATAACCTCATGCACGAAGTATGTACGGTTGATAATGTCCCAGAATAGGTGTGACAAACCACCTTGAAATTTATAAATGCGAAATTTTTTTAATAAAATGTCACTTGTTTGTTTGAGCATTTCGGCCGTCGGCGTGGATTAATTCTTGACGTTTCTCCAGTTCGAGTGTCTGACATCTTGTGACAATCAGTCAGCTCATATCAGCGAGAACATCTCCTGAAAGTATAAATCCTAAAGGCGAAACGTCGATAATTAATCCGCAACGACGGCCAGACATTGAGCGATGGCCGCGAAAGTCTCAACCAATTTATTCATACGATGTTTTCAACTTCCCTACACTCACAACTGAGGCTCTCAACCCAATTCTATTTGAAAGCTTAGTGTAGCATCGTTTATGGCCTGTTCTAACTCGATTTAAAACAGACCATATTCTCCGGGGAAATCCAAATCCGAGAACTCTAATGGAAGGATCAGTAATAGGATATTTGTTGGAAACATTGCATGGATTCCATTCAGATTGCCAAATTTGTTGTGGCTTCTATTCATATTGATAAAAAAATTTGACCAAAATGGTTTGAGCTACTTCAATCTGGAGACCTCATTATCTAGAATATAGGAGAGTATGAAAAATAATTTGGAAAGGAATAAAATTTAATGCCTTTCTGCGAATATAGGAAAAACAATATTTGAGAGGACTGGTAAACAAGAAGTAGGTTTGGATCTGATAGTACCATGATAATCCTCATAGAAACATTTAGTTGGGCATACATTCTTTTACATCCACACTGTTCAACCATTCTGTGTCAAATCTCAAAACAAAACCATGCGAGAATATTCATTCTAGGACAGTTTGAATATTAATTGATTAATTAATTACATGTCGAATTTATGAGACAGAAAACAGTTTTGCCAAACAATATTTCTCAATGCAAAAATCTCTAAACGATATTTATGGAAATATTTCAATAACTTCGATAAAAATTCAACGAATTAAAGAAAATTATGTATGATACTTGTTCAAAAGACTTATTGTAACTCTCGTTCATTCATAAAATCGCCACTTCGTTGCTTCATTTTGATTTTTGAACTCATGAAAGACTATCAATGTCTGCAGAAGGCATTGATATTTTTCCACGAGTTCGAAATTTAAAAACGAGTGAGACAGTCATGAGTATGACTTCTTAATTTCAAAAACTTTCTCTTTCTGTTCAAGTCATTAGAATCATTTTCGTCTTGAAAATAAAGGACAATGGATGATACAGATCTTTCGTAGCTTTCACAGTCGATTCAAATGTGCATAGTAGCTCCTCGTAGTATTAAATTTCATTATTCGTACAAGAAACACTTGTAGGTAGGGCTACACATGGAACATAGTAAGATAAGATTGGAAGGGAACCAAAAGGAAAATATATGATAAAATATGATAGGAGATAGTAGTGGGAAAGATAGGATATTATGATATGGGAATCTCACGTTGGGATGGGAGGCAATGAAAAAAAATTTAATAGGGCAGATTATGTCAGATAAGATAAGATTCAGTTCAGATTATGGTCCTACAATTATTCTGAATCTATCTATAATGTGGATCCAGTTTATATCTGTTCATCTGTTATTCAGTGTTTAAAAAATAGTGAAAGCACAGGCCCTGGCGGTATCTCGATCAGAATATTAAAGACCATCGCGCCTCTCATAACTGATCAATTAACTTTCCTTTTCAATCAATCGATAGATACTGGGTACTTCCCATCGATATTGAAATTTGCCAGAGTAATACCAGTACATAAAAAAGGAGCAGAAAATATCATAGCCAACTATCGCCCCATCTCAATTCGGAGTCCATTATCTAAGATCTTTGCAAAAATAGTTTATCAGAGTATGTGCGAAGAAATTTTTCTATTTTGTTGAACCATCAACACGGTTTCAGGGTGGGCAGATCAACGAGTTTATCGAATTTGTGCACATTTTCTCGACAAGGGTGAACATGTACTGAGGGTTTTCTTTGACCTCTCACGCGCGTTTGACAGCTTGAGGCATGAATTTATTGCTGATAGACTGTATCAGATGGGATTCAGAGGAGTATTATCTATCTGATCGATCAATATTTGTCGATTATGATAATTGTTTCCCCAATATATATCTGCTATATAAGTGTTTCTCAAGGATCAGTCTTAGAACCACTATTTTTTTACTAATCATCAATGATTTGCCTGAATACCTGATGTCATCTATGTTAATTTTGTTTGCTGATGACACATCTATAGCAGTCCGTGCGAAAAGTATTGACCAACTGGTACGAATTTGTGAGGAACTTATTCAGCGATTTGAATCGTGATGTCGTGAAAACTCGCTCATTATGAACTTCAATAAGACCCAAATTATAAATCGTGAATTAGGACAATCCTCACCGTATGTCGGGTGGTACTCTAACAACTGTCGAGAGTGTTCCTAGGTCTTTACGTTGACAGGTTCTTGAAATGAAACTTTCACGTGGATCATTCGTGTTAGACACTCAACAAATCTTACTACGCAATACACCGATTAAAGGAGTCACTTCCTACCGGAACCCTCTTTAACGTGTACTACTCTCTGGTGAACAGTCATCTTAATTATAATGTCCTCCTTTGGGGAATATCATCGGAGAGTAATCGGGTATTTATTACTCAATAAAAGATTTTACGTTTGATTTTTGGTCTAAGACCTAGAGATTCTTGATTCTTGATTCTTGTAGAGAAGTGTTCAAAAATTTCAAAATTTCAATGTTGCCGTATGTACATCTTAAATTAACTGCTGTAGCGATCTAACCTATTTTATTTGAAGAAATGTTCTGACTTTCATCACTATAGAACTAGACTTCAATATGTGTCAAATATACAAAAGCACTCAACTTCTAAAAACAGGGCCTCGCCGAAAATTTCCGCAATTTCTTTTTATAATCTACCCAACAGGTTGAAGATTCTGAATGAGAAAAAAATTTTAGATCAATCAACAAATCAAGATGCTTTTATGTTCTTAGGGTTTTCATGGGCCGAGAAGAATATTTCTATGATCAGTTAACTTGATATTTGTATTTATGGTATGATGTTGTTTTTTTTGTATTTTGACCTGTCCTATATATCTTTATGATATCTGAAAGGACCAATAAATTATTCCATTATATTCTTTTCTATAAAACTGAAAATCATATATTCGTTTTTTCTTGAAGATATCAAACTTCGATTTGGAAAACTCCGGGAAGAACATCAAACAGTTTAAACCCATAAATCTGATTTGCCTGTTCAAGCCATATAATAAAAAATATGGATTAAGGAGCATATCGTCGATTCAGCAGGGAAATTGTTTTGACCTAAAAAGGCCATTTTGAAGACAAAATTTTGATTCATTTGATCATAAATTGTGATATGGTACTTTTTGCAACGTTTATCGTTATCAGTGTCCTGAATAGAGGATTCATTAAGTGTTGTGTTGTATTCGTGTTTGGTAGATATTTTCAATTTTTACACTTTATTTGCCAAAATCATTCCTTGTTATTTCATGCTTTAACCCCAATTTAGGCATAATAATAATAATAATAATATTTATTTATATCCTGTTTGATATTACATGAATGTACAGGACGAGTCATCTTAAACACATAGATATATCAATGATCAGTGTCTCAGTGCTCCTGGTATCATGTTCATGACTTTCCCCTAGACCGGGAAACTGGCATTCGTTTTCTTTCATACCTATAAATCAAACATCTATAGATATAAATACAAGGTACACTCAAAATTTCATAAAATCTGAAAAATGGTCTGCATGATGTGAGGGGGTGTAAGCCAAAAACTAATCCTATTATCCGCTTCCGTAGTATCAACACTATGCACATTTATGGTATTTCCCCAAATCAAAATATTAAAGTTGACTATATACAATACCATAATAATTATTCAAGATTGCGTCCAATGGTAATGAGTACTGAAGGCGTAGTATGCTTTGGCGATTTTACTACCGACATGGTCTGTATGGTCTGTCCACCTGAGGGCGCAATCGATATATACACCCAGAATTTTAACGCAAGCCTCAGACTTGATGAAACCGCCCCTATGTGGAATATTCAATTTACGGAGACTTCCATTTTTAATATTGAAATACAGAAGGCGCTCGATATTCCGACACCTGATTTTTTCCCTTCATGCCGGATTATCGGAAATGCCGAATTATCGAATTTGTACCGGAAAAGAAAGCTAACTTTATATTATTTTCACCACTATTTGTCCACTATTTTGTCAAGGGACGCTGTGAAAACGAATAAGTGACATCACTGTCGAGGTTAGGTTCGGACTGCCGAGCGAGAGAAAGTACTCGAACCGCTCGGTAGTCTGATTATGAATAATAAAAACAATATGGGTCCCAGAACAGAACTCTGCGGAACCCTAACACTAACCTGGCATCTCCCCGAGCAGGATCCATTCGCTTTAACCTGAATACATCTACCTGTAACAAAGCTAGAAACCCAATCCAAGTATATTCCCCTGAATCCGAGATTATAAAGTATACTGTGTATAAACTTAAATTACAAGTAATCAAATGCACGTGAAAGGTCAAATAATAAGGCTGCAACATGAAAGCCTCTACCCACGTTTTCATAAATAAACTCAATACATGAAGAGGCTGCAGTCTCAATAGATCGTCCAGACCTGAAACCATGTTGGTTTAGTGAGTTCATCATTTCATCAAATATGGCTCTTTCGATTACTTCACAATATGAAAAAGAAAGGTTTATGATATCTAATTCTGTTACACAGAAGGTACAAAGAAAATTGGGAGTCATAAGAAAATTTACACTTTTACCATTCAAAGGTCATACTAACAATGTAGGAATTTCCGATTTACTGAAATTTTTCCAACACGATTTCCTATAAATAAATTATTCCCCCCAATGTTGAACGAAGTTGGCAAATTTTCAAAGCAGTTGGAAAAATTTCAAAGCGGTTGGAAAAATTTCGAAGCAGTTGGAAAAAATTCCAAAGCAGTTGGTAAAATTTCGAAGCAGAATTAGAAAAAACAAGTTGCAATCAGTACTTGGCAATATATGTATAGCCGGCAATAAATGGTATTTAAGCCAATATGTTTACCATCAAGTGTTGGGAGAGATGCGGCCTCAAGAAGTAGGTACCTAGTTGTAAATTTTTTAGTTACGTCGCATGGACTGTGTCATAAAAAAACCATCTTGTATCGTAAATTTAAGCTGTTACTTTCAGGTGTACCAAGTTCGCCTATTAGGCGTTTCTGGAGAACTGGACCTATTTTAATCTGAAAATGGGAATTACGATGTTGTTCCACATTATCTACTGAGCTAGAATATTCTTGCAGCCTGACAACTTTCAGTTATACTGGGGATGAAAAAGAAAATTTCAAAAATTTTTTTTCTATTTTTTTTTCCATTTCGATAGAGTATTCAATTGTGATATTTGAACACCCGGAATGGAGGATGGTGAGCACAACACAAGTTGCTACTTAGGTGTCCCATCCCTACATTAAGGGTCATTTAGTAACTGATTATAACTGTGAATGAATGTTGTATTTATTGTTCAAAGGAATAAATTTTGATTTGATTTTTTGATTTGAATACATTCGTATTCAAATCGTTGCATTTGTCATAATAATTTCCAAAATATCGGGAAAAAACTGAAGAAAAAAGGGAGATACGAATATTCGGTATTATGTTTGTTTTTCCTAATCTAGATATCTTGAGCACAAACCGTTTTTACATTTTTGAAGTCGAAGACTGAGGAAATATTGTACATTTTTAAAAATTTGAAAAACTCGTCACAGGGTTTTCCAAATGTTGGATCAAAAATTGGGACCAAGATTGGCCAATAACTTTCGTTTTTCAATTTAGAACCCTATTTTTCTATGATTGTGTTGGATTGCACGAATAAAAATTAAGATAATGTTCCAACATGTTGATGCTTCTAAAATTAATAATTCTTGAGGTATTCAGGATTATCTGATTTCATGTCGTACGTAGCGTCAAATTCATAGAATCTGTTTCATATCAACAATTATTTTTGTCATAGAAGATAAATTATTCCAATAACTCACTAGTGACACACCTCTTTTCTGAATTCATTTATCATTGTTGATATGGAACAGAAATAATGAATTTGACGCTACGTACGACATAAAATCAGAATTCCTAAATAACTCAAAAATTATTAAATTTAGGAGCATCAACATGATAGAACATTATCATAATTTTTCTTCGCAACTCTAACGCAATCATGAAATAATAGGGTTCTAATTTGAAAAAAGAAAGTTATGGGTCCAAATTTTCGACCCAATATTTGGAACACCCTGTGACGAATTTTTCAAAATTCAGCAAATGTAGGTACAATATTTTTAGAATCTTCGACTTCAAAAATGTGGTGTGTGCTCAAGATATTTACAATAGGAATAACAAGAAATATGATACCGAATACTCCTATCTTTTTTTTTCTTCAGTTTTTTCTCGACATTTTGGAAACTATTTTGGCGAATGCAACTATACGAGTACGAATGTATTCAGGATTGCATACTCTATCCAATTCGAAAACAGAAAAAAAAATTTTGAATTTTTTTTTTCACTCCCTGTATAACTGAAAGTTGTCAGGCTCCAATCATATTTAAGCTCGGTAGATAATGTCAAACAATAACATAATCCCAATTTCCAGATTTCAAACAGGCCGTCCCTTCGTACATTGTGTTATAGTTTTGCGAATAAACAATATGTGTAAATTAATTTGAATAATGAACCAAAAGAGATTCAAAGTGGAGTTTGACTAATGTAGTGCCTCATAAAAATTATGAAAAAAAATTTATGAACAGAAAATGCGAGAAGGACAACAAGTGTGAGAGAAAATTATGGGTATAGTGACCACAGAATTCTGTTCAACTGCAGCAATCTAAAAGAGTTAAGGTCAACACACCTAGGGAACCCTACACCCAATATTTCCATGGTGAGAGAGACCCCTCCCTGTCGACTCGAAACATTTTTGTTGACGTGTCTAAGGGACTGAGTTTCTTGTTCTACAGGCGGATGAACAATGGGCCACCAGGCCTCGGTTCTACCAGAAAAAGGACCGCAGATGAAGAAGAAGAAGTAGAAGACCACATAATATCGGAAGTCACAACAAAAATCGTTCAAAACACTAAATACATCCTCAATTCCAAACACTTATTAACGCTCATTAAACGCTGCAAAGAGATCGAAATCGCCAACTCAAATTAGGAAATTTTGTTCAAAATTGTTTCTTCAATATGACTGATTTAGGTCGAAACCGTTTCCTTACTAAATTGGGAATATGTTTTTTTGTCAAGAGGTAATTTGATTTTTGACACACACTTTGACATACATTTTTTGTTATATTCCCTAGTTATGTTGCTTTTCTTTATTTCATGGAATCTGTAAGCAAAAGTAAGGCTCATTTTTCATCGAACGAAATATATTTTCTGAAAATTTTGTTCCTTTCATTCTGTGAAATGGACCCATGATAGCCATGAGCAGCCATGATATTTCATCTACCCAACATTCAATCATGTATATTGATTTATTTTATGGAATCTGCCTTTTTCGTGAAAAATATCTTGTGTTATGATGCTTGAAATTTTGAGATGCACCAAAGAATAAAACTGAAGTAAATTAAAGAATGAAACAAAAAGCTTGTCTCAAAGTTTCAAACATACTTCAAGGTATTCCTCACAAAAAAAAAACGATTCCATAAAATAAAGAAACTCACATCATTGAGTATTGGGAAATTGGAAGATTAACGTTAATTTCTCATAACTTTGATTCCCAATATTTACTCCTTTCACGCAATAAAAAGAATAGATTTTTCAGAAAAAATATTTTCTCTGATGAAAATGAGCCATGCCCTGGCTTCCAGATTCCATGAAATAAAGAAAAGCTACAAAACTGAAGAAACAAACAAGTAGTGTTTCTCAAAGTTTCAAGCAACATCAAGATACTTTTCATGAAAAAACAAACTCCATAAAATCTACTTAATTGAATGTTCGGTAAATGGAAAAAAAGTTAATAAGTATAACGGTTTCCTGTTAATTCAATGTCCAGTTGGAAAATTTTCGATGGATTTCCCCCCCCAAAAATTTAGCTTCGGCCCGTCCCTGGTTGTTCCTCTGGATATTGAAAAGTCTGGGAGAAGAGCAAATCTGGAACTCCCACCTGAAAAATCTGTTCAGCAGTACGACGATATTGCATATAACAATTTCCTGGCCTGGTGTAAATCGAAAAATGTAGCAGGGAACTTCAGTGAAACTGTTTTTTCTAGCATACTCAGAAAAAAAATAAAATTTTCAATGACAAAGTCAAGCGCTCTTGTTAAAAATGGTGTGGATGTTAGTAAATATTTTTTGTATAACTGCCATTAAAAGTTATACCATTAAAAGTTATACTTTTAATGACAACAAACATTGTTAAAATTGATTATTTTCGTGGAAGCCTGTTGAAAATATTTTTATCTACAAGTGTCAGATAATGACTGAGATTTGACACTTATGAAAATGTCATAACAACCTTCATTAAAACAGTAGTGCTGTAATGAATTCATTACAACTTTTGTGCTGTACTGAGAACCACAGAAATAACAATCCTATCAAAGAATTTCATAATTGCAAATCGAAAATTATCCAGGTTACGATTATTGAAATTATTTATTATCATCATTATTTTAACAAAATCTTTGCAATTTGAAATATAAATAGGGAACGATGACTGGCCTAACACTCCACTAGAAATATTTTAATTATGAACATCATCAGTGTATGTCGCTGGACTTATGTCCTTAGAAGTTAGGAGTAGAGGCAATATTCTTTGGTTCGAGAAAGGCTTTTTTGTTAAGACCTAGAATTGCCATTGCGGTACTTTTTTTGTTTGCTTCAGAAGTTTCAATATATCCTTCAGCGATAATATTTGATTTCCATCCACCGTGTTGTTTCACTGTTGAAGACCTCCGAAAGCAATGCCCAGTATATTCCTTTGAATTAGGCAATTGCAGAAATTGTGCAATTAAGCTTGGAACATTACCTATATTATTCACACCAACGGGCATTTTCCTGATTTATAAAAAATGAGAAACCATTCATGATAGCAATTTTTTGATCTCAATTTGATATATTTTCGGATAGTTATCACGTGATTCAACCCTTCATTGTTCCCTGACGTTACAAAAAACTCTCTTCTAGTCTTTTTCTTGCAAGTTGGGATGATGATATGAAAACATAATCCTTCGTTTTTTACATTTTCTACAAGTTGGTTTGTGACTTCGGCCCGTCGACACGTCCCTGCCAGACCAATAACCAAAATGACCTGAAATAATTATTGCATCATAATTCTTTTTCCGGAAGAATGTCGATAGGTTACCTTCATGCATAAAAATCTCTCGTCAGGAGCCTCCAATAAAAATTTTGCTATTTCCTCCTTGGTAAATAAGCTGGATTTTCTAGGCTTGTACCCTTCTGATTTTCGTTTTAAGAATGCAATCAAATTGAAATATTTCTTGATATCGACTTTTTTTTATCGATATTATTGTCGTCAACATTGAATAATAACACCAAAGTGATGAGGGCTTTTGTGTTTCGCTCAATTCCTTGAAAGAAGCCAACAAAATATTTTCTCTTGTTATATGTTTGATATTCTTCTCGCTACACCATTTTTCATATCGATCAAATGCTTCTTCATATTTCTTTTTTGATGTAGATGGCACCAGATCCGTTATGACGTTATGCGCTTCGATTTCTATATCAGAAGAAAGTTCATCACTTGAGCTCATTTCAAAACATAATATTCAGATAGAACAAAAACTTAAAGAAGGGGCATTTATATCTGTTGTTATTGTTACATGTGTGTAGCCATATAGCAACGCACATAGACGACTTGCTCCATGCATAGACAAACTGAACGTTTTATCTATGACTTCATATTGAATATTTAATTGAGAGTACGAATTAATTGATCATTTCAGAAAATTTCTCGAAAGGTTGAAAACAAGCAATTGTAGATAAAATTTTGTACGTAACTCGTAGGATACTATATCATTTAAGCACTCATGTCAAATTTAACAACTCAGCCTGCGGCCTCGTTGTTCAGTTTCGACATTCGTGCTTTGATGATTTTTGTATCAAACTCGTTACGTCAATAACTATTAACATTAGGGTCGGTTTCACAAAATTCTAATTATGCGATTAAAAAAGCTTACGTAAACTCGAACCAATCGAATCACCCTTTTTGAAATTTCAACGAATCGCGGTGGTTCCAATTAATTTAACGGTACAAACAAAGTTTTGTGAAACCGACCCATAGTGTTAAAAATATTTTTAGCACTCCATTTTCTTATGATGAAATCAGATGGGAAAAATTCAGCAATTGCAAATTTTTATTATCAATATTTAAGCAATCATTAGTTATGAACATTAATTAGAATCGTAAAACTAAAACAATTACTAACATTAATGCGCTGTGACGCTAGGGAGCTTCGCAACACATTATTAGAATCCTCAGCACCATCAGTACTTGTAGCAACCATATTGGATGATGATGATCCAAAATCTGTTGAGGTTGGGAGAATGTTTTCAGCAATGACATTTCTATATGCATTGGAATGATCAACATAGCCCTCGGCTACCGTCGTAGACTTCCATCCACCATGTTTTTTTATATCCGTAATATTAGCTCCTGATTCTGCTAGCAATGAAGCGGAGGATCTTCGAAAACAGTGTCTCGTATATTGGTGCTGGCAGCTTGAGGAATTCGGCAACACTAGATGGAATTTTCCCAAATGTACTAATACCACCTGGATTGGCAGAGCATTTACTTTTCATGTATTTCAGGAAAAAACGACGATGTTTGATGACAGAAGGGCGCAGTGCAAAGTACTTATTAAAATAGTCTACATACTTCCCAATAATACTGAAAGAACGGCTGACTTTCGTTTTTTCATTTGGAAGTTGTATAACCAATGATTTATTTGTTATTTCGATGTCTTCCACTGATAAATTACACAATTCTTCAAGCCGACAGGCTCCAAATAATCCGAAAATAGTTGCAACCTCAACGATCAAGTCATCTGCTGCCTCCTCTATAAACTTTTCAACTTATTTACGAGAAAGAATTTTCAATTTTTTCGGACGATATCCTTTACTTTTCCGTTTTAAATATGCTATTCCTTAAATACAAGGTGGCCATTTGAAAACGAAACAGACGAGATTACAGACGAAATAAATTTTTTCGATAGAAATGCTCGGACAGGTCGATTTCTGTTTCGAGGGGGACAACTTAAGATGTAGGTTACGGACGCATAGCGCTTCAACCCTTGCTACTACAACCCTCACCCCCAATTTTTGAAAAGGGGAGATGGGGTGAGTGATACCTCATTTGAAAGGTATTTTTATACTGATTTCAGCACAGTAATTGTTTTTTCATTTTATGCATTAGTTCTCGAAATATTTTTAACTAAGCATTTGAAAATGAAGTGGTGTTTTCATGGCACTTGTAGTGTTTTCTTGTGAAAAATCGACATTTTGAGCTTCAAAACAACCATGACTGTGGCTTCCTTCCTCCACTGAAACTTTGACACTAATTCCAAAACATACTTCCTATTAACATGTTTATCTAAATGTCGTTGATTGAAGAATTCTGCGGTTCTATTCGCACATTGATTGTTTGCAAAAAAAAAGTGAAATTATTTCCACCCGCTCTGCAATTGAATAAACTATGTCGAACAATGAATTAGAACACATACAATTCTCGATTCAAAACTAAGAATAATTCACATGTCAAAGAACCAGTAAGCCAACTTAATGATCTGTTCGTAATAAATAAAAAATTATCGATTCTCATTTTTTTGAAAAAGATATGAATTCAATAATCAACAAAATGAAAACATTATTGAAGCCAACTGAGAAAACACTTCATAATGAAGTCGGAAATCGTTTCACGAATTGGGACTGGAATATTTCTGTGGCATCATTAATGATTTGATTTTCTTACCTGGTAATCTGATTAGAGATATGTACGTATTTGGACTTTTTGGAGATTTCTATCGATCAAGTGTTACCGCATGTTATTGGAAATACTGCAAATTATATCGAAGATAATTTAGATTGAGTTTCAGCAAGATTGAGCTCCTTCGCAATACGCTTTGTTTGTTCGACATCTTGATTAAAGATTTCTATGTCAGTGAATTGGAGGAAGGAAGCCACAGCCATGGTTGTTTTAAGCTCAAAATGTCGATTTTTCACAAAAAAAACACTACAAGTGCCATGAAAACACCACTTCATTTTCAGATGCTTAGTTGAGAATATTTCGAGAACTAATGCATAAAATGAAAAAAAAATGACTGTGCTGAAATCAGTATGAAAATACCTTTCAAATGAGGTATCACTCACATCATCTTCCCTATTCAAAAATTGAGGGTGAGGGTTGTAGTAGCAAGGGTTGAAGCGCTATGCGTCCGTAACCTACATCTTAAGTTGTCCCCCTCGAAACAGAAATCGACCTGTCCGGGCATTTCTATCGAAAAAATTTATTTCGTCTGTAATCTCGTCTGTTTCGTTTTCAAATGGCCACCCTGTATATTTTCAGGTTTTTGATATTCATTACGGAAGGAGGTAATTACACCCATTAATCCTTCCTTAAATGTTTCCTTGTTTGAAGACAATGAATTCTTTCAATTATAACTTGTTACTGAATCAGTACGAACAACTTGAAACCTCCTTATAAATCTGAGAGGCTTTTTCACGATAAATATGTCAAGGATCACATATAATCACAATATGATATTAATTATAGGATTCGAGAACCCTACAGCACTAATAATTCTTTGGTTTGGAGTTTTTCGTTTTGGTATATATGAAGAAGAAAATCTTTATCTGAAACAAGAAAATATAGCTGTTACTAAAAAGTTTTATATCAATTTCCGTAAATTTTCAAGAAAATTTGGAGATGGTCAAAAACATTCGGTGTGTCTTGTTGTGTTTCAAGTAATGACACAATTTCAATTTTTGTTGAATAATATTATCCTCTCAGGATTATAAATTTTGAATTTTGATAAAATCTGAATGCTTCAATAATACGAAGGAAATTAGTGAAAATTTCTGCAGAATCTAGCACTTCTCCTCCCATTTCGTTCTGATAAATCATTCCAATAGCTAAGGCTCTGCCGAGTTTGTATTCTAAGCATCTGGCATATGCCTACTGCTGAAAGTTAATATACAAGTTTTTAATTTTTCCATCGACACAATATCTAAATTAATACGCGATAATTTAAAAATTGTTAAAATCACGGGTTCTCCCTGTAGTATTTCAATTTCAACTATCAAAACAACTCCTTCGATTCACAACACTAAATACAAAAGTTCATTATATCTGATTTATGATTTTGTTAGTTCCTGAATAATTTTTTAGAACATGCACTTGATTTATGTTCAAATGATTGATATTAAATTTTTAATTCCTTCCAGCATTAGAGAAGTATGTTTTATTTTTTCCAACACAGTTTCATTTTGTGAACCAAGAGGTAGAAAATCTGCAGCGTTATCGGAATTCAGCAAAATACAGTCTCGGCATTTTCTCTCTCACGTTTTGCGATGAAAACCTGAAAAACAAGTCCGGAACATTACTGTGTAGGCGGATGCCAACTCCCTCTCCATCTCTCATTAACGCTGTGCCGCCGAGGTTGGAGAGAATTGCAGCTTTGCCACACAAGCCTACCGCAACATCAAAATGGATCAATATCCCGGCAAAGCAAAAATGACAGAAAGCATTGTAATTCTCCAGCATATCATGCTGAATTGTAGGTACTAATTTTCTTCAAAGATAAATTCATTCCCTAGGTATGCTACAAATACTTTTTGATCAATTTTGAGCTAATCAGTGATTTTTATATGCTGATATTACAGACACTTCCCAGTTGACTAGGTAATATTAGGACTTCAGTCCTGAACAGAAATGACTCGACGGATGAATTCATGGTAGATGATTGTAGATATTTATTGAACTTTTTTTTGTTTCCACTCTCAGCCTCTAACTAACAATACGAACAATTAAACTTTCAATTATTGAAACGATTCTTTATTTGACTTCCTCATCGAATGACACTGTGAAATATTCAGGATCCTTGATTTTTCAATTCGTTATTTGACATTTGTCAACACCAAACATGGATTCATACAATTTTGAAATTTCTGAATGTCAGTTATTTTTTCCGTAGATTTATCCAAATTCCATTTACTCCCAACAAATAATTGACAAAACTATGATTTGCGTCCAAAGAATTGCAAGGAACCCTTAATTTTTTTTTATAATAGTCCTGTTTCTTCTCTCTGTTGGCACCCAGTTCAGAGTTCAGTATTTGATTGAGGAACTTTTCTCAGTAAATTCCCCGAAAACGTATCTTCCACGTTACTCACATAATTTGTCTAATTTTCCAGTTGGAATTTTCTAGAAGCTCTCTGTCAGATCTCAATCTCAAGGAAATAAATTGGCTTTCAGAGGTGGCGTTGGAAATAAGAATTTTTGAACCGTAGGATATAATTCGAGCCACTTAGTACTTGTATTCTTTTCATAATTTGTTTCATTCTTCATTTGCATTTATTATTTAATTCATATTCCAGTTTCAATTTTTTTATTTCTTGTTGCATTGTTGCCTGAATACCATAAAATGGATAAATTTGAATGATTTTTTTTGTGCGATTCAAATTTTTTTGTCCGTTTCAGAACGGCCTTCAAATTTCCACTTAAATTTGTAAAAAATTTTGCTTATTCTTCCTGTTGCTTTCGAGCTCTAACGAACTCATTTAAATTGATTATTAAATTCTATTCATGTGAAAATTGTCTTGTTACAAATTGGAGTAATTCACGTAGGAGCGTTTTTAATTTCTCAAGAACATGTAGTGAAAATCCAGAAATGTAGTAGAAAGTATTCAATTCAACATTTGAATACCGAAAAAACCCTCTAGGATGATAAACATATCCACCCAAAATTTCATAGAATCCGAATATACTTATACATTTACAGAATATTCATTTGAAACTCATTTCTATTTCTATCGTCAGATGAAAAACTGGTGACTTCAGGTAGAGATTTGTAAAATTATTGGACCGTTTATTATTGGTCGGAATTTAGAATCCGATCACTAGACTTTTTGGCTCGATTTCAAATTTATATTGTTATGAATACCTCGATTCGTAGATATGTGATTATCAACATTCATACGGAAAGAACTTTTGAATCAAAACGATATTTTTTCTAGACATAATATAGAATGAAAAATTCTTCTCCATGAAAAGTTTTGATCACAATTATTCTTCAGTATTGAATTTCTTCGTGCATAAATACTTAGATGTAATCTAAGTTTCATACTTGACTACAATCACAACTACTTGAGGATAACCATGGTTAATAGCAAAAGTTTTCTTGATCTGGGTTTTTTGAAAGGAAAACTTGTATAACTAGATAGTAGAAATATTTCCCTAGTTCAACATCGAAAGCCGTTGGCATAATGAATAGATAAAATTAGTTTCAAGATGATTAATTCAGAATGAATTAAAAGCCCAGAGTTTTGTCCCAGAAGGACCAGAGGTGTCAACAAACGTTTTTCTGTCATCGAAAAAAAAATTATCTAGAAACGGGTGGAACCAGTTAAATTCTCAAACTAATTACCTGAATTGTCGTATGAAATACAATGAATGGTTTTTGAACTTCCATATATTCCTACAAGCAATGTAAATAGAATAAATATATTCAATATCAACATGAGGAAATTGTTGTTGAAGTGGATATGTAAATTAAAAAGCTTCAGGGATTGGAGAAGATCTGCTACATGGATACTAAGACCGAACTTGAGCGTGAGGAGCATGCAAATCGTCGAATGAATGTGGTCTGTATGTCTAGGAATCTGCTCTGCTTTAGATGTCCACTCTCTCATTTCGTTTCAATCGGAATAGATATTTATAATACAAATACAGAAGGCACTGGGATTCTTCCAAGAGTTTGAAATTAAAAAACGGGGCACGAAGTGGCGAGATTTTGAATGAACGAGTGTTAGAAACAGCCTTGTACAAGTTTCATACGTTATTTACTGAAATTCCTAGACTTTTCATTTAAATTGATGGAATACTTCCTGGATATTGTTTGGTTATTTTTGCATTGAATAAAATTGATTGGCAGAACTTGATTTTCACTGTAACAAGTTTGACAGATAATAAATGAATCCGTGGCAAGAGAACAACATTTAATGATTGGATATTACCATCAAAACTGTGTAGCAGACCTATGTGCGAAAACATGTAGCACAATGATTGGATTTGACACAGAATAAGATGTACATACCTACTTGAGATTTTTGTTCTCGAAAGCAAAAACTATTTTTTTACCCAGGCCGACATAAATTTAATCGAATAATGAATGTGACTCTCGGGAAAATTTCTTCATTAAATTATAGATACTTCTTGTTACTATTTTGAAATTTTTTCCAAAAAAATAAAAAAGTTGCACTGATAAAATATATCCTAGATATGAGATAAATCAGAATGCAAAGAACATATTTCGAATGCTATATGGAAGTATAATCGAGAAATAAAATGAGTTATCGCAATAATAATGATCTTTTCTTCTCATTTTTGTAACGCCTTCATCTCTCATCTCAAGCTATGTTGTGTGAATTGAATTGGGGTACGTAAGTGAGTAAATTAATTGATTGAACGATTGTGTGATACAATATAAAATAAGTCAAAAAAAATCCACAACTTGTATCACTCTAACCTTATTCTATGTTCTTATCTCCTAAAAATTCCTTAACACTATAATAACCATTTTTTTTTGAGAGTAAACAGCTTTCTTGAAAGCATATATATCACTTTGTTTTTTATGGAATCTGGTAGTTAATTATACATTAGTATTTCATTTCCATATAGCTGGATCTTTTTCAGAAATTGTCGACTTCTGAGTGAGAAGATAAAGAGAGCTAATGGCTATAGGTCGGTTTCACAAAACTTTGATTGTACTGTCAAATTAATTGGAGCAACCGCGATTCGTTGAAATTTCAAAACAAGTGATTCGATTGGTTCGAATTTAGGTAAGGTTTATTAATCGTACGATTAAAGCCTTAGATCTAGTGCAATATTCATAGTAAACATAATTCCATAAGCCAAGTAGAACTTCATTATTGATATTATATTTTCGAATATAAATGACTTACGCATTCACCGGAAATTGTATAAACTTTCTCATTTCTCATGAAACACTCCTTATATTAAAATGTTTTCAGATATATCTTCGAATGCCACATTCATTTTATGTATCCTTCTCTATTGCCATCTAGAACCGTTTTCGAGTCATTCAATGTTTCTTAAAAAACTTTACGAAATGAGACTTGTAGACCACTGAAGATTCAGTAAAAGCTAAACAAATTATTTCAAATCTGTTTTTTGAAGAGGACATAAAGGAGGAATGCTACGAGCATAATATAATATGTGAGGTATTAAATAACATCAATATCCGCCCTTTCACGAGAATCTCGGTGACTTCTGTCTCCCCAAAAAAATAGGAAATGGAAATCCACCCACCAAGAAATCTTGAGAAGGTGTGAAATACATTTTGAAGTGGGTGGACGAAACATTGAACATGTCTCATAATTCAATTTTCCATTTTAATGAAACTGAATAAATATTCTGAAAGTATTATGATTTCCTCTATTAGTTTTGCATTACAATGTGAGCTTTTGATATGTATGTCACATTTTGAAAAATAACTGGCTATTTTCATTATGAGCATTGAAAAAACTGGTGGTTTCTTACTTTGAACAAACTAATTTTTGCAAATGTCAACAACATAAGCATTAAAAAATATTTTGAATAAATGAAAAATCGGAGATTTTTATGAAAGGGCGAAAGTAGATCACATTTTATACCTCACATATAATATCATGCTAGTGAAACAGACACAATAAAGATCCTTGGGCATTTAAACCCTAACCACACCACCCATCACAATGACTTGACGTTTACCTTCAAGATATGTTTTCATCACATCAAAAAATCTTTCCTCTCAATCCGTAGGCTTTTGATTCTTCAAGCAATATTTCATGATGTACGAGGGTTCACTCAGATCCATAAAGATCCCCATCATATAGCTCATTATTTATTTATTTATTAGAAATATAGGGATACAAACAGACTGATGTGCGATAAAGATTCAGTCAACGATAGATAATGGAACAAAAACCAGATCAAACATTACAACAAATCATCCTTATGTAAAAAACAGAATAAAAAAATCTTATTTATATCAAACTGAACTGAGACCTTTTTAAATTTTTAAATTCATAGTTTTCAGAGGCACATTATATAAAGTAATCCTGTCGCTATAAGAATTACAAACTCCTTGGGATCATGAAAATCATAAATTGCTGAAGATGTTAACCTGTTCTTCGAGTAACTATGGTGCCTAGGATGTATGATTGCTCATTGTTATGGTGCCTCAATATTTTCATATATGATACCACTAGAGATGAAGTTTTGCCGGCAAAATTTCTCGATTGTAATATGAAAGTTTGTTGCTTAGGCAATTTCGCGAATGACATTTGTATCACCCGAGTAGTGAATTTTTCCGGAAGGCAGCAATTAGCTGCCTCATAGCACCGCCAAGCCAATTCGAAGGAGCATATGGAGGTATATGGAAAAATTCCTTTTTCAACCCATCTAGCTCTTCTTCATCGTAACTGTTGACCATTCTCAGAAAAAAGCTTTAAAATTTGATTTTCTTTTTTCTGATAAAGTTTGCAACATTCTGTGCTTTGAATCCCTAGCCGGATGAGCTGATTTGAAAATTAAACCTTGGAATCCATCGAGCATTCTATAATACTCCTTGAGAAACTTTTTTTGAATCACCTCTGTGCCGTGGTATTCCATAAAGGTTTCACAGAGAATTCTTCATAATCTTCTCCGTTTTTTTCTTCATATCAAAAGCATAGTCCTCTAATATTTCTGCTAATTTTTCTGTAATATTTTCCTCTATCTATTGTATAGTTTCTTTTCAGAAAAAATCCCATTAACTGCTTCCGCTCAGATGTCCTAGTTTTTCTTGTGTTGAGAGCCAGAAGTTTGGCAATTTCAATTTGTATTTTTTTGACGAAATATTTCCAAATCCATTTTGGAGGCTCTTTTTTTAAATCTTCGATATACACTCTGATATGTACTTCGCTAGGTAAATTAACTGAAAATTATTTGTTTTCTTAATGGTTTTTATTTTCCAAGCTTTCTATCTATGAATTTCAGAAATGTCAAAATATTATATCTGAAACACTCACTTGGTGAGTTTTGCCGGCTTGCATGTTATATTGCTGTGAAACGAGGGTTTCTACGGAAACGTCCTCACTAAAATGAAATGAGTGAAAAGACCACCAAAACCAACTGATGCATCCCATGCTGACCCCCGTTACCAACAAACGACTAAAGAAAATATAATGAGTTTAATCAGGTAATGCCAAGGGGCATCAATCTGCAACAGTCTTTTATTTACTTTTTTTTATCTTTCATGTTTTTTTTATATTTTTTTTCATGTTTTTTAATTTTTTCTTCTAGTCAACACTTTAGCTTATAGATTCTTTTGTATCTGATTGCTGAATAAAGAATGATACAAAAAAACATTATTTTAGGAAAAAAAATTGAAACAAAAAAATTCTTTGCCTTTGCGGTGGCCATACCGAGAACATGATGAAAAATCCGTGAGCCTATACATTTAAGATGGTACTCATTTCTATTATTGTTATTGTCAATAATTGTTGCGATATCTGATTGCGTTGAAAATACTGTTGGGGAACAAAATAAATGTTTGCTCAACCGGAGTCCCTCCACCCCACCCCACCGTTCCTTCCTGAATGTCACCCGAAAAAATGTGTGAAACTGATTTTCTCATTGAGCTGTATAAAACTGCCGCCTATATACGAACAGGCTGATCTCTTACCAGCCCCTCTTTCACATTTCAAGTACGGAATCCAAACAATGCGTCGTGCATATAACATAGTAGGCAGTTTTCCACTCTTCTCCCCATCTTCCATCAACAATGTGTCGGTTGGATCGGCGAGAAATCCAGCTTTGTCACATGGACCATCCACAATTTCCTCATGGATCAATATCATGACCGTTGAAAAAACGCCATTCTGACAGCAATAATTGTGCTGGATATTATTCCATCTTTTGTTAGGATTTTAATTTGCAACTGTCTGTGGAGGGTGAACGTCCTTTAATGTGAAATGCAGACTACTACGGGAAGCCATAGTATTATACAGGGCGAGTCTTCGAATATAAAGAGCTCCACAGTTTTGGTATGATTTTCGAGAAATTCTGTATGATATTTTATCCGACCTGGGTGGACAAAAGTTTCGTTTTCTTCAGATGGCAAAATGGATTGAGTAATATCCCATTGGTATCTAAATTTTTTATTAATCCCTTCTTTTTGTTGCAAATTAGTTAAAGAATTATCAATTAATGCACATTTCGAGTCTATTGTAAGTGCCCTTGTATAAAATGATATGACTGTCCAATTTAACACTCTATCTCCATGAACTCTCACAGTAAATGTTCAGCATGTTCTCCACTAATTTCCTGGCAATGGTGAAGTTTATCTGAGAATTCATTTCTTACATTTAATTAAATTCTGTCCTCATATTGGCACACACGTTTCTGAACTTGCTCTTAATCTTGTAGATTGGTTCTGTTTGATTTATGTTCAACTGTCTCTACCTAAACTTCCAACCCGAACATTTTTTCTCCTGATATCATCAAAGACCTTGCCGGAAAAAACACCTTGGGAATATACATTTTTTTGTTAAGAAAAAATGCGCTTTCATCACTGGAACAAATTATGCTAGTGATTTCTTTGGTCAACTGATGCAAAACTTTTATTTAGTATGGATCGAACTTATGGTTCTTTGAATATTTTCTAACAACAGAAGTAGCCCCTGAACTGAACAAACCAGAAAGCATGACGAAATACAAATACGAAAAAATCAGACGCAATTGATTTTTTTGATTCTGTGGTCTGGTTCACGACAGATGTAATAATATTGATTTGTTACTCTTCGGAAACATTTTTTTCCGCTCGATTAAATTCTTTGCCTAGCTGTAGAGTTAATTAGAGTGGTACATTTTTTTCAAGAAAATTAACAAATAAAGGATATCAATTAAGAACTTATTATTCCACTGACTGTTCATTCAACCACAAAACTGACAAAGATATTGTAAGTGTTCTTATGGTGAGTTATGATCACTGAAATGCTGAGAAATATTGTTTTGTTAGACTTTTTCTGATTATTAGAAGAAGCAAAATACTTATCACATTGGTTTAGCCATCAGCTGCATTTGTGGAAAAATTCAAGGGTTAAATGGACAATTTAAATAGCCTCAAAATGAAATTTCAACTCACTCAATATATGGGGTGCTATTAGGAGGATTAATTCTTTTTGAGAAATCAGGAGGAATCAGCTTGTTCACAAGGACCTCTCAAGTTTTCAAATAAGATTATTATTAAAATTGATGCAAATTTCAGTGTTTTCAGTACGAAGATTGATCTTTGAACTAAAAATGTTTTAGTATCAAGAATTTCCTTGACACCCTAGCATGCCAGCTCTAGTATTTGTAGCTAGGTTGAGATTTTCTCTCATGTCTTCGTTAACTTCGCCACCTTATATATTATAGAATGTTCTGGCCAAAATGTCAATAGGTGATCATATATAATTTTGTTATGTGATGATGTTCCCATCATCAAATGATCATAATATCCTATGAACCAGTTTTTCAATTAATTTACTGGAAAAAACATATCAGTTAATATTTTCAAGGATCTTTTCTAACTCTCCTTTTCTTCCTACTTCTTATTTTTCTGCAAAATATTATTTCGTCAAATGTACACCTGTGATCTACAGAATTTCATCTTCTACCTCTCATGATAGCTTCTTCAGTAATAATTAGGTATATTTTCCTTACGCTCTTCCCTTTTAAGTTAAGTAAAAATTCTTCAGAGAGATATATACAGGGTGTTTGCATGGGTGAGGCTTCTTATGTGACACATAAAACTCATCAAATTGAATCGTTATACCAATAATCCTTCTTGTTCAATATGCACTCTTTCCCATATATTTGAAACCGAATTTACCTGCAAATCTGAGGAAGTCTCAGCCCGGATGTGACACAATCCTTCCAGAGTACCTATACACTTTATAGATTGTTATCTATTAGCTGTCATTTTACTGAAAACCATTCAAGATGACTAGTGTGATGTTTGTGATTTTTCCGATTTCATCAACGTTTTGAAGACTTCGTCATATTTATTGAAATAGTAACTTGTTGATATGATTTTAATTGATGACGTGGTAAAGTGTGGAAAAACTTAGACATTGCATTGAGAATGCTTCTGTATCATACTGCGATTATTTCGACCAACCTCATTGAACAATTTCGACCAATTTTATCTTTGGGTTACACAGATCGCGAAGAAGCCAGTATATGGGTACTTCATGGTAAAAATTCTAAGAAAACCCGTATCGGGCTGATTCATATCAAGTGATTATTATCTTATGAACAGAGAGAAAGATGCAGTTCAGAAAAGTGTTGAGATATTGATGCTCGAGATTCCATTCACATTTTTTATATTGAATATTTTGTATGAGCATCATACGCTAATTAATACACTATTTTGCTGAGTTCTACCACCTGCCGAAAAAAAGCCTCACCTTTGAAAACAATGTGTATACTTTTGGGTGATTCTCAGTTATCGCTGATTGGGAATCAGTTCCGTAGGCGTAAGAGGTAGGTGGAATATTGTGGACGTAATCCATTGATTTGAAAAATTGTGAGTTAGAATTTAAAAAAAACAAAAAATTCAAAGATTTCATTGACTGCCGGAGATTAACTCCTCAATGACTCAACTTTATTAACGCCAATGATCAGTTCTACATGTCTAAAGAATTATTCGTAACATTTTTACTTTCTCTTTCTTTATTCCTGTATTGTCTCCCAAAATTTATAAGTTATACCTATATAATGTTATACTCCGCACTTACTACCGGGACGGGTCAGCTTCATTCGAATCAATGAATAAAATAAATAAAAGTAGTATTCAATACACATATTCAGCATTTTTCTTTACTTTCCGAAGAAAAACATCAACACATTTTCAAACTTTTGAACTTTTCAGGCTTTCTTGTCAAGTTCTCGTTTGAGGTAAAATATTTCAATTTCTACTATAAATTGTCCATTAATGAGAGATTCTCTTACACAATAAAAGAAATGGGGCTTCTAAAAAAATGCTCACAATAACCAGATCCAATATATGTCAAGTTCGGATCGAGAGTGAAGAGAAGAAATAATGAATTTTCCACATAATTTCCGTTTACGTGAATTATTTGATAATATTTTCCTGACTGAGAGGCTCCTCATATGGAACAAAAAAAATGAAATATTATTATATAGACCATAAAGGTACACCAAAAAGATGAACTTTCCATACACACTTCATATTTTACGCGTTCTCCCAGCTGAAGCCATGACAACAGCGAAAATTTGTGCCCGAAGTACGGTAAACTTCGGGAGCCCATAATTCAGCTTGTTGCTTTCTCCCCTTTGAATCGTTTTCTTACGATAAAGTCGAAGAAATTTGACCTCGTGTGGATATTTATGATGATAGGTCTCATTTTTTCGTTCTATCCAAACCAATTGTTCAAGAAGTGAAAGGAAAAGGAATGAACATATTTTTAAGACGTATCTAACTTCGTATGATGGCTTCGGGACTATGTCGAAAAAACCAAAATTAGGTGTTAACCCAATCTCGATGTATCCAATCTGAACTTTCTGAATAATGTTTCCTAAACGAAGTTTCGTTTGATTATAATTATAATAATGGTATGAGAGGGACCCAATTAATATAAAAAATTTATGGTTACTGACTATGAAAGATCGGGCCAAGTAGACTCTTGCTTTTGTTGATGAATCATAAAAAGCCATTCAGGATTTACAGTTAGAAGGCAGGCTTTGAAAGAAAAAAAATAATTTCACATTTCTGGATTCTTTGATTATGGCGAGTTGTCTCAACTCAATACTTTGCATGTGGTAAAACACGGTCCCCAAAGATGGGTTGAAACGGGAACCCGTTTGATCCCATCACCAAAACCCCATTTAGCCCCTGCTTGGATAAAACAAGAAAAAACAATTAGTGTAAAAGGATTTTTGAAGCCATGCGTTTGATAAAGTACCTATCTGTATGGGGACAATATCGATATGGCATAAACAAAACATCAATAACTTTTCGAAAAATGTACATACCTTAAGAAAATGTATGATTCACTTTTACAACATAAGGCGTTCATAACACAATGGCGGAAAAAATCAAACTTACGTCCACCCGATTCGTACTGCATCTATTGTGGGGAAAGGTATTGGTAGTGGAGATAATGCGTCTGAGATTTTGGGGTTTATTCGAATAAAATTCACGTGAAATGGCGGTACCTCGTTTTATTTGCCCGGATTCCCCCATATCGAATTATAGTTTACAATTAAATTATTGTCTAATGAACTGAATTCTTGTGCATCTACTCTAGTTTTAATAGTTCGATGTAGATTAAATTGCGATATTCCTCACAATGGCGTAACGTTTCTCAGATTTTTTTTAAGATTATTAGCTTTTCAGAGCAAAAATCGTGATCCTTTAATTTTTTCGGAAATTCGATCGAGTGAAACGAAAAATTGACTGGATGGATTGATTCATCTCTTCGTAGGGTTTTTGTAAACATATTGAACTCTAGAAAGCGCACGTTACATTATTGGTTTTCTCAATAAAAAAAATTTTTTAATTTTTGTTTCATTCTCTGCATAACTGAAAGTGGCCAGGCTGCGAAAATATTTTAGCTCGGTAGATAATGTCAAACGATGTCACAATCCCAATTTTCAGATTTCAACTAGGTCCAGTTCTCCAGAAACGCCTAATACGCCGTCGAACTTGGTAACTACACCCTGTATATGAAGGTCTCTTCAATTTAGCTTGAAAACATAATATCTTAGATGTAGTTTTTTATTTTTATTTGGGTTCTTTGGGGTTAACGAATGGCTATTCAATATCTGGATCTATGAAATTGCACAAAAAAGGAATTTTTAATTCATCTCTGTTACGTCCATTATTTTTTCAGAGAAGGGACTTATCGGCTTAGGTCGAGATAAAGCGGTGATTGATGCATGCAAACATGTAGTATTTTTGACGAATTTCAAGCAATATGCTTTTACCAGCTCCCAGAAAGCAATGGATATCGAAAGTTTTAGTTGGATATATTTAATAAAGAGCATTGAATAACTAGGAAACCCATGAAGGTTGAAAATTAGTTGCCATGCCATATTGATCCTTATAATACTGCGAGAAACATTGTCAGATTATAAATTTATATTTTATACATCAACTCAAAATCGAAACATAGCTTTTGGGGTAGTAAATTTCAAATATCAGTTTCTCCATGAAATTGGATGTGAAGGAGGAATAGTGTAAAAAGTTCGAATAAGCATCACGACTTTTTTCCTTTCAGAAAGTGCACACAAAGAAGAATATCAAGTAGTTTTTCATGAAATTCCAAGTAACAGTAATATGGATCAGGAATTTTCTGTAGCTGAGTCTATGACCTATTTTTCAATCAATCAGTTTGCCCGATTTTGATTGTTTTGGCACTCCTGAGAAAAAACCTAGGCATTCACATCGCTAGTATATTATATTCATTCGTGATTATATTATATTAACATAGTTGTTCCACATAATAAATTTGAATTATTGTTTTTAGTTTTTGCAAGTCTCAGAATATTGTCGAAAAAAACGACAGTTATGTGAACATATGAAATCTTTATTCATGAATATTTTCTTTTCAACAATATGAAAAAAAGAAGTACGTCATGCATTAGGAAAAATATTTTAATGACCCTATTTATTCCACCTTATTATGAACTTCATTCCCAGAATTCTACGACGATGTAGTTTGTACTACAACCTTCAGCATCAAGCTCGGATTTGAATTCCAATAAGCGTTCCGAGAAAACGTAGGAACGCTGTAGACGAGGTAGAAATTCCTTTCCAAATACAAGTGGGAAACACGCAAAGAATTGGCGCCTAAAGGAAATGGAATGCGATTGATTCTTCGAGATTAATTCCGAAATCTGCAGGTTAACACGTTCCAAGGATGTTGATTACAGATTACAGAAGTTTGTGAAGATTCCTTCCGCCCCACTGAACAATATGAATTAAAATGTACCTTCATTTACTTAATATATTTCTTAATCAAACATAAAAAAAACTCATATGAAGTCATTCTTGTCAATTGAATTCAATTTCATTGTGATATAAACAGTAAACTACATTTCCTTGAATAATGAGTATTGAAATTTTAGCAAATACCTACCTCATTAGCACTGCATCCTATTACCTTTCAGCACTTACAATTATATTCATAATGAAAAATGAAACGAGAAGAAATTATTTAAACCAATTTAATCATCTGAATATAGAACTAAGTATCCAACGAAGTTTTCAAGAGCGCTTAAACCTTGTGTGATGCACATACCAAATATTCAAGATATAAAAAAATATGAATTTCTAAACAACTAAGGATTTTTTACCTGTTAAAAATGCTATTGCTATCCCAAAAACACACCAGAGGCATAATCTGAAGCTTGACTTCACAATACACACTTATAACCGAAATTTTGAAGTATAGATCAGAATACGCGCTTGGAGGAAATGATAGCAACTTTCTCTGAAGTTCACAACATGCAAAAAACAAGATGAGATTATTGCGTAGGTCGGGATAATCGACTTTGCTCCAATATTTACATCCGTTTCGGCGGAACGCCTTCCCCAAACTGTCATGTCGTTGAGATAACTGCACTTGCGCCCCCAAGGATGCTGGGGAGGAATCCTCCGTGTGCGCGTCAGGGTTCCGCTTTCATAAATTGTAGAAACGCCATGTGAAAATTTTTGATTGCGGAATAGTAAATCATTCAAGCCGAAAGAGTGGATTCAAAGGAAAGCTTGTGAAATTTGTTTTCGAGAGTACCTTTTGATCTATGAAGTAGAATCTCCATTAATAAATTTAAGGCATGTTAATTACCTGTGGGTAACAGAACATGAAACAGAGTACCTAGGTAAACTATAAATCAAGTGAAATATTGATCCTACTTGTATCTAAATCGAAAATTACCCAGACGAGGATATGATATTCTGAAATGTGATGAAAAAATAAAATCAGAAAGTTTTTGAGAGGCAGTAGAAAACACATTGAATACGGATAAACATACACAGATTTATCCAATGAAAACTTTTCCGGACTTAAAATGAAAATTTGCAAAATTGCTTGGACCGGTCAATTTCTGATACGAGAGGGAACAACTCATTCGCTCTCTTCATCCCCCTTAAGTGACGTGAGCATAACTTCTTGATTTTGAATAGGGCTGGAGGGTGTTGTGATACTTCATTTTGTAGATCTTATCGAGAAATATCCGATTATAAATTTTCGCTTAAAAACTTCCATCGAAACGAAATGACAGGTGAAATAGTGGAAGAGTACTTCTTTTTCATCAAGGCCTATCCGTTTAGGATATTGGCAATTATATTAGCAATCAATACTTTTTTGGTAGCAGTTGGAAATGATGAAATTGTCCCAAACCGAGTTTCTCAGATCCGCAACCATGATATTCTTCTTCTTCTGGGTCCTCTTTTACCTACTACTTTCTCCTGAATTATATTCTGCAGTAGGGTTTTTTTTTTTGTTAGAACACGGTTTTTGAAAATTAAATTCAGTATATGAATTGCATAGGTACTGATGGAATGATAATGATCTTTCCTACATAATGATAACATAACTATAAAATGTTTATCCAAATAAAAATTCCTAGTGTAGGCTTATACCTACATAATTTTTGTCATTAAAGTAAAGTAATGATCCATTTGGGTCAACTTGAGCAAACACTTCTTCCTACACTATATTCAGGGTAATATGATGATTTTCATCTTAAAGATTGACTTTTCAAGACGTTGGTCGCTTGACTATCGAAAAGGCGACGTATAATATGCCATGCATGGAGACCGCACTGGACTTCAAGTCAACTGCAACAAAATCAAAGGTTTTCTCTTGAGACGGAAAATTGGTGACGGTGCTGCATGATGCATACCTTTTGACGAGTCTTAATCTCTTTACCACGTTGTTAACCAGTAACAATTTTTGCCTTCAAAACGTGATGGTACAGATTTGATACAATGAGTTTTACACCATTAGGTACAAAGTCCTTCTGATAGGTCTCAATTACTTAACAACATTATTCACGCATTTTTCTCCAATGTGGTCAATGTGGTGGCAAGTCTGAAATGTTGAAATCATTGAGAAATTATGTTGTGAATTCAACTGCTCCTTCAGGTTGATCTTTCTCTGAGCCATGGTAATAGTAAATTTTGTACTCTTCTGCAAGTTCATGAACTATTCTTTCATCCCTTCATAATTTCCATTAGCTGAGCTATTACCAAATACTTCATCAATAAGATTGTTTTTTGAACTGATATTGTGCGGCCTTCCAATTTCTTCCATATCATTTTGAGTCAGTTTGCCGTTGACTAATTTTAAGGAATAACTGGCTGACCCAATACTCAATAAGTCCGTAGGATAACTAAGAAAAACACATTTTTTTTGGCAAAATTCGATTTTATTCATCAACATACATTCCTTCAAGAGTGATACAATCAGTCCAACGCCGCTCGCATTTCGATACCTTTTTTGTAAAACGATTTGACTCTTCATTCGAGCTGAATCTCTTTCCGGCGAGCATTTTTTTCAGGTCTGCGAGCAGATAGAAGTCGCTGGGGGCCCAATCTGGAGAATACGTTGGGTGCGGGAGCAATTCGAAGCCTAATTCGTGCAATTTGGCCATCGTGACGATCGACTTGTGACACGGTGCATTGTCTTGGTGAAAAAGCATTTTTTTGTTCTTCATGTGTGGTCGTTTTTTGGTAATGTCTTCCTTCAAACGCTCCAATAATGCCATGTAGTATTCGCTGTTGATTCTTTTTCCTTCCTCAAGATAATTGATGAACAAAATTCCTTGCGCATCCCAAAATACAGAGGCCATAACCTTGCCAGCCGACTTTTGCGATTTTGGCCTCTTTGGACGTGGTTCTCCGGCAGCAGTCCACTCAGCTGACTGCCGATTTGTCTCTGGAGTGTGGTGGTTGATCCATGTTTCATCCACTGTCACATACCGACGCAAAAAGTCCTGTTTATTTCGGTTAAACAGCTCCAAACAGCCCTCAGAATCGTCGATACGTTGTTGTTTTTGGTCCACTGTGAGCAAACGCGGCACCCACTTTGAATACAGCTTTCTCATGGACAAATGTTGATGCAAAATAGTATGAACACTGCCTTCTGATATCTTTAAGGTGTCAGCTATCTTACGCAATTCCACTTTACGGTTTTCCAAAACGATTTTGTGGACTTTTCTGATGTTTTCCGGTGTAACCACCTCAATTGGCTTTCCAGAGCGTCCAGCATCGTCGGTGTCTGTACGGCCACGTTTAAAATCAGCAAACCACTTCTCCACCATTTGCCTCGATGAAGCAGAGTCCGAATAACACTTATCAAGCCATGCTTCCCATCAAAAAGCAATGACACACGAAATTGCTTTGAAATCATTGTTTTGAAAATCACAAGAGTAGTGTCACTTGAACCACTGTAACTTGTAAACTAATTGTCGGATAGTCATGAAATTTTGACAAATATCTTTATAATGTTGGTACTTTCTAAAAATCATGTAGATTATCAGTTAGCAACGCCATCTATGTGTCATCCTACGGACTTATTGAGTGATGTGGTATTTTTGAATGTTGGCCAAGAAGTGTGTAGAATCATTTTCTATCTCAGAAACTAAAGAGCGTAAGGGATCTGGTGGTGGGACCAATTATGACAATTGGCAATTAGATAAGCTAGCTGACCCGGCGAACTCTGTTTCGTCTTAGAGATGAATAACGTTGTACTCACCATTGGTTTTTTTTAAGAAGGAAAAATATTAGGTGAAATACAAAAGTACAAAATATACAAAAAAATTAGTTGCATTGAAATAGGGATAAACGAGGAGGGCAAAATTGGTGATACTTGAACTACAACTTTTTAACCGTGAGAGAAAGAGGAAATTGAATGACACGTTACGGTGGTCTTTTTTAGAGAAATTGATAATGACATCAACTGCATTCCTCTTTTTTTTTTGTTTTCAAGTTATAGGTCATAATTGAAATTTGGGCGATTTCAACTTTGGCCATTATCTCGGTTTCTATTTGTGCGAAGATGTTAAAATGAAAACATTGTACAGGCACTTTTTTCATAGCAATCCAGTAGCGTACTTTGTTTTTTGCCAATTGGTTTCCTTGCTGAGCTTTAACATGAAGTTGTGTTTTTTCTCACCGAAACAATAGTTTGAGATGGCTCAGAAGGAATCGCCATTTTTTCCCGTTTCAGAAATATATCATACATCGCCCTCAGATTCATTCAGATATCATTAAAAATACAGTTTGTATATAAAATTTGAAATATTGAGTATTGAGTAGAATGAATCACTGAATAATATGTCTCTACGCATGGTATCATTATTATTTTGCGATACTTGATTCAATTCTCCGTAGTTTGATCTCTGTTCAGAACAACTGTCCATTCGGAGACATTATTGCCGCTAAAATAAAACATTTTAACATATCATATTTCTTGTAGTTTTCAAACATTTCCACATTGTCGGAAATAATGACTTCGAATTCAAATAATTGACAGTTGTTCTCATTGCCACGTGACTTTTCTAACGAAATCCGAGGCAACAAACATAAGAGAAGGAAGGACTTATGCAGATCCCATGAAACGAACAAAGAATGACCAAGTTAAGGCACTGTCAAAGTCATATGTTCCAAAAAAATAGAAGGGCGGGTGACAGTGCCTTGAATTACTTCATGTCATTCGCATATCCACAGTTTCTCAATAGAAAGACGTCCATGAATAATAGGTCTTTGATACTTTCACAAATGACATAAATAACCTTTGTCTTGATCTGTGAGACTTTCACTTCACAGAACCAAAGATTAACCTGCAAGTACCTCTTTGACAGAGACGCTAAGGTGTTTTCTTCTTTTTATTTAGTGCCGATTCTCAATGGACGTAACCGAAAAATTCCTGTCAAAATTCGTACAAATAATTATATTTATAATTGAATTTATTAGTTCAATTTCAATTTCTGATCACGGGATACCACAGTTAGCGTTATTTTAAATTCAATACTTTAAAATTATGAACATATTTATGTGTACGAACTTTGACAGGAGACCTTAGAATTCCAAGGCTAAGACGTTAAGGCAACTCAAAATACACAGTAATTGTTTACATTGCCATCTAATGGGGATAATAGTAGACTGGGGATTTTTTCAAAACATTTCGTCATAAAATTTTCCGTAGTGTTCGGAAGAAAGATAGGTGTAACAACACATGAACTCAGATGCGTTTAAATTCTTATAAAATATAATACTTCATCAACCGTAGCGACACTTACTGGCGTTATTCGCGAGAAATGAAATTATTTCCTATTTTTTTCTATTTCATCAAATTTTTCAGAGGTTTAATGTATTTTATGTTAACCCCGCCGAAGGAGAATCCAACAAAAAATCTTTCATAACAAACAAGTTATTTTTCCGTCTTTTTCTCAGCTTTTGCGCTTATGGAATAACCACGAATAATCAACTTGAGCTCGAGAACGCATTTTGACTGAATTTCGAAAACATAGAGAATGAAATCCATCTGTGAGTCGCTCTGATTGTCATCGCATTTTTTAAAACGTCATGATCATTCTGAATCGACTTTTATTCATATTTCCGAGTTTTTCCCGGACCTGAAAATTTGATAAATCGATTCCTTTAACCGAAAAACCTCTAATTTGTAACTTTCATGAAAATCGTTATTGGAGCCGTTTTCGAGGACCTGATTATACGAGGGTGGAATGAAAAGTTTCCGGCCTGACCAAGATATGGCTTCACTAGGTCTACTTTTGGAGCGGTTTCCTAGCCAGCTTGTATGCAAAATTTCAGCCGAATCGCTACGTTATATTGAGTTTGAGACGACATTACGCGAAATGCTTCCGTTGTTTTCCTGAAAATGAAAAAATTTGAAAAACTGGAGGTCATCAAATACATCTATTTGGAAGGTTTTAAACCGAAACACGGCCTACTAAATCTAATAGGCCGGAAGGTTAGACGTTGCCGTTGTTACCAGCAAAGTGTTTAGTGGCACGCGTAGATATAGAAAGTATACGGTTTTCTTGTGCAATTCGCTGTGTTTTCGAAATAATTTCGAATTTATTTCATTTCACAATGAAATGAAGAACCATAGGAAGAAAACAAAACTGCATTTCGTTTATCTGCGAATAATTTATTAATATTTTTATCGCGAATAATCCAGAACTCACCACGAGGAGATAGCTGTTGTATTGAGTTCCACAAGACTACAATCAAAATAGAAATTATTCTACTTTCTGAAGCGAATAAAATAGGTGAATGAACATCAAAAGAAGAAAAAATATATTATTTCGCTATCGAAAACGATTACATTCTGACTGCTGATCTTCATAAACTCACAATACACCCTATAAAACAGAACTTCAACAAGAATAAGCTCTGAATGATTAAAAACAATGAATTCAATCCCAAAAGAGATTATAAAAAATTAAAATAAACTTTGAATAACTAAAAACAATTTCGATACGTACCGGCTAAAAGTTCATAATTTCCTGTCGGAAAGAGCAGTTCTTGGGATTCACTAACCATTATAGAATAATTATCAAGGAAGATATTACTCAAAATTTGCTCAAGAGAATTTCAGAAGGCTGCTGACATAGTGAAAATTTGTCAGAATAAACTTCTCACGGACACTGGAAATATGTCACGAATAAACATTTCAAAAACGTTATATTGTAGAATTGAATAGAGTCAATTTCTTAAAGGTGGGAGATTGCCTTGTCTTTGAAATGACAACAAAAGTCTAAAAATGAATCGATCGGATCTTGTTTATCCCAATCGGTGTAAAAATTATCATAATGGACAACTAACTTTTGTCTCCGTTCCTCAGGCTCAGTTCTTTTTAAAGTAATTGAAGACGTCATGTAACTCGGATGATTTCGAAAAATTGAAGGAAATGCATCACCAGTTAATTTGGGAATTTTTCGCGGTATATTTATAACTGAACCTTAGGCGGTTGGATAAGAGTTATTTTTCAAAATATGGCAATCTACAAAATGTTTAATCCAAACTACACTGTCTTAGTGGATTTTAAAACTACTTTCTCTATCAATTGCGTTAAGTCATTTTCTTCTCCTCTTGGAATCTTTCGGATATCCAAAAATCGACCCTTTCTTCTCTCATTAGTAGATTTGCTTTTGCAACCGGGCACTGCACAAGTACGAGGCATCTTACTCAAATCGAAGATTTCTAAATGAAATTTTAATAAATATCAAAATGAAAAACCTTCCTGTCAATAATTCTTCCAGATATGAACACTCAAAGTCGAAAAATTCAATAACAAATCCGATACACACTGATCTTGCAAGACTTATTTTCACTTCATTTATTGATTAAAAAACCAATCACACGTACTCAGCGAAAAAACACAAACCTTTTTACATGATTCCCAGTCGAATTTTTGATGCGAACACATTTACGCTTCTACGTTCCACACAGAATTGTAACTTGCAACTGCAAGGTCGTACCACCCTGAGTCAGGACCCCAACCCGCTGTGAACACTCTGGCAACTTCGCATTTTAAAGGAACATTCTGGCCTCTTAAATATCGTAGGCCGCGACCGAAACAAATGAAAGAAGGGATGGATTCAATACTGGAAGACTTGTCCTCGTCATATACAACTATTAAGCAGTGGGTTTTTTTATTTAAAATGGGTCGTGTGGGCTCCTCTGACGAGCCTTGCTGAGGGCAGCCCGTTGAGGTCACAACTTCAGAGTAAATCGAGAAAGTCCATCAGATAGTGTTGGAAGACCGCAGGGTGAAAGTGTATGAGATAGCTGGGACCTGAAGGATGTTATCTGTTATCTGAACGTATGCGAAATATTTTGCACCACTACTTGCACATGTAAAAGCTGTTTGCAATGTGGGTGCCACGTTTGCTACACTCGAACAAAAATTGATTTCTACCGACAATTTGGCGCTTTATAGGCGTAGTTCAAATGAATTTTCGGGTCGAATCATAACTATTGATGACACTTAGGTTCACCACTACATTCCTGATAATAAGAAACAGTCAAAACAATGGGTTGGAAAAGGGGAACCACCTCCAAAGAAGACGAAAACAATTTCATCGGGAAATCAAATTATGGCTCCTGTTTTCTGAGATGCGAGATGGATTATACACATTTATTACTTGGAGAGGATAATACTTTCATTGGTCATTACTCTGTAGTAATGGTCCCTATACACGATCCGGCGGCCTGCAGCCTTAGTACTGTCGATTTGAACTGACAGTCAAGGTCTGTAGCGCACTACACAAGATAGAGTTAAATCGTAAGACCTGATCTGAGAATCGAAAACTGACAGTCCGCGGACTGCAGTCCATCCTTAATTTGACTATACACGTTCAGTTCAGATCCTCAGTTTTCTAATTGAGGAACTATGAAGTATGTCTCTTGAACGTAAAAGAAAATCGACTGCGGCCATGATTGTGTTATTAATTGAAAATGAAAAATCGAAAATGAGATTATGGACTGAAGAATGGTTGTTGAGACGTGATAAACTAACGCATATGAATTTATTAAGAGAACTGAGAATCAATGCAAAAGAGTCTACTGTTGCATTTTCATCAATAGTTTTTTTAAAAGTTTACAAGTTTTTCATAGGCGCTATTCTTTGTTCGCCTATTAGAATATTCGCCTATTCGAATTTATTTTACATTTTACAGTCCATTTTGGCTGTAAAAGATCGAAATTGTTGGAAGTTCTGAACTGTCGATGGGGTCTGAAGGAATTGCTCTACACACGGCAGCTTTTCAAACGATTTGCCGAAACTGTCGGCCGGGACTTATCGATTATCTGTACATGTGTAGTGATAACAAAACTGTAGATCTACGTTCCTGCAGTCCCGGACTGCAGTTCGCCGGTGCGTGTTTATGTACTTTAATGCAACTGTGTAGTTATTGCAACGTTTGAAGCACGAAGTGCAAATTAAACGACCTCATTTGGAGAAGAAAATTTCATCACGATAACGCAACAGCGCATTTGTCAATTGTTGACAAGTCCAAGATCCACAAATTCAAAATTGAATGGATGGTGCGTCCTCCCTACTGTCCAGACTCACCCTAGCGACTACTACCTGTTTCCTAACCTCAAAAACTGGATTGTTATCGGAGTTATTGAAGCTGTATATCAGTATTCTGAGGAGTTTGACTAATTTACGTTTAAAACTGGTATAACTTCTTTTCATCCCACCCTCGTATATAAATATACATATACCCGTACAGGAATCGCTCGTTTAAATAAATATATTAAAGATTGAAGAGATTAGATAACATGCCCCAGGTATTAGAGCTTTTCTCCTTACCGTATTAAACGAATTCGAATACTTTTCTAATTCTCCCTTCTTCTTCTTTGGGTGACATCTCCAACGGAGGTTGGATATCATCAGTGCCATCTCTACTTTATTTTCTGCATCTCTGAAATGTTCTATTGAGCAACAGTTGAACCAATCCCTTAAGTTTCTTAGCCATGAAATTTTCTTCTACCAACGCTTCTCCTTCCCTGTATCTTTCCTTGCATAACCAGTCTAAGCATCTTATATCATTATATATATATTAGGTTCTTTTTGTTTCAACATTTATTGTATTATTTTAGCTCTCTTATTCAAAAGAATATATATATATATATATATATCATTATGGATCCTAGATATTCCAACTTTTTTGCTTTTTATGTTAAGTACTTCGCATTCTTTCGGTAACCATCCCGAATAAGTACTTCCATGTTTGTTTTTCTCTCTGTCCATGATATCATCCTGAGTATCCTTCCACAACACCACATTTCGAGCGGGAGCAATTTTTTTTTTATCTCTTCTCGTTTCAGTGTCCAGAGTGCACTCAAGCAGTTCAGTCCAGTGAGAACATCTCCTGAAATATAACTCCTGAAGATGCCAGACACTCTAACTGGCGAAACGTCGAGAACTAATCTACGACGACGGCCTGAATGCTCGAAAGAACAGGTTACATTTTATTTTCTTATTCCATTAATCTCATTTAATTTCATCATTATTATTTTTTTTTCTCTTTTGTATTTTTTCTGGGGTTGAGTGGTGTAGCTGAGGCTAGACTCCGCCCCATTTGTATGTGTATAGATATACATGTATTTTTTTATCTCAATTATCTCAATAAAGGCACTATTATTATTATTATTATTTTTCCTTCACACTCTCGTGGACCATTTCCACTGAGCTGGGATCTATGATCAACAGCTCAGTAGTTTGTTAACACACGCCGAACAGTTCTACATGTGCCGAGGATTGCAGCTTTCTGTGCCGTAAGTATAGCCTTCTCAACTTCTTTTCTTCCCAACGCAGTAAGTTCTTTCATTAAGTTTTCTTCCACTAATCCATTGGCTGAAATTATCAGTTACTGTACGGAGACATTTTGAAGTTGGTAGATTGTCTTTAGCTCATGTGCAAGGTCTATATACTTAGTAAGCTTGTTCGTCCTGGCTTTTCGTATGTTGTGGTCACTTGATATTGTTACTTCTACAATCTGCGCCACCTTCTTCAGTTTTTGAATTGTGAGGATATCGGGTCTAATATGTTGTATTTGCTTATCTGTAATAACCATTTTGTCTCAGTATATTTTTATTTCTTGGTTTTCAAATTGTTCCTTTGGTTGGTATTTGCAATATGGTACTGTTTCAGATAAGATTTTTTTAATCCCTTGACGGAATATTTTTGCGACATCATCGTGTCTCTTTTTATGGTCTTTTGAAGCAAGGTAGGTACATTCCGATGAAAGATGTTGGATCGTTTCCACTTTTTCATTACACATTCTGCATTGGTCAGTTGTTAGTTCCTGATGCAGTATGTAGGGTGTTGAGATGACCTGATCCTGTATAGCTGTTAAGAAGCCTTCTGTTTCCATCATGAGAACACCACGAGTTATTATTATTATTATTATTCTTATTATTTGTTTTTTCTCAGCCTTCGACTGGTAACAGAATCTGCGGGTTATACCAAAACAGCACTTTCTCTAGATGATGTTTCAAGATTCAGGGTTGAGCGGACCATATGGCATGTGCTCAGAATGACTGACCTCTGCAGCAGAATATAAAGACTATCAGGGAGGTTTAATAACTTAACGCCTTCAAGCAGGTTTTTTGGGATAACTCCTGTATTAGACAGGACCAATGGAATGATGGTGTATTTCTTGGATCCCCACAATCTCAGAATTTCTTCAGCAAGTTCCACGTATTTCGAAGATTTCTGAGTGATAGTGTCTTCTTTATTCTGGGTGTTTGGAACTACTATATCTAATAAATAGACTTTTTTATTCTGTTTATTCTCTAAGAGAATGTCTGGTCTATTATGTCTGATTGTCTTATCAGTGAGTATTGTCTGATCATAGTAGAGACGATACTCTGAACTTTCTAGTACTGCTGATGGACTGTACTTATGATATGGAACCAGAGGACCCTGCAGGAAACCGCATTGCCTTTGATGAATTATCCTAGCTACTGGATTATGACGATTCGTATATTCTGTTGGAGCTAGATTTGAGCACTCTCCTATGATATGTTTTATTGTCTCCGGTTTTCCTTTACATCGTCGACAGAGTTCAGTGGATATGTCAGGCTTGTTTGCTATTCGTTTCATATAATATCTATTATTATTATTTTCCGCATTTCTCATGCTTAGGTGTTTGCATGGGTAAGGGTGATGAGAGCTTTTGCAAACTCATTCCTTGTTGACGTTTTTTTTTCCTTTATTATTTTCCTCACAATCCTACATGTTTCCATTACCGTTGATTTCTGCATTTCTGTTATTAAATGTGCAGGCAAGTCGTGTTTTTTCAATTTTTTCGGCAGCTCCGATGGTATGAGTAATGTGACCGAAATGACAATAGGTAGTATATAAATTTTTTCCATCTTCCACATTGACTTTATTTCTTCGGCAAGGTCTGTGTGTTTCCTGATCTTTTATGTAATTGATTTCTGTAGGTTATGATCCAGGGGGTGTGCAATATCAATTAATGTTTATCAATCTTATTTATTATTACTATGTCCGGTCTATTATTCATGGTTGTTTCGTCTGTTATAAATGCTCTGTCCGAATATACTTTGTATTCCTGATTCTCGTTGACTGGTTCAGGTGAGTATTTGTAATATTGTTCCTCTATCGTCTATCGTCTTTATTCCAGGAGTATTTATGAAGAATTTTAGCAGAGAGATTGTGTCTGTTTAGATACTCTGTTGGTGCCAAGCTTGGGCATCCTGATGTAATGTGTTGAATTGTTTCTGATGTTGCTATTATTATTATTATTATTATTATTATCATCATCATTTCCGCATTTCTCATGCTTAGGTGCATGAGTAAGGGTAATGAGGGCTTTCGCAAACTCATTCTTTGTTGATGTTTTTATTCCTTTATTATTATTATTTTTTTTTTTCTCCTTTTTTGAGGGTTCGTTTCTACAGATGAATCACGGATCAATAAAGACCAAGTGAAATCATCTGGAACTTCATCCTATCACGGACCTCACAATGGCTGCCGTCTGCAAGATTACAGCCTTCTGCATTTGAACGTAAGTATTCTCCGGTACGTTTAACTTCGACAAATTGCTTTTCAGTGTCTTGGGAATGATGCCAACGCCAGAGATAATCAGTGGTACGATATCTACACTCTGCATGCCCCATATTTGTCGAACTTCTTGTGCTAGGATTTCGTACTTGAGGAGTTTTTCTTCATACATTCATTATTATTATTATTTTTTTCCTAATCATCATCATCATCATTATTATTATTATTATTATTATTATTATTATTATTATTATTATTATTATTATTATTATTATTATTATTATTATTATTATTATTATTATTATTATTATTATTTATTATTATTATTATTATTATTATTATTATTATTATTAACTAACCACGGGTTTTTTCGAGATTCTAGTTACATGATACAGAGGTGGAATTAGCAAGCTAAACTTGATTTCATATCAAAACTTTATTAGAGTTTCATAAAAGGGAATTAGAATTTCAAATCAGAGAGCTTTTATCCTAATGATCAGTCTAAGAAATCCTTGCTTTGATCGAAAATTATTTTTTATTCCTGAATTTTTTTAACAAAACTACAATATTGAAGAGAAAAACTATATATAATTATTATTTCATTTTGACAATTTTCGAAATCAAACAGCAAAATTTCTAGCTCCTCTGGCCGTTGGACCAGCAACCGAACACCAAATAAGGTAACAAAGTTGCTGAATTTCTCATTCAACAAGTCTTGGAATAGCAGTGGTAGTTATACAACGATGAACGAGTAATGGACTAAGTATGAAAATAATTACTTGAAATGCAAGGGAATATCAAGCACCAGGAAATCATTATTGCTGAAGAGTTGGAGGATTGGAGATCGAAAATGAAATAGAGGGGCAGTTCAAAGGAATGCAAAGACTTCAGAGGCTTGGTGAAGAGGACTGGGTATACGGCATAAGGCTATTTCTTGATGATATGTACTGTACATTGTAATCATTGCATATTGTTAAGCCCAGAAAACAAACATACCTACATTTCAAAAAACTATAACAGTGAAGATGTAAAATGTGGAAGGATTCATAATAAATTCTGGAAATGACCACCTCGAAAATACGCGAACGTAGTCTACATTTCATGAATTCAAAAACCTCTACATTTTTAGGGGGATATCTCGCCCATTCATTTTTCAAGATATTTCGAATTTTCACTGTTGATTCATATAGGTATGGAATTTTGGCAATTTTCTTTTTCCGTTAAATTGAACCATTGAAATAAGATATATGTTCGGGGCATGAACAGTGAAATTTTTTGGGGATATTTTTGGAGTCATTTTCAAGCTTTTTCATTATAGGACCTTGGGTCCTTAGAGTCACGGTTGGCAAGAAATGATTATTCAATATTTTCTTCACAAATAACCTAAATTCACGCTTTTCAATGTGAGGTTTGATGTATGTTTGTAAAATTGGCATTTTTTCAAATGCTATTCTCTTATCCATGCTATTCAAATAATCAAGAGTGTTTACGAGGTTTTTCATTTTGCAAAATTAGTAACTGTTTGAAATAAAATCAACTTCAGAATAAAATTTGAAAAAATACTAGCAAGAACTGAGAGCTTAATTTCATTTTGATAAATTCGTTAGTTGATGACCTTTCTAACGGTATGCTTCAAAATTGATGAAAAAATTATTTCTGTTTCGAAATACCGATATTCCGTGAGACAAAAAAATCGTTCAGAAGTAATAACAAGAATAGAATACCTCAATATTGGTATTCTTGTTATAAATTTTACTGGAACTATTCTCCTCTGTTCCTAATGCACCCTCGACTCTTTTTTTCTTTTTCAATCGTTATGGTATATAAACTCATTTTATCTCATTGCTACAAGAACGGCGTTTATTCTTACGATTAACACCCCTCTCGGCACTTTTTCAACGAAAAATTAGAGACAACCCAAACAACTCATTTTCTAACTCGAAAATAGGTAGAAGTGGTCCGATTTCTTGGCCCGTACGATCTCCAGACCTAACTCTCTTAGGTTTTAACTTATGAGGACAGCCAAAGCATTAGTTTAAGCTGAGTAAGTACCCACGAGATAGGTTTTAATCGAAAGAATAGACGCTTATTTATTTCAACTAATGAGAAATCTAAAATCGGACTAAAGGTCTTGGTAGTACTCTGTTCTATCGCTTTTCAAAAGTTTTAGCAAGGTTCTCATTGTATTATTCAGGAAGCTTTATAATTATTATGTAGCTTTTTCAGAAGTGATCAGTTTTTGTTATCTTTGCATTTTATTTTCGAAACTAGCTCTTCATCATTGTATCTCGTTTAGATTGATCTTCAAAATTTACTTCCTATCTTAAATTTTATATTCTTATACTGGTGCAACGGAGTCACTTCGTCTCAATGATTGACATTGCTCACTACTTCTTTCACTACTAGTGTGGATAATTATGGACATCGACTTTGGAGCACTAAAAATATTAGATGATTCAGAAGTAGGTTTCTGAAATCATAATCCATAATCGTTTTAAAATCACCAGTCCACAATTAACTACAAATTGAGTCAGGGGAACCAAAATTTGTCCAATGTATTCGTACGAAGGGGAGGTATTGAAAAAGAAAAGAATCATATGTAATCATTTGAGAAACTTCCGATTTATCAACAAAATCTCAAGTAAAATGGAACAAACGACCGGTTTTTTAGTTTGCGCATGGGTAGTGGAGGGGAGAATGTGAAGAAAAATTGAATAATGACTTTTCTGTACTAAATCCAATCGAATATTTTGAGAAATATATCTCATTTCATTTGCAAGAAATCTGAAATTCAGGTGATTTCTTCAATACCATATTATAACCGTTATTTCGAAAGTTTTTTGTTTTTTTTTTGCATTTTATCATTGTTATTATTTTATTCAGAATATTCATTGTTTTTATTTTCTTATATTTTCGCCTTGAAATAAAATATTCGACAAAATGGAATTGATGGTTTTTATTATGAAGCATTACCACTGCATCAGAGGATAACATTGAGTGTATTTGTCCATAATTGTGATCATTTTTTCTCTATAAAAAAAAATAAAATTTACTTTTTTTTCGTGAACCATATCTCATATTTGGGGTCTGGTAGTAAAAGAGTTCATCAGAAACAGTTTCAACAGGCACTAGATCATATCATATCAGAAATGATACTTGACATTCTTGAAGTATAACAAATACATAATCAATTTATAAATCGATTACACATCTCCACTAAATACATTTCCATCATCAATCATCTTTCAATACATCAGTTTTCTCAATTGCATCGAACAAATCTTCCATTTGAAACCATATTTTCTTCTCGAGTTCGAAGATTAAAACAGAAAAATTTGATTTGTTTCATATATATATCCTTTCCAATGCAAAATACCGATAAAATCCATATAAATTGACTGCAGAATAAATGCGCTACGTTTCAATATTTCAACTCGAATTGATTCACTTGGAACTATTTGAAAGTGAAAAGAAATAGAAGAAAACTCTATTTCAGAATGTAAAATACGGTTTCCACCCTTGAAATATGTAAGGTAATGTATGTATGGAATTTTGAGAATTTAAAATAAACCTAACCTAACCTAACATAACTTAACCTTGTTAAACAAAACTATATAGACTATATATAAGCCTATATCAGAGCCGTATCCGAGGTTAAACCAAGTATCAGTTGAATACAACGTTTCAAATCTTCTTCATCTTCAATAATAATACTCCATTACTTACAGAGCCCAATTCAAATAATGTTAACGTTAATATATAAATCAATACATTTTCATCTAAGCCGTTGACACATTAATATCATCACATATCAGTTCAACAAACTAATATTCTACTTTTTGATTCACGTTCAAGTATACCAGTATGAGAATATTCAATAAAACAGACGCTATTATTATATGTTCATTCATTGAACTTTCAGAACGAAACAAAACAAAAATGAAAACGAACATAAAATAAAAATAATGACGCGAAATATACTAGTGGGTTTCAGGATTCACATTGTACCTAACTTATAAAATTAACCGGAACACAGCATGTAAGTTAAAGAATATACATTGTTGACTTCTCGGTGAAGTTTGTCACTTTTTCTTAGGTACATCAAGTTGGCGACCCACTCCTGGAATTTTGATATCAAAATGCTCTGAGCGAATTTGTGCCGTATCGTTTGAATTTTGTACCAGTTCAGTTTTCGAGATATTTCCAGTTTTCAATGCGGATCACTAACTTGACGCTGTGACGTATATATAAAAATTTGATAATTTTTTTCTGATAAATTGTGCTCATTTTGTGCCAATTATGCCTTATAGTATGAATTTTGTGCTTCTTCAGTGTTCGCGATATTCCTAGTTTCTCTTGTGGAGATTGATGAATACTTGTATAGGAAATCATTGACGAGCGTTATTTGTATCTCCCAATGTCAAGCAAAGCCGATATTTGCTCGTTTCCAACAGACACATTTAAATAAGGCCGATTGTCTTGTGCATGTCTATCTAGTAAGAGTTGAACAGAGATACTTCTTTTGTCGTGGTTGTTGGTCTTCATTTGTTTCAAATTTATTCAAATTATAAAATTCCTCGACGGTAACTAGCCGGTTTCTTTGAGAGTTATCATCGAAATGATTATTGCTAAAAGTTCTCAATTTTTTTTTGTTTCCGTTTTGTGGTGAATTTTGACTTTTTGTGGCAGGCTGACCTAAATTCGAATTTTGCTGAAGGCGATCCGCTGCCATTGGTCTACCAGCTCTCGCATTTTTTTGACATTTCTTACATGAGAATTTGGTTTTTCCTTCGAAGCCACAACCAAAACAAAATATCCTTCTAGACATCTTAAAAAAGGAGTACGTATGTCCCGGCAATCGACAATTCCAACAAATTACGTTAGATGTTACTTCGGAAACAGTTAACTTTCTTAGAGATATGCGAGCAAAATCTGAAGGTAGAGCATCTTCAATACGTTCACACAGAGAGATTAATTGAGGTAAGGTATCGATATCTTGTAAGATCAAAGCTCTTACAAAATCAGGTAGTAAATAAGCTCTAATAGTAGAGACAATTTGTTTATCCGGAGGGCGTGCTGTCAGTCCATTGAACTGCGATTCTAGATAACTAATAAAAATGGTAACTGATTCACCTAACTGTTGTTTTCTCGACTTTATTTCATCCATCAAAACTTGGTCATAATTAGAAGGCAAAAAGGTCTGTTTCAAACCGGTCACCAATTCGGACCAACTCTTAAAACTTTTTCTCATAAAATGGTTATGCCACCATGTCCATGCATCTGAATGAAACAGATCCGAAGCTGACTCAAATAAATCTTGGTCAGTACAACCTCGGGAAATTTTGAGTGAATCTAACAAGTCGAGAAACGGGAATAACGGCTCTTTACTAGAAAATTTCTCAATACCCCATTTGAACACCAGGACTTTCTTCGAAAGACCTGGAGAAATACTTTCTAATGCTAAATTCGGGTAGGTGATGAATTTTTGATCGGCGTAGATGAGGCTGGAGGTTCTTCACAAAGGCGTTTATCAGCTAAATCTGTTTCTAAACCGAAAAGTTCAGTAAGTAGATTACTTTTTTTGTCAACCTCTGAGTCATCAACAGTATGCAATCTATAGATTCTACCCGAGCAATGAACCAATCGGGATGTTATTCGGTTATATTCATCCCTAGAAGAAGAAGTTCCAAACTTGTTTATCGATTCAGAAATTTCCTTGAGAGAGATCTTAAGTTCGTTTATATTCTCTTCAAAAGTATAAATATCAGTTAAGGCAATAAAGCTACGGTTTGCTCCTTCTTGGGAAAGAGAACCTCTTAAAGTTTTACGATTTTTCTCTACTGAATCAACCACCTTCTTACCCAAACGAATAGAAACCTCATATGTCAACTCATGTGCCTTCAAGTAGTTTGGATTTATAGACATGTCGATAAAATTAATGGCTACCTTCAAATCTCACTTTCAGGTGAAGGTAAGGTAAGAGAAAAATAAAAAATGAGATATGAATGAGCCTTCTAAAGATAAACAGAGATAAAAGAAAAGAGATAGAAGAGATCAAAAAACGCTCGTGAATCAGAAATTCAATTCTCGACAAAGCTGCTACCAGTGGTTCAAATTATCACCGCCAGAGAGAAGCAATTTAGGAAAATTAAGGAAAACCAGGTCCTTTTACGTTGGTCGCCAATTGTGTAAGGTTAAGATAGAGATAAATTACGTCAATTTACAGCCCCACTCCAGGGGTGCCAATTGTGTAAGGTTGAAGAGACATAGATAATTTACGTTATATTTCAACGAAAGATGCTCCAGCTAGTCAGGGCATGAGACCACCTTACATTTGTATGAGGTAATAGGAGATAATATGCTTCTACTCAGGCTAATGATAATCAAAACTTGAACAGTCGAGATTTATTCCTCTCTGATGACAATAGCTATTTACAATGTCTAATATCACAAATTGAAACAATTTTATACGAGGACAAGAATATGTACAATCATGATTCGTCAGAAATACAATTCACAAGCGTTTTCGTTCTTTGTTAACTTATCTGGCTATAACGGTGCTGGGCAAGGGAAGTGACTATCTCTCGATTTTCTCCCAACGTTCGAACTCCTGGATCTCCTGGAAGACGTTGTAGTAGGTTGTATTCTTATAAATAGAAGCGTCGAGGTTTCAACTTCCTCCAAGGTGCAGGTACTGAAGGATCTAAAGACCTAGGCCCCTCCAGAGAGGTTTCAGATGTCTAGATCCCTCCAAAGATGTGTCGGAGGCTTAGCTCTCTCCAAAAGATACCGGAGACTTAGCTCTCTTCAAAAAATACCAGAGACTTAGCTCCCTCCACAAAAAGGCTATCAAAAAAACACTTGTATCAGTTCTCAGTACCGTCAAACTTCCGCAATTCCCTGAGATCTCTGATAATCTTAGTTTACATAAAGATAATTCAGAAAAGGAAAAAATGTCCACGTGTTCACTGAAACACTGGCACAGATAAATCGAGAAATTGAAAATCAGAGAGTCACGGAACCGTGAAATGTTTAAATTCAATTATTTAACTATAACATAGATAAACCAATCTAGAAGGTTGATTCATCAGATAGTTGAGGAAATCAGATGGAAAGTCGTACGATCCTCAAAATGGCGGATCCCAAGCGTCCCTCACCTCACCCCAACACTCACTAAAGTGAAGTTTGTGAAAATAACAGACAAATGATTTTAATAAAACACAGAAACTAGTTTGCGTATTTTTCAACTCGCTATATTCCTTCATGTCTAGCTTCTGAATGTATATATTATTGCGATGATATCAGTTTTCAATGATTCAAATAATTCCATTCAGAATGATTTATATTTTTAGCTAAAATTTGAGCTTAATGAACGAAAAATAGCGCCTACGGTTGCCATATGGCAACGCTTTCGGGGTATTTTTCAAATGGTTCTCAGATGCGCAGATTTTTAGCTAGAAAGTTGGCGGTTGGTTTACTTGATACACAAATGTACCTTATTTCACCAGTAACAAGAATTTTTTCTGTAAACTCACTCGTTCCGCCTCCAGAAGTTGTGAAACTTTGTGTTCTTCGTGAATCGTTTAAAATATGGAACCTTAGTTCGTGTAAGTGAAATATTTTCTATTTGCCCTGGTTTTGTCATAATTTTTTTATATGAATTTTGAAACTTCAAATCATGATCCTAACAGGCTGAATATAATCACAAAAAAATATTAGTAGGAAAAATTTTCAGTTGATTTCGTGGGTTGCCATATGGCAACCCTAGGCGCTGATACTCAGTGATAATGCTTACCGGATAGGAGTAGTAAGAAATGGGATTGGCCGATTGTTTCATGATTGCTAGACGTAGCTATGCAAAATATCTCGATTCTGTACAATAAAACATAAAGACCAAAAAATAAGCAACTCGAATTCAAACGAGAAGTGGTCAACAGCTATTTGAAAAAGTATGGGGTAACACCGGAAGGACAAGGAAGCCGGTTATCCTCTTGTTCTTCTTCCAGAGATAGTCGAATTTCCAATTCCGTAACATTCGATGAATCCAATCATCTCGTGAAATACACAGCAGACAAAAAGAGTGCGCTGGACGTGGTTGTAAGACGATCATGAGAACAATGTGTTCAAAATGCGATGTTGGACTTTGCATAGATTGTTTTTTTTTTCCGTTTCATACGGCATGATATTTGTATTATGACATTGTAAATATTTTATAAATGAATAAAATGTTTTGAAACTATCAAAATGTCAAAAAATTTCATGTATCTTTACAGTAAAATAGTATTCCTTCTAAAAATGAAAATATCACAAGCGTCTAGGGTTGCCATATGGCAACCGCCAATTTTGAAAAACTAGAGGGCGTATAAAATTTTTATATTGTTTTTCCGTCTCTACAGAATGTTTCCGACCAGCTTTTATCAAAAAAATTTCAAAAATCGAAAAAAAATTTATTCCGGCGCTAATGGGTTAATCAGACCTGTACCATTTATTCATCGAATTCTCAATGATTTGGCTTGATTGTTTCCGAAAAAAGAATCAAATTCCTCAATTGGGTAAGATACCTTGCTATTGTACCGAGATCACTTATATTATACTTATATATTATACATAATACAAATACTGCGTGATACTTGTGTGAGCTATAAAAAATGAGTGGAATATTCCTGGAAATCAGAAAGCACCAAGAAATAAGGAGGTCTTGACAGAAAGTCCTATAGACAGTCCCATATATACGAAATTATGTTCTCTAGCTTTGGTCAAAGATGGAAATTACTCAGAAACATATTTTTCTAACCGAATGAACAACTGAGATGTTCTCTGCCATTTCTTCCTTTCAAGTCCTTCAAATCGGCTAATTTCCAGGAATTTTTTTATCCATAAAATTTTTGGATATAATATCTCCAGAAAAAAGTTGAAAGCAGAAATTTTATTCAAAATTCTTACTTTATCTCCATTACTACAACTGATCAGACCAAATGGCATCAGTAAAAGTGAAATTGGAATGATTCTTTGTTCGGGTTGAATGATTTTATACATCCTCGTCAAAATCATTTCATTCGCAAGCAGAAAATCATGTTAGAATAAATGAGATCGACACTGAATACCCGGTATCATATAATCGAATCTCCCTCCTACGGTCTAGTAAACAGAATATCCATCTAGAAACCCTGTACTCGTTTGATATAGGAATTTTCTTTCCTCGAACTGACATGGATTATTCTGTAAAAAAATTTCAATATTGCATTTCCGAATTTTATTAACTTTCTTCGAATGATTGAAAACAAATCTGGGTTGGGTACAACGAATACGAAGGAAAAAGCACCAATTTTGGTATATGTCTTCAGTTCGAATGCGCAGTATTTTAGTTCTTGATTTTTTCACTGTTATAATTTTTGAGCTTACTTCATACTCCATACGCTAACATATCAAAAGTTCCAAATAGTTTAATTCATCTAAAGCGATATCTCTAGTTTTGTATATTAGTTTTTCAAACATTAATTTATATCTGGGGGCACGGTATTGCCTCCGCTAAGACGAGCTAAGCGTAAATCGGAAGTAGATATCATCATTAATCATAACAATTTTAGGTTGCCTGCAAACCAATAACAGAAATTATTTTTGGGAAAACATTCTCTCGACCAAGGTCAGGAATAATGATGACACAGCCATCCTTTGAAGAGAAAATAATAATAATATATAGGGTAAGCGGTATAGTCGTTGACACCTCGATAGTGATTGCCACTCTACACACTTAATCCGTCGTATTAACATATTGGTATTTGCCAGCGACTTTTTTCTTCTACCTACGTATGCTAGAAGGTCCAACACTCATTCGATGAATGTTTTAGTTGAGTAATTTGGCCCCCTACCCAGATCGCAATGAGATATTTGTCTCGAAGTTGTGTAGTAATGTCAATCAGTTCAATCGTTGACGTTTTGTTAAGGAAAGTCACTGCACATATGAGTTAATTTCTTTAGAAGAAATTTTTCAGTGTTTGAAAGATTTCAAAGATTGGATATTGATATAAACGAACCCTTCATTGATGTTTACTTTCAGAATAAATCGCATGTCAATGACTGTCTTGTTTTTATTACATCGGAACAGTGATTGACATAGGGTGTTTATTACTGTCTGAAAGTATCACATTTTGATATTCGAATTTATCGCGTATTTGAAAAGTTGGAATATAACTGATTAGCTTTTTATTGTGTTCTCTTCCTTACGGATCGGATAAACATTGGTTGACACCATGTCAATAACTATTTTCTAGAAGGGTGTCAATCACTAAATATCCCTAGTACACTACCTCACAGAGTGTTCCTGATAGAAGCCTATGGTCAAAATCGGCTATTTGTTCCTGAAGGCCTTACTTGGTTCACGGGACTGCTGTCAGGATTGTGGGGCCTTGTTTCAAACTGACCATCCCACTAGAGAAGTACTATTCGGTAGTACAGGTTGAACTGTATGTTGTTCTTGTCTGCACGCTGGAGAATATCCAAATATCCGTAGATGGTACTCCGAGAAACTCATGTTGTGACAGTCAGTGAACACTAAAAATCCCTCGCTATGACAGAGGTCAAATACTACTTACTAGGAGAATGCAGGAAATCGCTATTTGAGCTGAGCTCCTGAAACTTTCTGAAAGTTGTTTGATTGCCGGCTCACGCTGAGATCTGGCTATGAGAGGGCAGATGTATGGATGAGCAGGGACACAATCAGATTGGTTGGGAGTCGACGCTTCACATCTACCGTACAACTTTCAGGAATTTTTCAGGAGATGGCTAAACAAAAAATTTTTCTCTGAATGGAGCACGGGAAGTGATCTTAGGCAGTCAAGGCTTCCCATTGGGAGTTTTTCCTCTGAGTCTGAGGTCGAACAACTCCTGAACCTTGAGGGGAAACAGCAGTGACTGGTTAGTGGTGTTTCGAGAGATCACCTGTTGAATGAACATTTAAATCGCTAGTCTTTGGCTGGCCTCTGTACTGTTGGTGAAGAAACACGGATGTTGCTGTTGAGCATACCCTGTTTTCCTGTGGGAACCTTTATGAGTTGAAGACAACACATCTAGAAAACCCAATACCCACTTCCTCCCATTCCTATGGCGAGGGGGACTTCCTTGTCTACTCGCAACATTTTTGACAGCATGTCTTGAAGTTTGACTTTCTTATCCTGTATACGGTCGAAAACTAGACCACTAGGCCTCAAATCAGCCTGGAGAAGGCACCTCACGAAGAAGAAGATGTGATTGATTTTATTCTTTTAGTCGTCCGAAAAAGTGAGAATATTTTAAATTTTCATAACTTTATATATTATAACCGAAGTTGAGCACATTGTTTCGTTTGATCCTTTTTACCTGTTTCTTCGGCTAACAACAATGATAATAGAAATATCCTAGATCATCAACATGATCCCAATTTACTCCACAATATATTACAATGGCCGGAGACTCCAGAGAGAACAACAAGTTTGAGGAAACTGCTATTCGTGGAAATATCTTCCACCTGGGGAGGAAAGACAGAAAAATATAGAGCTTCAGAGGGGAAGAAAAGACCAAGGCTCAAAGTCAAAACTGGCGCTGAAGAGAAGAAAAAACTAAAAAAATTGACTGAAGATGAAGAAAGGAACCTAAAAATAAATCGATTTGTGAAGTCAATATTATTTCATCAGTGATTTATCAGATCGAGCACATCCACAGATACTGCAAGTGTAAAGAATTATGAAAATGCCTGAGTGAAATTGGAAGAAAATGCAGAAAAATCGGTTGCTGCAAATTTGTATCGTGAGTAATATGGTTTCATAGATAACATTTCTGTATTTTCCTGATGTTGCTTCATCTGCTGCAACAAGATTACCAAAATTAGAGTAGCAAACGATGTGAATACTCATGTTAAAGAGAATACCATATTATTGGTCCAATGCTGAAGTCACGAATGTGCTTTTTTGATGTTCCGGGAAAAACGTGTTTCAAAAATTGAAGACAGTGCTATAAACATAGATTTCTTTTCGTTCTACTAGGCTAAAAGTAGGACAGGGGGATAAGCAAACTCTTTCGCGATTTTGGCATTGACACCATGACCATAATCGCGATATAGTGCACATATGCGAAAAGCACATTCGTGACTTTTGCATTGTACCGACGATATAATATACCTGGAAACTTACCCAAATGGAAAAATTGTTACTTGTTCTACATCGAAAAAAGAACATGAAAATACACAGCCCCTGTGAATGTGTATCTATGTTTTTATCTTCATTATTGAATATAGTAAATAACATTATCAACATTTTCATTAATCGTTCGTTCTACCTCATGTTCAAGAGTGTAAGTGAATGATATGAAGGATGTCAATGACTATCATTTCTTATGTCAATGATTGTCGAAGTATGTCAATCACTATCAAATCTGACACTTCGAAAACAAATCATTCTCTTTCGGTTTTCAAACAACATATACCAAAAGTTCTGAGTGTTTACCGAAGAAGCATAAGTGAACTGTAATATTGTCAGGGTCTTCACCTTGTTGTAAGAAAATTACAAACTGAAATCATTAATTGAAAGTTTCTATGCGCTTAAGGTGTCGATCACTGTACCTGTTACCCTAATCGTAGTGGAAATGTGTGTTAAAGATTTATTGCTTCATATTGTTGATATAATCACTTTTTGTATACAAATTTTTTTCCGTTTTTGTTGATTAACAACTTTTTTAACCACGAGCATTTGTTTGAAGTGTAGAATCTGCGAACTACGGAGGATGGGGGTAGAGCTTCAAACCTCGACGGGGGGTCCAAATTATCTGAATTTTTGTGATGTGTTAGAATACGATAGAGTATATTTGAATAAATACTTGTTTATTGACCTCAAACATCCAATAACGAGAGCACTCTAATCTGATCATTGACCTATCCAGTTATTCTGAGAATATGTTCTTTATTAAGTTTATTTGAAATTTTTCATACAGTGCCCAGACAAATTTTTTGACCTTTTCTTCATAATCTTTTCAAAAATTACTTCTGAACTTGTAACTATGAATATATTCCCATGTTTGAAGCTTTTTATTCGAACTATCACTTTTTTCAAAATTCAATGAATAAGAACCAAGCCATATTTTTTTACATAAATATATCCTCTGCATATTTATCATATTAACCCATTCATTTCGAGTTTCTTCAACTTATTTAATACTCAATACGAGATTCAAGTTAGAGTACATATTATCCACTAATAAGAATGGAACATTAGGTATTATTGAAAAAATTTAAACTTTACAGGCATTTCGCCGAGGCGGTGTGGCTTTTTATGTGAGAGATAGTTTTGCAGTTGAAGTATAGGATTTGGAACTTCATGAATGTCTGGAATAAATATAGTTAGATCTTTGTATGGACCTCCTTATAGTAATTTCCATGAATTTCTAAATGTACCTATTTGATGAAAGTTTATCTCATTGTTTTGTTTCGTGTTATTATTTTTGGGGGAGATTTTTGGGGAAGATGAATGTTAATGTAATGGATTTCGATAGTTATCGTACAAAGATGTTGCTTGACACCGTTCACTGTTTCAACTTGCAGCAAATTGTTAATACTGCTACAAGAATTTCTAGTTTGACTGATTCTTTGCTTAATGTTATGTTTATTTCTGAAGGGGGAGGACCTCCATATGAGTGCTATTGATGCCTCCGATATATCACCATTTGGTAAGTTTTTGTTTGGAAATTCAAATTGCTGAGCGCATACCGCATAAACAGGTCAACTAATATGAGAAACCTCAAAAGACTGGATAAGGATTTACTAGAGACGTTCTTACAGCAGGCTCCCTTCCTAAATATTCCGTATACCGTGATATTAATCAAAAGGTCCTTTTTCAGAATAAGTTGCTCCTGAATATATTCGATTCACTAGCTCCTTTGAAAAGCATTGTTCTGTTGTGTTGCTGGAAGATCTCACGTGTCACTCCGTTACCAAAGAAAAAGAATATATCATATTAGAATTATAGTATTCTTTCCTGTTCATCAAAGCTACCGGAAAGGATTACGTATCATCAGATTTCTGAACACTTGATGAAGTATGAGATCCTCCAAACTTCTCAGTCTGGCTTTCGACCAGGATTTATTTGTGTTTTATTGGATATAATAGACGATATAGCTACGGATCAGCGTGAGACCACAGTTTTGGTATTGTTATACTACTCAAGGGCATTCGATACAATGAAACATGAACTCCTTATATGGGACTGTCGGATTTTGCTTTCAATGTGGTTCGCAGTTATCTCGATGGTAAAACGCAGTTCGTTGAAAAATCGGACGGTTAGAGAAAGTAAGTGTTCGCTGTGGTGTTCCCCAAGAATCCATTTTGTTGTTTAGCATATACAAAAATGATTCAACATCTGGTTTAGTTCATTGTAAGGTACATCAATATGCTGCTGATACACATATTTATTATTCACTATCTCAAACCCGCGGCTCCGCTCGCGTGATATTTCAATTTAAAACGGTACTGATAAGTCCGCAAACCCTCTCGAAATAAATTCTCTACATTATAGTGAAAGTTTCATCGAAATCGGTCATCTGGTTCCTGAGTCCATAAAGGACAAACAAACGCACAAAAACACGGACATTCACATTTATGACATTAGTATACAGATATAGAAAATCATTACGGAAACATAGAAATATGAATGCTAAATTCTAATAAGCTCCGAGTCTAGTAGAACACTGGAAAAATCGAAAGCTTATTGCGATTCGATAAAAAATAAGGGACTTGACTGTTGGAATGGTAAGTCTCGGTGAGAGGGAATGATCTCGGATTTCGTGAGTTGCAATGCACATTAGTCGCATCCGAACGTCCGATGTGATAGCTAGACGGTTTGAAAATAAATTATATTCGCGTGAATCAAAATGTTTACGGTTAAAGAGAAAATGCAAATCATTAAATGGTACTTCGGTGACCAATATATTGCGGAGACAATAAATTCTTTCATTCTTGCCTTTGGGGATAGGCCAACAAGACCTCCGCTTTTGGCTTTCTCCAAAATAATCGAAAAAGTCGAGCAATGTGGATGTTCACAAACATGCCGTCGTTGCAGGATTGATAGACCACCGAAGACCATCAGTGAAAGTCATTTGAGAATGAAGTGAATGTGCTACTGTTGAAATTAGAGCACCTTGTTCTAGCAGAGAAATTGCTGAACAAGTCGATTTGGGCGCTAGAACTGTTCGGGATATTTCGAAAAGAAATGGTTACAGAGAAGTGCAAACCTCTCAAGAAATTTCTCCAGAAGACCATTTCGAAAGAATATAATTTTTTAAAATAATGATGGAAAAAGAGGTTGAGAGTGGTTCATTTCTGAGCAATTTCTTATTCCCTGATAGTCATCGTTTTCCTTGGATACAAAACATAACCCATCCGTAGTAAGATATTAGTCTAGGAAGAATAAGCACCTGAGTATTGTGCCTACCCAGTGTCTAAAAAACTGTTTGTACAGGAATACTGGGGAATTACATCATATGGCCATTTTTCATCGAGGGCAATCTGAATGCTTCAAAATATTTGGAGCTTTTAGAAAATCAAATTATTCCGACAGTTCGACAGCTACCAATTCATTTCGACGATGTCTGGTTTCAACAGGATGGCTGTACCAGTCATAACGCGAAAATATTCACTGAATATCTAAGAACGACTTTTTCTGACCGTGTCATTTCGACAAATTGGACGATCAAATGGTCCCTCAGATATCCAGATTTATATAGGGAATGGACTAGTGCAGATCCCGTTTGCAGATTCATCGATGATGTGAAAATGCCATCATCGAAGCTAAGTAGATGATTAAGGTGTTAAATTTTCCTTGAATTAAGGTCCAAAATGATCCAACTTTGTGCTAATATAACAAGTTTGCCTAATCTTCTCAGAGATATGAGATTATCGCTTTATAATAGATTTGGCTACTGTTTGGCGCAACAAGTTGGATTATTTGAACATTTAATTTGAATTTTTCGATCTTCCATTTAGCATATTTCAGGAATTATTTTTTGTTTTTTTTTTCTTTTCATAGAATTAATTTTTGTTTTTTAATTTCTTCTCGTAGAATTTATTTTTGTTTTTCAATTTATTTCATTTTCAAACCAGTTTTGTTCTTCATGGAGGCAAATAAGTTCCTCGTGCCAGAGTGGAATACAATTGCCGTATTCATTTACCACAGCTATGAAATCACCCATACCGCGTTTGGAGTGTTACTGATTCGATTCGAGACTTCGCGTACCATACTTTGTGCTCTACTTCTCCAGTCAACCAAATCTGTCGGCCCAGCAGTTCATTCGATATCACTCCTCTCTGAGGTTTCGATTCTGATACTGTTTCACTAGAATATGGCCCAGTTCGAATTTACTATAAAAACTGTGATGTTTCCATTTCGGTTTTCTCGATCTATAGATTCCTACCATCGGATTGGCTTCTTGCTAAACAAAACAAGGAGGATGATATCAGAAGCTTGGTTACTTTTTCTCAACGTCATGACTTGCACATCAACTCTGTCAAATTGTCGGATTTGGTATTTGGGAGGGAGAAAGATTTCATACGATCTCTTTTCAATTTGCAGGTGGGGAGTACTCATTTGATCTGTGAGCAGGTGGCAAGAAACTTAAGGTTCTATATCGATACTAACTTACGCTTGAGAACTCATGTGGGAATATATTTTCAAAGTGCTTTCACATCGTTGAAGCTGCTCTATCCTCATCGACATGTTCTGATTCATAGTTTGAAGATAATTTCAAGTGATGATTTGGTTTTAAGCTATTTTAATTTTTGTGATGCTCTTTATGCACCTTGCCTAAACTTCACAGATAAGTTGAGAATTGAGCGTGTACCAAAATCGTGTTCAAGATTCATTTATGGAATAAGGAAGTTTGAACGCGTATCGCATTTGCACTAAATGGCTAACAATGGAAAAAAGAAGGAAATTTCACTCTTTGATTTTGTTGCATAAAGTTTATAATAAGTGAAATATGGATGCTATTGGTTTTTTTTTGAACGTGAATAAAGATTATTATTATTATTATATTGATGTTGTTCGACAGGAACTTTTTTTTTACCTTCGAATATCAAGTTTTATTTTACTTAGATACTGAACAAAATTATTTGATCTTTCCATATGTTTTATTCCATATATCTTTTAGCGTACTTGAAGGTAGACGAATATCTTTTTATTATATACTTATTTTCTTTTCCAAAAATAATTTTATTAAGGTCTTGCACTACATAACACTTGCACTCGGTGTTACCCCATACTTTTTCAAACAGCTGTTGACCACTTCTCGTCTGAATTTGGGTTGCGAAACTTTTGGTCTTCCTGTTTTATTGTACAGAATCCAGCTATTTTGCATAGCTACGTCTAGCAACCATGAAACAATCGACCAATACCATTTCTTACTACGAATTCCTATCCGGTCACCATTATCACTGAGTATAAGCGCCTTGGGTTGCCATATGGCAACCCACGAAATCAATTAAAATTTTTTCCTGCTAACAATTTTTTGTAATTATACATTTAGCACGTTAGGATTGTGAATTGAAGTTTCAAGATTCATAAAAAAAAATTATGACAAAACGAAGGAGCAAATAGAAAGAATTTCACTTACACGAACTTAGGTTCCATGTTTTTCACGATTCACGAAGAACTCAAAGTTTCACAACTTCTGGAGGCGGAACGAGTGAACTAAACGAAAAAATTCTTGTTACTGGTGAAATAGGGTAGATACGTTCGTGTATCCCGACTTCCACCGGATTCATATCTTTCTACCTGAGGAAGTCGTAGAACTTGATGTTCTACAATTTTAAGCTGTCAAATTGATTTAGAAATCATCAGTTATATTTTTATTACTATACAGACTCCAGGAGTATTTCTCAAAACTCTTTTTTACTATAAACAGTATTTGAAAACAAAGATTTTTAATCTTCGAAAACAGTGTCCACGGAAATTAATGAAAGCCTGCTTAAATTATGTTGAGCGAAAAGTGTTTTTTTCAAAATTTAAGTTCGGAAGTATATCATAGTATAATTTTCTGAAATTGTCTAAAAAGTGTATTGAAAAATATCATAACACAGTATGAATCCCATTTGAAAAAAATAAATTTTTTTAATTTCTCTAAAATTTGGAGCTATACTGAAATTTCGATAGCACTTATAAAAAGTACCGAAAAAACTGCCCTTAAAGAGTTTTCACATCGAGAGGGTAGCGGCAATACTGCGGAAGTTATAGCCAATTCTAATAATTGGCCAAAGTCCAAAATAACCCTGTAGTGTGGAAACTAGACACCTTAGCGACTTGCGGTTTTCAGCAATTGATGTTTCTCGAAAAAGAGAACATGGCATTTATGTTACAATCTCGCTCAATTCAGGAGATGAAGTACCAAAAGATCGAAATCTGACCACCCTATACAATGAGATAGAGTTCAGTGCAAGTGCTTTATTTGGCTTTATTTATCATTTAATCCAGCCATTACTTATATCGGCTAATTGAAAGTAGATATTGAGTTTGCAAACCCCAAAGTTTTCGTCCACATACCCTAAAAGTACATATACACGCACCGGCGAACTGCAGTCCGGGACTGCAGAAACATAGATCTACAATTTTGTTATCACTACACATGCACAGATAATTGATAAGTCCCGGCCGACAGTTTCGGCAAATCGTTTGAAAAATCGACAGTTCAGAACGTCCAACATTTTCGATCTTTTACAGCCCAAAATGGGACGTAAAATGTTAAATAAATTCGAATAGGCGAATATTCTAATAGGCGAACAAAGAATAGCGCTTATGAAAAACTTGTAAACTTTTACAAAACCATTGATGAAAATGCAACAGTAGACTCTTTTGCACTAATTCTCAGTTCTCTTAATAAATTCATATGATATAGTTTATCACGTCTCAACAACCTTTCTTCGGTCCATAATCTCTTTTTCGATCCTTCATTTTCAATTAATAACACAATCATGGCAGCAGTCGATTTTCGTTTACGTTCAAGAGACATACTCAATAGTTCCTCACTTGGAAAACTGAGGATCTGAACTGAACGTGTATAGTCAAATTAAGGATGGACTGCAGTCCGCGCACTGTCAGTTTTCGATTCTCAGATCAGGTCTTACGATTTAACTCTATCTTGTGTAGTGCGCTACAGACCTCGACTGCCAGTTCAAATCGACAGTCCTGGGACTGCACTGTAGCTCAGCTATTATTGAAGATAGAGGCATGCGATTCAGAATGTTTTTGTTGTCAAACTTGACGGAACTTTGAATTGTCTGCAATCTGAGCATATCACTTCATTTAATTCCTCATTTTCTGCCTCTCGATTAATTCTGGATTGATATAAATCAGCTGAAGGCTTTATTTATCGATGATTTTCTTCCACATCTTGTCATTTACTAACTTCCACTAAATTCAACAGCTCTTTCACCTTGAAATTCAATATTAATGATTTTGAAGGTTCTAAGTTGGATACCAATATACCGTATGTTTTGATTTCCTTTCATTTTGTTGTATTTGAGGACTTTATTCATCTAATATAATTTTTCAATGGTCAAGTTTGTATGGGGCATGTCGAATTACGCATTGAATCAATTACAAAAGGCTTTAGAAATGGTGGATACTAAATTGGTCAAACTAAACGAGGAGTCATCTTTTGAAATACTTCAGATTTTGAGGGGCTCGAAGCGGTCAATGCAGTGGATGTTTTTTATAAAATAAACATTGACGACGATGATGAAATGATAGGTAAACACAATGGAGATCGAAATACTGTATTCAATATGGTAACGGAAACCTAGGTCTAATGATATCCAAATTCTTTATTGTTTTACAGGTGGTACTGGTGGAACCGGTAAAAGTTTCATTATCAAAATTCTCGTTTGGGTACAAAAACATTCAATTAAGAAAGTGGCTGTAGCCGCTCCAAGAGTTACCACAGCCTTTAATGTTAGTGGGTTGACATTACATAGATTTTTGCAATTGCCAGTTGAATACAAGGAAACGCCTTAATACAGTTCACTTTCTGATGGGGTTCTCAAAATTCTGCGGTCGGCTTTGAAAGAGGTTTCTTTGTTTATAGTCGCTGAAGTATTAATGATATCGAATATCATTTTTTCTCATATACATATGAGTCTAGCAGAAATATTGGACACCATTGAATAGTACTTGGAGATTATTCACAGCTCTCACTCGTTGGGGAAAACTCTTCTTTAATAAAACTTGCCTCTCGAGGAGCCAATAGGTGTTCTTATAGTTTCCCAAATCTGTGAAAGGATCATTTTGAATACCAGGGGTCCGTAAAACGAACCATACACTTGTAACAAGTCAACAAATCACGAGTGATCTGCCTGTGACTACAAGCTCAGCTTAATTCGCTATCACAATGAGAATGGCTACAATTTTAGAAATCAATTAATTTTCATTAGCAAGTGTAAAACATACTCTTACAATTATTGTAGGACTTATATGGTTTTTGTTACAGGCCCCAAGAGTTAACGCAAGACATACGGCTGTTCAGTGAAATGGAGTTGGTGGAAATAAGAATAGGAGTTACCACAGAAGAAGACCGCCACATGTTATCAGAACGTTTAATTACACTGAAATCAGATTCTAAAGAGAGTAGATTACATGAAATAGCTGAATGCCTCAGGCTGCTACCCGCAGATGAGGTTTGTTTGTTGCATAAAATATGACCCACTAACTAAATGATGCCATGTTACAAACTATTCATAATCCGGAAATTCCACTAAAGTCACAGATAGAGTGGATTGTCCTAGATATCTTCTGAACAGAGCTCGCGAGTCCATCAATAAATATGAAGATGCTTCCATGACAGCAGGCTTGGAAACAATTTTAATTATAAAAAAGGCGTAAAAGTATCATTATTATTATTAGAAATCTTTGTTGCATAAAAGTTGTACAACAGGGTTATTAATGATGTGCAATAGGTGAGCATATCGTCCTGCCAACCTTAACATAATATTTCATAAATCTTATTTTGTTAATTTGAATTCTATATTATTATACAAACGTAAGCAAAATTTAGACAAACAAAATTAAATAACTCCTGATTGAAAATGGACGAGGAGAAGGTAATGATGGGAAGAGAGATGGGAAAAAAAGAGGAGTGATATATCTAAAGAACAGCCTCGAAATGAATTAAATAAATAAAATGCTGACTCACAGATTGAGATTCACTCCGGCTAAAAACCTTATGAGACTATGTTTGAATGAATAGAAAGATGGCCTTTTGACTATTTCTGTTGCAACACGATTCCAGAACTGTGGAAACCTCACTGGAAAACTATACTGTGAAAAAAATTTAGATTGCCAAGCGCCCCAGTTTGACGAACGACAAGAAGCCTTATGCGGCCCACCCACTATGCGATTGCCTGCAGGCCGTCGCCTCGATAGGAGAACGTAAGACCAATATCGCACAGCAACATACACTATCAGTTAACCGCCTGCAGGCGGACGTACAAAACTGCAGATTCTGGCCTGATGGTGGTACACACTATGCGTCCAGTGCCTTCAGGCGGAATGCCGATGGCAAAACGGGACTGCAGGCGAACTTTAGTTATCTTAAACAGTTCTGTCCACCATGCTTCGTCCGAAACGCTGTGCTATTTACCTTCTTTCAATTTTTGGAGATCCCCCCTCGAAGAAGGTTTTAAGTGGAAGAGTGCCTCCGAGATAGAGACACAATATGACATTGCTCCGCGAAATGAGGCAATCTCATCGCGATAATTTGATTATTAATTTGAAAATGAGTGAAAAAGATTTCCGAAAACTCGTAGATTTGGTTTCACCCGGAAACGGTAGGGTGGACACCCATTTACGCCAAGCAATCAGTGCTGAACAAAGGTTGACTGCGTCATCTCCCGATGGTCCCGACTTACTGTTTCTTACTTTTTCTGGTTCTTTAGGAAATCACATAAAAAAATTTTGTTTTCACCGCATCGACTGTAGCTAATGGCACAGTCTTCTTATGAAATTCTAATAGCACGTTGTACGCTTCATCACGTAGCCGTTTATTTGCATACGCGTCATCTTTAATTCTCCATAAACAGGGATAGGCTCGGTAAAATTCAATAAATCCGCAAATAAAACCTGGTTTACTGTCCATCTCTATCCGTCAGTCCAATCTCGCACTATCGCTGCAGGAATGAAAATGGCCTGTCGAAAAACTGACTAGAACAACAGAATCGGAGATAAGACGATCACGAGCCTGCAGGCCAACTGACAGTGTGTGGTGTAGGGCACCTGAGATCACTGTCCGGCAGATCTGTGTCGGTCGGCGATCTCTCTTCCGATCCTCGCCTGTAGAGTGCCCACAGACCTTCAGTCCGCGCCAACTGCAGTCCGAAATCTTAAGATTAACTGATCAATGTGTGGGCGATCCAGATCGTGGGCCTTACGATTAACTTCAATTAAACTGATAGTGGATGGGGCCCATTAAATTACAATGCAGATACGTAGGTTCCCGCGATCCTTGTACCTTATATCCCTACCCTAGAGCAGAGTATGAAAAATGCGACGCTGTTTTATAGTCAATAAATTCAGGTCTTTGTTGAAGTTCAGTCCAGTGAGAACATCTCCTGAAATATAACTCCTGAGGATGCCAGACACTCGAACTGGCGAAATGTCGAGAACTAATCCACGACGACGGCCGAAATGCTCGAAAAAACAGGTTACAATAATAAATGTTGGTTTGTATTTTGAGCTGCTTGTAGCAGCCAAAGTTGCGGGTTGATAGGAAATTCTCCTATAATAGTAGGTACCTGAGCAGCTTCTTCATAACCCTCTTTTTATTCTTTAGGTGGCCCGTTCTTCAACTAGTGCCACCAATTAACTTATGTATTCATGGCTCACAATTTGAATGGGTGTCGGTCATTAAATAATATGGTTCCAGCGGAAATAATTGACCTGTTGCGCCAACATATAAAGCTTGAATTCGTCCTGGAAGGAATTAACCATTTTCATGAACATTTCTTCACTTCAACCAAACGACTGGAAGTCAACTCTACGCTAAATTTTAAAGTAATAATAATAATGGAAATATTATTGTGGGAATAGGACAATTACAATATGTCAGAGTGTCTAATACAACTGGTATACAAAACCCACGAGTTCAGGTGTTATATTGAATTATTTATCTACACATTCCCTGGCTATAAGATCAGTGCCATTTACAACATGCTTCATAGAGCAGTCAACTTAAGTGCACCTGTATACCACAACCATAACATAGAAAAAGTAAAGAATATCCTATACAACAACAATTATCCAAAACATTTCGTAAGCAGAATTATTTCAGAACTTTTACCGAAAATTAAAGACAAAAAGAATAACATAATTGAAACAAATAAGAGATACTATAAAATACCATATATACCAGAACTTTCACAAAAACTTAAAAGAACTCTAAAATCAGATAACAAGGAATTAGTATTTTATAATATAAAAACCGTGGATTTGTTATACAGCCGTATCAAAGATCCTATTAAAAAAGAACAAAAATCGGGGTGATATATGAAGTTCCATGCTTGGACTGCGATAAAGTATATATTGGACAAACAAAGCAATATTTAAACAACAGGATGAAACAACATAAATATGACTTGAAAGACTCAAAAAATAGAGAAAAGACGGCACTGTGCTCCCATTTCTTCATAGAGAATCACCGGTTAGATTTTCCAATGTGAAAATTCTTGAAAAAGAAAAACAATATCAAAAAAGAAATATCTTGGAGATGATTCACATTAATTTAAACAAATCTATTAATTTTAGATCTGATACTAGTCATCTTAGTTGTTTATATAATCCAATATTATTTAAGTATAAGAATTTGACAAAAAGATGAACTAGTTAGTTCAAACGTGAAATAGTTCCATATTCGACAACTAAAATACGATTTGTTTTGTGATTCACATTTATGGTTTATGGTTTGTTGTTTCAAACTATCTAGTGTACATGTGTCATTTTCCTTGATTGACTCACATTTTAAATTTTTCTACTTTATATGGTCGGTATTTGTGATTTTTAACATATTGAGGTATGTGATTTTGTATCTGTGTAAGAGAAGGAAAATGTTGTTAATGATTTTAATTTTGTAGGCCTGAGGAAGCAAATGTGAATTTGCGAAACGTCGCCAAATATATGTATTAGACACTCTGACATATTGTAATTGTCCTATTCCCACAATAATATTTCCATTATTAAATCTTGGAGGACACTAAGCAATATTTTAGTAATAATAATAATTTCAACTAGTAGCTATCATGAAATACTGCTTAGTGACTGATGTTATGTGTACTTTTACTTCTTATGCAGGTAAACAATCGATGTACACATGTGGCTACGTTCTTGTGATAACTTTTCAGTGAGTGTCACTGTTTTTTTCGTCTAGTCAATTGTTAAGTCCAGGTCGTAGATACTTGAGAAAGTCACTTAAAATAAGCAAATTGTAGTATTACTATAGAATGATAAATTGTCTGACAATTGATTTATAGTTTACCATCTATTATCATTAATTATTCATCAATGACAATCCCAAACTCAAGGGTTGAGGATATTTTGTCTTACAAACTTGTGTTCAAGATATATTCTCCTCCGAATAAAAATTGACCTGTTTCCATGTACTCTCAAAACAATAATTTGTCCGACAAGTTTTCAACCGCAATAGGTATCACTCATAATACATTGGAATTCCGATGTAAATGTTCCCCAATACGACGTTTCCACAAACTTTGTCCATTCATATCTCTGAAACTAGACTCACGAAACTCTCAAACCCACTATATCCTGATGATCTATTCCACTACAAAATAATAAATGTTCAGGCACTCCGAGTGAGATCATAAACATAACTATAGTCTTGTTCATAACGAAGATCCCTTTTCAGCGTTGGATCTGGATGAGTAGTTTCTATTCATGAGTTATGATGACTAATCTCCAACATGAGGATTATCCCTATTATCCATGCTATACTGGGTGGTTCACGGAGTGCCCTTGTTAGAATATTTCAGAGAAATACTTTAAATGAACCCTTGAAGTTTCATAGTTGAGATTAGTTAGAAGAGAAGAATTCTTAGAAAAAATTCGTTCGACTTGATACCAACTTTCGTTTTTCAAATGTGATACTCAGTTTTTTCATTGATGATGAAATAACTCGTCGGTTATACATTATCGTATCACTGTATTTTACGAAATTTCGCCTGAAATTTGAAAAAATCATCAACATTTTTTCGCTTCAGTCCAATGTGAATAACTCGTTTATTTTTGTATGAAAATTCCTAATTTTCTATCTTTTATCACAAAATGTACCAATGCTGACGCACTGTTTTTGAGATAGAGGTTGTTGAAATTAAAAAAATGGGTTTTATGAAATTATTTTCTAAACCGTACACGATCTCTACTTGCGTTTTGGCACGTTATGAGTTAGCATTAAGACACATTTCTTCCGATACTGAACGATGTTTAATGTTCACCAGTGCCGTCCGCACAAACTTCTTTCCGAACAAATTCGGTGAAAAAATTTGTACGCCAATGATTTTTTTCAAATTTTGAATTATTTTTATAATGACTATTTGATTCACAGTAAGAGTTGTCTTTTGAGTTTTTTACCCCAAAAATTAGATGCAAATTCGGCATGTGCTTCGAATGCCGACTAATTTTCAGGTAAGGTTCCGTGAATTCGGAATCTTAATCCTCACATGATTTCATGATATTAACTTTCTATGGACTTTGGATCTCTGACGCAATTTTTCTGAGAAACGGGGTGTTGAAATTAAAAAAAATATATATTTTTCGAAATTATTTTCGGCACCGTACACATTTTTTTTGATTTTAGTAGATACGCCATAAAACACATTTCCTGAATTTTGTGAAGTAATCAAAGAATTTCTTGACTTTCCTAGATGAAATTGCATGTTGGACTCTGTCCAAAAAAGGGCAATCCGTCTCGTCGGTGATGCCTCGCTTACAAACTCGCTCACTTGTCTGGAACACCGTAGAAGAGTCGGCGATTTGTCTCTATTTTATAGATATTTTCATGGGCGATGCTCTTCTGAAATATCATCAACAATCGTTCCTCCTTTGGCAGTCTCTTCGAGATTAACCCGTCAAGCTCAGTCTTCACACCCCTTCGTGGTCACTTTGGAGACCTGCAGAACATCATTTTTCAATGACTCGTTCACCCAACGAACAGCGAGGCTTTGGAACTCATTGCCTAGGGAGGTGTTCCTCGAGGCATACAACCTCCAGAAATTTAAGAAGAACACCAACTCCTACCTTCTTTCCCTTGGTTCCCACGATGTTCTCTGAAATTTACAGGATATCCCTTTTCGTGGGAACCAGAACATAAAAAAAAAATCAAAGAATTGCTTAACTTTCCTACATGAAATTGCATTTTATTTTTTTTTCAGAAAGTATTCGTCGCAGGTGAAAAACTCAGGAGACCCTTCTTACTGTTAATCATGTGGTGATTACGACAGTAGTTTAAAATTTGAAAAAAATCATTGGCGTACTAATTTTTCCATCGAAAATGTTCGGACAGAAGTCTGTACGGACGCCACTGGTGAAGATTAAACATAGTTTTGTATCGAAAAAAATGTGTCTTAATGCGTACTCATAACGTGCCGAAACGCAAGATCTTGTACGGTGAAGATAATAATTTCATAAAACCAATATTTTCTTTAAATTTCAACACCCTGTATCTCAGAAACAGTGCGTCAAAGACCCATAGTTCATAAGAACTTTATATCATGAAATCATCTGGGAATTAAGATCCCAAATTAACGGAACCCTATTCTGAAACAGCCTGTATAGATATTCCAGTGAATATATAATCTTTCTATTACAATGTTATAGTCAGCCACGATAAAAACCTCAAAACTCATTTTGTCAAATAAGAAACAATTATTTTCATTGCTCAGCTGGAATTTAACGTAAAAAAAATGTATGAGTGTTATACATACTACTGCTCGAGATATTCAGTTAACTCTAAATTTATTTTCAGGCATTCTTTGTTTTCTCTCCTCAGAGAGTAAGGTTAAAAATATCAATTTATAATTCTAGATTTTCTATTCTGCCAATGACAACTCTCGATTTATGTTTATGTAACAGAATTTTATTGAAGAAATACAATAACTAGAACTAGATGATGAAATTTAACGAACCTGTAACAAAAAATCGAGAATAAAAGTCAACAATCTATCTATCTCTAAAACATTAACTGAAAAAGCGTTTCGATAAAACTTTTTTCTCGAAAACAAAACTGATCTGTCATCTAGACGTTTCTAATGCAGACAAACTAGACTGCATTACATCCATCCGGAACTGAGGTGCTGGGAAGTGAAGAGATTTCTTCTTCAGTTGAAGCGTGTGGACTTACTGATATGGAAAATATTGGATTATCTTTTTCTATGACCACATTCTACTTCAAATATCAACTTAGAAATTTTCTTCGATATCTGGAAAGGGCCAATTCTGAGTTCTTCTAACTTCTTCCTGTTCATTTTGTTTCCATTGTCAACGTACACAAAGTCTCCTTCTTCATAGTTATCACTTTGTTTCTGTTTATTAAACCCTTTTTTTATTATTTTCATATGAGGCTAATGAGTTCTGGAAAGCAATTTTCCTATCTCTTACAATATTATAATATGGAAGAAAAACTTCAGGAACAATAGAGGATGTCTTTCCATGTAAAAGGTACGAAGGTGAAAACCTTCTAACACTATGAATAGTATCATTATATTCTTTTACATAATTTTCTGCAATTTTTGACCATGCTCTTTTTGTTTCAGTTTCATTTATCCTATATCTTATACGATTTACTAGAGTCTGGTTCAATCGTTCGTTTAGACCATTTGAAAATGGAGAATTTACTGCTGTGAACACTAATTTAACATTATTTTCTTTCATGAAATTCTTGAAGTCATTTGAATCTACACCACTGTATTGATCTGTCAATAAAGTGTCAATCTAATGTTCCTTTAGAATTCTGGAAAGCAGCTGAATGAAATCATTTGCTGTCTGGTGTTTCGATGTAGATATGAAAGCATATCTGGTAAAATGATCCAACAGTAAATGAAGATATCGTTTTTTTGAATGATTTCAACCAAAACCACCAATAGTATCCAAGGACATAATTTCAAATGGTTTCATAGCAGGTCCTAATTGAGAAAGGAATCCAGAGCTTCTTCCTTGTCTCGATTTATTTTTTTTTTGCACACTTCACATTTTTCACAGATTTCCTTCATCAAAACATCCATTTTTGGGAAAATGAAAAAGGGTTTTAATTGATAGCTCAAATGTTTCGAACCAATATGTCTATATTATTCATGAACTTCTTCTATTAAAGCCTTTCCACAATTCTCAAAAATTAAAATTCTATCATTCTGGAAAAAAATGTCTCCTTTCTGGACTATATTCTTCATATCTTCAATCTTCATGTTCTTCTGATCATTTTTATATCATCAATTTCAAGAAGATTCACAACTTTAAGACAATCGTCACTATTTTCAAAATGTTCCAGAACTGGGTTTCTTGATAAACAGTCAGCTTCTTGGTTTTGACTTCCAAGATGTTATCTAATCACAAAGTTGTACTGGGATAAATAGAAAACCAAATTTCCGAACTCTCCATCAGTTCTTGATTTAATTTTCAAATTTTCCAACGGTTTATGATCAGAAAGGACAATGAATTCTTTGCCTATAAGCGAATATTGCCAATGTATAATAGCTTCTTTAATGGCTAAGCATTCCAAATAGATGGCTTTCTTTTTTTTTGTGTTGGATGCAACTTTTTAGAAAAATATGCTGCTGGTTTGATTGTACCATCTTTTTGAGGTTGCTTCAGGATAGCACCAATCCCTTCAATACTAGCATCTGTTTGAATGATAATGGGCGAATTTGGATAAAAAATTGCCGAAATAGGAGCACTAGACAAATATTCCTTTATTTTATTGAAGGATTCTTCGCAAGCATCAGTCCACTGAAAATCTACATTCTTTCTGAGCAAATTATGAAATGGTTCAAAAATTTTACATTGATTAGGGATAAACTTATAGTGAAAGTGTATTTTTAATCGAAATTGTCTAATATTTTTCTTTGTTTTTGGAATGAGAAAATCTTTTATTGCTTTCAAGTTATCATGTATCGGACGAAAAATATTATTTTCTATGATATGTCCAAGATACTTCATTGAATTTTGAGCGAAATTGCACCTCAAAAACTTCAATCTGAAACCTTCTTGTAAAATGGCTTCCAATTACTTTTCTAAATGTTGTATATGTTCCTCAAAGCTCTTTGAAAAAATCAATATATCATCAATAAATACTACACATGTGTCATTCAAACCATGTTTTCGAATAATATTCGATAGAATTCTTTGGAAAATAGAAGAAGATGTTTTCAAACCAAAGGGTATGCACTTCCATTTCCAGTGTCCATCCAGTGTAACGAAAGCTGTCTTATATCTATCTTTCACTCTAATTGGAATTGACCAGAAAGCAGAATTGATATCAAGCGCTGTGAACCATTTACAATTTCTTGTTTTCCTCATCATTTCATCAATTAATGGGAAAGGTTGTGATTCTAGAACAACAATTTTGTTCAAATCTCTGAAGTCAATGCATAAACGAGATCTTTTATTATCTTCTTTCTTGAAAGCTAGGGTGACAGGAGCTGCAAAAGGTGAAGTTGATTCTTCAATCAAATCTGCACTCAATAATCCTTCAATTTGTTCTTCTTTTACCTTTTGATCTTCAATGGAACATCTGTATGGTTTTTTTGCGGGGAATTTATTTTCAAGAAGTTTGATGTGAGCTTTATGAGATTTTACTCTTTCAATATCAAACTTGTTTTTCGCAAAAATTTCCTCAAATTTTTGAAGAATATAATCAATCTTCTCTTTTTTTTCTGCATCTAAATGTTGAATTTTTGCTTCGAAATTTTCTATATCTATAAATTCGTTGAAATTTACTTCTATTTCTGGATTTAATATGTTTTTAGTTTTCTCATCTAAATTACTATATGTAATACTTTTATCTTTTTTCTGAGTAATAGTGAGATTTTCATGTTGAATCAAGCAAAATTTCTTTATACAATCAAGACCAATAATCAGGTCATAATGGAAACTATTGTTATTTATAACAATCACATCAATGGAATCCTCAATATCGAGAATTTTCAATTTTATTATACCGTCTGTTTCATCAGTACCACTAGTTGTTCTGGATGTGCTCTCATATTCAGTCAATTTAACACCTAACCTTTTTAAAATTTTCGAATTAATCATGGTTGTATTAGTTCCAGTATCCATTCGAATCAGTGGTACCATTCCTAGTGTTTTGGATTAGGTAATTCATCATTCAGGTTTTTTTGAAATTCAGTATTATTCACTGTTTTAATTTTTTCCTTATTCCAACAAGCATCCTGTCGATGAAACCTATTTGGTGAACTTAATTTCTCACATCTGACACGGTTTTTTTTATCAAGTTTGGTTTCTGATTTCTTTTTAAAAACGGTATTCTCAACTTGAACAGAGGATGGTTTTTTGAATTTCAATGTATCAAATTTCCGAATTGCACTTATCAGGTGTTCTATTGTATCGATTCCATGATCCAATTTATCCTGGATAGAAATTGGTAAACCTAAAAGGATCAATAAATAGTTTCAGGCTTTCACGACCGGATATATTGACATTAAAAGAGTGTTCCGGGCTTATTGGCCGTGGTCTATTAGGAATTATTTCACCTAACGTTTCGCCCACAACTGCGGTAGGCATCTTCAGAGGATTCTTGGTCTTAGATTGTAACTCGACCGCTGAATTTCCGAAAGTGATGCTGGATTCGATCCGTTGGCCCCACTTATACCCTGATCATTGGCGGGAGAAGGTAGTGGGTTTACGCGCGCGATGTTGATTGGTCCATCGCTTCCACTTCGTATTGGCTTGATTTTGGTCTTTTCCAACACCGGCAACCATGCGCTATGTACCAAAGGGGTTTCTTCCCTTCTGTTCATATTGTTCTTATGTTTATATATCTCAATGGCTTCCAGGTTCATCCTAGGATAGAAACTTTTGATGTTTGAAATAGCTTCTGCCTTTGAGAAAACAATATTGTGTCCATCTGTCAGAGCATGTTCCGCTAGTGCGGATTTTTCTGTCTGATTGAGTCGACAGCATCGTTCATGCTCCTTAATTCTCGTATTGATACTTCGCTTCGTTGTACCAATGTAGACTTTGCCGCAGTCACAAGGTATCCTGTAAATACCGGGTTGGGAGTCATGGACTTGAAGAATTGGATGCTTTTCTATCCCATCTTAACAGTAGGCACCCAAATATTCAATTCACTATGGAAATTGAAAAGGATGGTGCTCTACCCTTTCTAGACGTCTTGGTTACTAGGAAGCCTAATGGAAAGCTAGGACACAGGGTTTATAGAAAACCAACTCACACTGACAGGTATCTACACAAGCAGTCCAATCATCATCCTCAACAGAAACGAGGAGTTATAAAAACACTCTTAGATAGAGCCCGACGATTGTGCGAGCCGGAATTTCTGGAAGATGAACTTGAACATCTACAGCATGCATTCGTCGCTAACGGATATAATGCTAAGGAAATTCAGAGGGCAATAAGACCAAGACTTTCCACACGTGATGATAACACATCACAACTCACCCCCAATGGAAGAGCCATCTTACCATATATCCCCAAGGTCACCGATAGAATTGGTAGAATACTAAAGGGCCACAATATAGAGACTGTCTATAAGCCAACTCAAAAACTTGGCCAAATGATCAGAACTACCAAAGACAAAGTCGACCCACTCTCCCAACCCGGTATTTACAGGATACCTTGTGACTGCGGCAAAGTCTACATTGGTACAACGAAGCGAAGTATCAATACGAGAATTAAAGAGCATGAACGATGCTGTCGACTCAATCAGACAGAAAAATCCGCACTAGCGGAACATGCTCTGACAGATGGACACAATATTGTTTTCTCAAAGGCAGAAGCTATTTCAAACATCAAAAGTTTCTATCCTAGGATGAACCTGGAAGCCATTGAGATGTATAAACATAAGAACAATATGAACAGAAGGGAAGAAACCCCTTTGGTACATAGCGCATGGTTGACGGTGTTGGAAAAGACCAAAATCAAGCCAATACGAAGTGGAAGCGATGGACCAATCAACATCACGCGCGTAAACCCACTACCTTCTCCCGCCAATGATCAGGGTATAAGTGGGGCCAACGGATCGAATCCAGCATCACTTTCGGAAATTCAGCGTTCGAGTTACAATCTAAGACCAAGAATTTTCTGAAGATGCCTACCGCAGTTGTGGGCGAAACGTTAGGTGAAATAATTCCTAATAGACCACGGCCAATAAGCCCGGAAGACTCTTTTAATGCTAAAAGGATCAAATCAATTCGAACGTTGGAGTCCGACACTGGTCCTGAACGCAGTGATATCTCTCTCTTATCAGTGCATTATTTTCCGAATTTGTAGTGGATATCTTATTTCGAAAATTTTAAGACTTTACATACGATTCCTGTTTCTAACAGAGAACTAGTGTGGTTGATTTTTCTTCAGCTAATCAAGATTTTGGAGAAAATAAGGTAAATGTAAACAATAACATCCAACGTTCACCGCGCGACATACCGTGTCCACTGTTATCAATGGACAGGGGCGGAGCGAGAGATTTTACCTATACCACACAAATGAACTCATCCAATTTTGAGACTGCTGACTACAGCAGATCTCAAAGTAACATTTTGCTAGAAAAACCCACATCAACCAGAAGCTACTCCTCAGTTGCTGCAAAGCCAATTTTCCCAACGAAAGAGCAAGCAATAGTGTTCAATGCAATAGAAAACACCCGCCTTCAAGATTATCTCATACCACTAGGATCTATTATACAACCCAAAAATATTATATTTTCTTCAAGACTATCAAATCAAAGAATATGTATGTACCTAGGAAGCAAACAAATTGTCGATGATTTCATTGAGAAAAACGGAACCATAGAAGTCAACGGACAACCGCTCAAAGCTAGACGTCTTATTGCACCAACCGAAAGACTCGTACTATCAAATGTTTGTCCAACAATCCCACATGATGTCTTGACGAAAGAACTTGAAAAACTCGGTCTCAAACTCGTATCTCCAATAACTTTCTTGAAGATAAATGCTGCTTCTCCAGAATATAGTCATATCCTCAGTTTCAGAAGACAGGCTTATTTAAGCTCACAAAACCACATCTTTCTTCCTGAATCTATCGTGGTCGATTTCGAGGATACGTCCTACAGAATCTTTCTTTCCCTTGACAACTTTTCCTGCTATAAATGTAAAAAATCTGGACATAAAGCAGTGCAGTGTCCTGAGATCAATTCAAATACCGACAGTCCTATGGAAGCCACGAGCCCTGAAACAACTGCTCAGCAACAATCCAAAACACCTGAAAAAGAACATCTAACTACTCCAATGCCTCCTGCAAGCTCTCAATGCAAGCGCACTGTTGAAGAAATCTTGACGCCCGAAGAAGAAACTCCATCCGAAAATCCAATTTTCATCCAGCCCACGACAACTGAAACAACAAAAAAGTTCAAAGCAAATACAAAATCCAATAAAGATTTACTAGAACCAGCAAAATCTTTCATCGATGATATGGCTCCTCCACCAATTTTAAACTACGATCAAATCTTAAGTCTCTTCGATAATGTTCAAGGTTCCCCTGATCCCATTAGTATTGTGAAGGATTATACATCTGACTTCTCTTCGCTTTATGACTTGCTAACTACTATCTACCCTAAACTTACTGATCGTTCAATAAAAACAAGATTGACAAAACTTAAAAGAAAACTTCATAAAGAAATGGGCTGCGAAAGTACAGGTGGAGAAAGTGACTCGTCAACTGATCATCATAAATAATCGTACAAATATTTTTCATAAATACACATTCAACTTCAAGTCCTTAATTCAGTGGAATATCAATGGATACTTCCGCCATCTACCTATGCTTCAGATTCTCAACTCAGAACTACATCCGGATATTATTTGTTTACAAGAAACACACTTCAATAAAGATAGCACTTGTTCACTAAATGGTTTCAACTACTTCCGAAAAGATCGTCTAAATGCAACCAAATCATCTGGAGGTGTGGCAATATTTGTTAAAAAACACATCGAAACAGAAGAGATACCTTTAACCACACAACTGGAAGCTATAGCTGTAAAAATCGTCCATAACAACCCTCTCAATATCTGTAATATATACCTACCACCAGATAAACAAATAGAAGAAAAAGACCTAACAAACCTAATAGATCAGATACCAACACCACGACTTATCCTAGGAGATTTCAACGGCCACAACGTAATTTGGGGATCAAATTACACTAATGCACGAGGAAAAATTATCGCAAATACCATTCAAGACTACCAGCTCTGTTTATTGAATGACGGTAATTCCACCCGTTTCAATTCAGCTACAGGTGACTCCTCGATCATTGACCTAACACTATGTGACCCCTCATTAACTACATCCCTCTCATGGAATGCAGTTCCTCATTTATATGGTAGCGATCATCATCCCATTGAAATCACAAACTTAAAGCTTCGAGGATATATGGATCCTATCCCTCTCAAATGGAGATTGAAATCTCCAAATTGGGACCATTACATGAAAGAGATCGATACCAGAATTGGAGCTGCTTCTAACACAGAAATCACATATGAAGATCTCACGAACATAATCACAGAGAGTGCCCAAATATCTATTGGAAAGACGAAGCTGATAAAGAAGCACAAGCCTGTACCTTGGTGGAATGACACATGCAATGAAGCCATCCATGCTAGCAAATCGGCACTTATGAAATTCAAAAGGCATAAAACGTTAGAAAATCTCATTGAATTCAAAAGGCTCAAAGCTAAAGCAAAAATAACAATAAATGAAGCCAAGAAAAACTCCTGGAAAAATTACACTACCAGCATTAACCCTTCCACTCCCATGACTGAAGTTTGGAACAAAGTGAAAAAAATATCAGGCACTCAGACATCCTCTCATATTTCGGTCCTTGAAGACGAGAATCAGAAAATTTGCTCGGACCGTGATATAGCTGAATTACTGGCTCGAACCTATGAAAAACACTCGGACGATTCAAACCTAGACCCGACGTTTCTTGAGTGTAGAACTTCATTGGACCCAAATATCACAAATACCGCTATAGGGAACGATGACGCAATAAACCTTCCCATAACAAGAAACGAACTCGACGAAGCTCTCCTCAGTCTTAAAGACACCGCATCAGGTCCTGATGACATTCCAGTTGCTTTCTTAAAAAATTTATCCGAAACAGCAAAAGTTCATCTCTTAAGAGTTTTCAACAATATATGGTCGAACCAAACTTTTCCAAGAGAATGGAGTGAATCTATAATTATCCCCGTCCTAAAGCCCAATAAATCACGTCTAGATCCTGAATCATACAGACCGATTTCTCTGACATGCGCTTTCAGCAAATTATTCGAAAAAATCGTCAACAAACGCTTACTATGGGAACTAGAAAACAGAAACTTGTTAATTCCGGAACAAAATGGGTTCAGACCTCACAGATCGGTTGTTGATAACTTATTGGATTTAGAAAGTGATGTACGTGAGGCGCTATCTACCAAGCAGAAATGCTATGCCATATTTTTCGTCATCAAAAGAGCCTTTGATTCAGCCCATAGCAAACATATATTGAGCCAACTAGAAAAAATTAATATAAGAGGAAATTGCTTAGCATTTATACGTAACTTTCTGAACAATAGATCATTCCATGTTAGAATCAACGGTATCTCATCAAGCAAACATCCTCAAAAAAATGGAACGCCACAAGGATCTGTGCTTAGTCCAACTCTATTTCTCGTTGCGATCAATTCTGTTTTAAAAGGCTTGTTGAAACCACTAAAAGCAAGACTTTACGCTGATGATATGGTAGTCTTCGTTAAGGGAAAGAACCTCCCCATTATGGAATTAATGCTACAAAAATTTCTTGATACCTTGGAATGCTGGTCGCACGAAACAGGTTTTCTTTTCTCTGTTGCAAAAACGCACAGTATTATTTTTAGCGCAATCGATATCAGTACACAGACAAACTTGCAGTTATATCAACAAAATATCCAACCTAAGTCTTCTGTCAGATTTCTGGGAATGATTTTCGATCGAAAACTGAACTGGAAGGAACACATTCACGAACTACTTTCAGCATGTAACAAGAAATTAAACCTTCTCAAAACCCTAGTTACCAAAAAATGGGGAGCTGATCAGCGCACTCTTTTCATTCTTTATAGAACCCTCATTCGATCAAAAATTGATTTTGGATCCATTGTCTATGCCTCAGCTAGCAAATCTACATTGAAACCCTTGAATACAATTGCAAACAATGCCCTTAGAATAATCTTAGGAGCCTACAGAACAACTCCAATCCAAAGTCTATACAGTGAAGCTGGCGAACCATCCCTCAATCTAAGAAGAAAATATCTGAGTCTGTCTTATGCCGCCTCAACTGCTGCAATCAGGTCAAAATCATCATTCCATACTACATTCACCTCTAGATATAACGATTACTTCATCAATAAGCCCCTATCTAAGATACCCTTCTACGCACGCATTCATAAATTCACAACAGACCTAAATATGACTTTCCCAAACGTTCTTTCCGATAACATTAAGCACCCACCACCATGGACTATCGAAATTCCAACATGTACTGATACCCTGACCCAATATAACAAATCCAACACCAATCCAGATCTCACCAAGCACTCTCTACTAGAAATTCTCACGAACAACTACTCAGACTTCCATAAAATCTACACTGATGCCTCAAAATCCTCAGAAGGAACTGGATGTGCAGTAGTCACAGAAAATGAAATCGAAAAATATAGACACTTTCCTTTCAGTAGCATCCACACAGTGGAACTCTATGCAATATATAAGGCATTAGAATACTTGAACACTGGCAACATTGAGAAATCCATTATTTTAACAGATTCATTAAGCTCTATCTCATCTCTGCAGAGACTCTATCCGAATCATCCAACTGAAAAACTAATTAAAGCAGAACTACGTCGTCTTGAGGAATCTTCGAAGATTGTTCACTTCATATGGATACCTTCACACGTTGGAATCTATGGTAATGAAGAAGCTGACAGAAACGCGAGTAGTGCAGTGACCGATGGTAGAAGAGATGAGTTTGCGGAGTGTACAGCATCAGATCTCAAATCTTATTTCAAAAACAAATTTTTATCAAACTGGAATATCCAATGGTTCAATACAAGATCCCATCTACGTGAAGTGAAAGACGACACCCGCCCATGGAAGGATTTACCAAGTGACCGCCATTCTCAAGTCATTTTAACTAGACTTCGACTTGGGCACACTAAGATAACTCACGATTACCTGTTTAATCGAACTGAAGCTCCGAAATGTGATTTATGTGATATGACACATACAGTGAAACATTTTCTCATAGACTGTGAAAAATATACAACATCTCGTATTAAATTCAAATTACCTCAGGACCTTAAGTCACTACTAGGAAAATCATGTGATTCCATCAACCTCAAAAACTATTTGAAGGAAATAAATTTGTTGAACGAAATATGAATTGTTACAATTTTAGATACTACTGCTAAGAATTTTGTATGACATACTTAAATAGTTTGCTTACTGTAACGTCGCTAATAACCGTAAGGTGGATGCGACCTTTTTCCTAAATAAAAAAAAAAAAATTCGAACGTTCTCAGGCATCTTTGGGTCTCGTGATAGCAGCATTCTTTCTTGTTTCATGGCATATTCCACCATAGATCCATTTATGTGTTTGAAATTATACACATATTATGGGGCATTTGACCAACCTTTTTCTGAAAAAGTTGTTCTAAACAATTCCCTAAAAACCATCCATGACGTTTCTAAACCATATTTTATCCTTGACGATGTGTACCAATCCTTAGCATTGTCTTTTAAGAATAATCTTAATATTTCAAACATTTTCTCTTCATCTATTCGAAAACTTGAACATTCATTTTCGAAATATTCTAGCCAAATGTCAGCATTATGATTTCTTCCATCATAATTCTCAAGAATGAATTGTTTGGTGACGAGATGCAAGTCCAACTGAGGCTTGCTGGAAGAAGATGCTGTAACTAATTTGTCTAATATTGATGGAAAATCTAGGGGTTTTCGTTCATTTTTCTTCAATTTCTTCTAGATAATAGTCCTTAAAAACTGGATCAAAGTCATTATCTAGATACAATCTTGCTATCTCGACTGGTAGTTCTATTGAAACGTTCCGAAATTGACCTACAAATTTTGGATATTTTACTAACGGCCAACAACTCTGGATGGTGCTCACTCATCTCTTGGAATTTATCAGGGAAAATATAAGTTTCTTGCTTCTGATCAGGACGGATAGTTTTCAGTTTTCGAATAGTTTTCTTTTCATCAACTGAACCTTCAGTTTGAAGTCTAAGATGAACCAATACTTTTCTTCCAACATAACTGGACAATATTCTCGACTTATAATTCTAGATTTTTTATTCTGCCAATGACAACTCTCGATTTATGTTTCTGTAACAAAATTTCATTGAAGAAATACAGTGACTAGAACTAGATAATGAAATTTAACGAACCTGCAACAAAAATCGAGAATAAAAGTCAACAATCTATCTATCTTTAAAACATTAACTGAAAAAGCTTTTCGATAAAATTTTCTTCTCGAAAACAAAACTGATCTCTGATCTAGACGTTTCTAATGCAGACAAACTAGACTGCATTACAAATCATATAATGATAGGTTTTCAATAACAAATGTATGATATGTTCCCTAGTTCACCGTTTTCATAGAAGTATTTGAAAAGACTTTCAATAACGCATTGTGCGTTCTATGAATTTTGGCATGGTTAAAACTATCCAAAGCAGCAATAACTATTTCTAATTTCATGATCCGACCTCATAAATAGAGATCTAGGGGGGTAAGATCCGGTTTTTGAACAGGACCTCTTTTTCTCTCCTAACGATCTTCGAATATATCCGTTAGCTTGGCATCTACTTCTATAATGGAATGAGCCGGTGCTCCATCCATTTGAAACCAACGATTATTAATACAATGTATAGACAAATCATTGAGGAATGTTTCTCCTACTTCTGTCAGAATTCTCAAAAAAGGTTAGAGTGCCGTTTCCATCGTACATCTAATAATGAGCTTGATTTTTCATTAGAAAAGAGAAGACATTAATGAATTGAAATTGGTTCTCAACTTCCAATACAGGGGACCTATTCTTGACCATTCGCAATTCATACGAGCGTTCGCATATTTTCGAATGGCAATTTGCCAATACATTTCGAAAACGTTATTCTGAACCGCTCGCAAGGCGTTGCCAACATAGCAACGCTATTCAGAAACGCATCGGATACATACGGCAACTTCGATATACGTCACGGCTCGTCGTTCAGATGTAATATTCAATAATTTTTGAGGGATAATAGGATTTCTCTATTTCAGTAACGTAATGAGTTCATTACAGAACTAACAGTAGTGCTGAAACTCATTACAGCATTGTTTTCAGTTATACTTTTCATTTTGAGGTTGTCAGTACTGACCTCAGATCTTCTCAATTTTCGTATCAAATCAATTCAAATTCCGTAATCTGTCAAATTTCGCAAGTCACACCAACTGCTAAAATACAATACAAAAGTCACTAATATGAATTTTTATTTGAATTTCGCGAGTATTACACGAAACTTGACTGAAATAGAGAAAATATCGTCTAATACTCGTTGCAGAAGGCAATTCCAACACTCATGCTTTCGAAAACTCGCTTCTTCGTCGCTCTTTTTCGAATTTCGCATTCTTGTTGGAATAGGAGCTCATTCTGCAACTTGTTTTAGAATATACTATTATCTACAACTGTCAGATAATGACTGAGATCTGACACTCATGAAAATGTCATAACCACCTTCATTAACACACTAGTGCTGTAATGAATTCATTACAACACTTGTGCTGTAATGAACCACAGAAATAACAATCCTATCAAAGAATTTCAAAATTGCAAATCGAAAATTATCCAGGTTACTATTATTGGAATTATTTATTATCATCATTATTATATACATTAATAACAAAATCTTTGCAATTCGAAATATAAATAGGGAACGATGACTGGCCTAACACTCCACTAGAAATATTTTGATTATGAACATCATCTGTGGATGTCGCTGGACTTATGTCCTTAGAAGTAGAGGCAATATTCTTTAGTTCGAGAAAGACTTTCTTGTTAAGAGCTAGAATTGCCATTGCGGAAGTTTTTTGTTTGCTTCAGAAGTTTCAATATATCCTTCAGCGACAGTATTTGATTTCCATCCACCGTGTCGTTTCACTGTTGAAAGATCAGCTCCTGTATCGGCCAAGAGAGAAGTTGAAGACCTCCGAAAGCAATGCCCAGTATATTCTTTTGAATTAGGCAAATGCAGAAATTGTGCAATTAGGCACATCGACATTCTTTTTTATCGATATTATTGTCCTCAACATTTAATAATAACACCAAAGTGATGAGGGCTTTTGTGTTTCGCTCAATTCCTTGAAATAAACCAACAAAACCTTTTCGCTTGTTATATGTTTGATATTTTTCTCGCTACACCATTTTTCATATCGATCAAATGCTTTTTCATATTTCTTTTTTGATGAAGATGGCACCAGATCCGTTATGACATTATGCACTTCGTTTTCTATATCAGAAGGAAGTTCATCACTTGAGCTCATTTTGAAACTTAATAGTCAGATAAAATGAAAATTGAAAGAAGCGGCATTTATATATATCTGTTGTTATTGTTACATGTGTGTAGCCATAGCAACGCATATAGACGACTTGCTCCACAAACTGAACGTTTTATCTATGGCTTCATATTGAATATTTAATTGAGAGTACGAATTAATTGATCATTTCAGAATATTTCTCGAAGGATGAAAACAAGCAGTTGTAGATAAAATTTTGTACGTAGCTCGTAGGATACTATATCATTAAAGCACTCATGTCAAATTAAACAACTCGGCCTTCAATTTTGACATTCGTGCTTTAATGACATCTGTATCCAACTCGTTACGTAATAGTATATTCTAAAACAAGTTGCAGAATGAGCTCCTATTCCAACACGAATGCGAAGTTCGAAAACGAGCGACGAAGGAGCGAGTTTTCGATAGCATGAGTGTTGGAATTGCCTTCTGCAACGAGTATTAGACGGTATTTTCTCTATTTCAGTCAATTTTTGTGAAAACCTCTCGAAATTCAAATGAAAATTCAGATTAGTGACTTCTGTTTTGTATCTTGGCAGTTGGTGTGACATACGAAATTTGACAGATCACGGAATTTGAATTGATTTGATTCGAAACTTGATTCGATCGGAGGTCAGTACTGACAATCATAAAACGAAAAATATAACTGAAAACAATGCTGTAATGAGTTTCATTACAGCACTACTTTTAGTAATGTAATGAACTCATTACGATACTGAAATAGAGAAATAACTATTATACTCAAGTCTCAGCCTATTCAGGTCCTCGAATGTGCTTTGGAAATGAACCCAATAATAAAAAATTTCGGGTTTATTCAAGGTGGCACACACTTTTTCTTGAAACTGAGGATTGTGAGACAGAAATTAATGAATTTTTCGCTGTGTCCATTTGATAACTTCCAGGCGAAAAATCTGCTAAAGGTAACAAGCAGTCTCTTGATGAACAAAAATAGAATCAAGAAAGAGTATCACAATCAAAAAATTGCGATCCTTGAGAAAATAGCAGTAGCAAAAAAAAATCGGCTGCTGCTGAATATCAGATAGCTTTTGCTTTAGATAAAATTTCAAAAAAAATTGAAGCTTGTTATTTCATTATACTTATTATTAAAGCATAATTTATTGTTCACTATATCTAGTATCTTCTTAATAACAAAGAGAGATGTTTTTTCCCTGATGAAACATTAATAAGACTTGAAATTAATAAGAATCATGTATGCAATTGCAATGTACGCAACGTTTTTGAAATGTGTTCTCATGGAAATCGGGATTCCCGATAATTCAAAATTAATTATTATTTATTCCAAATATAGGTTATATTGGTATAATTCGAACTGCCAAATCTTCGGTCCCTTCGCTCAATATTGCGAGTACTCAAAACCATTCGAAGTGAAATACGAACGCTACTAAGTCATGCGGACGGTCCACAATGCATTAATCTAGTGATAATCTTATCGATTGAAAAAAATATATTGTGTAAATTCCTTATCTTCTTCCGTTGGTGAATTGATGACTATATACATGAGTACAACTATTCCCGAAAAATTGAATTTTTCATAGAATCTGGATCTAGAGAAACATAATCTATAGTTTTTTTTTGCAGAAATGAAAAACTATAGGATTTTATTATCCAATGATTTTTTCAATTGTTTTTCTTCATCTTATGTGTTAAAAAGTCCCATCAAATATACTTAATGGTGTAAACTATTCGAAAAACAACAAATTTTCCAATGTTATGTTTTTCATTTTGGTAGGTTTATGGCTTAGAATAATAGGCCACGTACTGTCAGTCAGCTCAAATATTTAGCTATGCGGAGAATATAGGTAAATATCGGTCAAATCGAACACCTTTTTTTCAATTTAACAATATCTCGAATGATTCGAAAATTACTGCTGAAATAATTTGAACTGTCATACCTTTGCGATTATTCAAAACCATTCACAGTGAAATACGAACGGTCGTGCGTCCTGGTTGTAACTTCGTGAATTTGAAAGGATGTACACTGCCCAAAAAAATTAACGCACATTCTGAAAATCTCAATTTTAATTAAAGTTAACTCCACATTGACCTTGTAACTTATTTTTTATGTTCTCTCGGGCTCTTCTCTCGAAAAATCCAAACGCGCCCTTCGATGGGCTGAGGTAAGAGCTAGGCCTCTTGCCGCGACACGAGGCCTTAAATCATATTCTCTGAGGCGATTTCTTATTGTCTGAGTGCTAAATTGCACCCCATGAGTTTGCTCAAGCTGATTTTGCAGGAGGCGAGCGGTTGCAAACCGTTGTCTCAACGAAGAAACTCTCAAGTCACGTTCTTGAATGGCAGTTGTTACCCGTGGTCTAACCTGTCCTGGTCTTCGGACATTCATACCTGTCTCCCTGAATCGCTGCAACATTCTGGACGCACTTGTATGCTAAACTCCAAATTTTTCTGCAATTCTTGTGTATGTCCACCCTTCTTCTCGCAAAATTACCGCTTGGGCACATTCCTCTTGGGTCAAATTGCGTGTTTTACGTTGCATAGCGATCGAGTGTAGAAAATCAAACGAAAGAAAAACTATTGATCACTGGAATTGATCGAGAACAACTGATTTTAGAATGGAGCCAATACATTCAAAATCTGAAAATATCATCTATTTTCATTCCTGCTGGGAAAAACATGTGTATTGAAGAAAAACGTAGAAAGTGGATAACATGTGCATGCATAATTCTGATAAAAATAATTATCATTGAAAACACCTTCAGTTGTAGGATAAATTTGAGATTTCCATAATGTGCGTTACTTTTTTGCGCAGTGTATTTTGTAGCTACAAATAATTATATGTATGGAAGCGTAAAAATTTCCTTAATCAGCTGAAGCCGATCTGATGGACAAACCTACTTGGAAATATCTGAAGCATCAATTTCATATTTCATTTTCTCCATTTCATAAATTGCTCTCATATGAGGTTTCACTACGTTTTCCTTTCGTTATTTGGTGTAGATATGGACATTTTGGGATGCATGCTCGGCATGTTCTTCCGAGTACCTACTCTGCCGTTTTCACCGCTTTTGAGTAACGTTCCTTGATGAAAAATCATACTTATAGTCCGTTTCAAAATGATTGTCATCAGAGCAAGCTATGGAATTCCAGCAGGGGCTTCATTTCTAGTTACAAAAAGTTACTAAAAATTTCTGTGTGTTCATCATAGATTGAAATATCGATATAACCTATAAAATAATTGAATATATTTTTCAAGGCAAATAAATTTGAAAAATTTTTTGTAAAATTACATTATTTTCATCATTCTTGTATTTACAAATTTTCAAACTTAGCTTCAATTGCAAAAGAGAAACAAGCTGAGATGATGACTAAAATATACACACCCACACTATTCTGCTCTAGATCAAGCATGGGAATTGGAAATTTAGGATTGATAATAAAAAGAGCGTGGAATGCTTCAACATGAAATCTTGCAGTCTTTCGAGGAACTCCAATGTAGAGATATCATTCATTAAATAATTAAGACTTCATCAAAGATAACTAAAAGTTCGTTCTCTATGAAGACCCTTCAGCAATATTGATCACTATCGAAAATTCAGCCAAGTTCTCACCCGGTGTTATTTTTTTTTTGAGTATTGAGGAACAAAAAGTATAAAGCTGACATAACTTTACAATTTCATAGCCAAGTTGTTGAAACAAATAGAAAATAATTTCTTGACAAATTGTGAATCATTTGAAGTGTGAAATGCTATAAAATAGATCACTTATTATTTGTAATTATAAATACTGTCCATTTCATGATTCATTAAATAATATACCAAATGTTGATTTTGATTAAAATTCAGTTACTTTTCAGGAAGCTCAAAAAAGATGTACAAACTTATTCACTCATTGTTTTTTATTTAAAAAAAATAACGTCGTATAATGTTTCTTTGAAGGTATAATCATGTGGAATAGGTTTCCATCCACTGCTCACTCCTGATTGTAATGACTTGCCTATCCTTCTTTTTTCTCCAGAATTCATCTGAGAGTTCTGGGGATGTCTTGGAAAATAAGCATTTGAAAGCAGTGGTATGTACCTATTAGAGTATTAGACTCCACACATCATTCTTCAACGTAGATTCCAGCTGAGCACTAACCAATTATCCATTGTCAGAATGACAATTCCCGGAATATGTCGTAGTTTTTGGTCCTGAAAAATATTCTGTTTTCTTGTGTTATAAAATGTTTGGTTTATCTATGGAAGATGATTTCCTTTCATTGGGGTCCCGTAGCGGTCTTCGAACATCTGAAGTGCCGAAAAATCATCACATGGAAGGTCGTTTCCGGTTTGAAAAAACCCTCACGACCAGAGACCAAGAATTTGTGGATTTTGAATTTGAATATCGGAGGAATTTCGAAAGACAAGTGTGATAACGTCTCCAAATTAGCTGATGAACATGGTATCGAAGTGATTCTTCTGCAAGAAACCCACACGGCAACAGAAAAAATTCCTCGTGAAAGAGGACAGTTAAAAGTTATGTATTAAGTGATTTTTTACAAGTTTAGCTTGTTATGTTGAAAAATTATCGGTAATTTTCAACAGATTCGGAAAGGGAAATGGATGGAGTTTTTTCATTTCTTTCAAATTTTGTGACATTTCTGTCATAAATATTTATAAACCTCCGAACATAATTTGGCCAAGAAATCTGAATGTTGATGTTTTTTAAAGTAGCAAATGCATTTCTGAAATGCATTTGATTTATTCTGAATAATCGGTTCCTTATCTGGTTTTGTCTTTTTTCATTTCAGATTAAGAATTGCGAGTCGTTTTGGGAAGAACCTGTTTATCCGAGCCCATCGACGGATAACATGAAGATGATCACACTGATGTCTTTCAAGATTTTCCTGATATTTAATATTTTATGTTATTTTTTTACGGGGAAACAGGTTTTTTCGGCTGAGGTTTTTTCCCCTGGCTGTATAGTATCGTATGATACTAGTGATGATAGTATCGTATGATTCTATAGTATAAATTGAGTATTAATATAACTAGAGCCGCAACCCAGTTCAAGGAATTGAAGCTACTTTCAGATGAAGTTCCTTCTTTGCTTCATAGAGGCGCTTGTGTGTTTCAAGGAAAGCAAATTTCAGCCCCTAACATCTGGTGGTGGGTAGATGAACTATTAGGTTCGATTTCATACCCGAGTTGAACTCCAAGCTGTTGGTAATCAGGACCGTCATAGGATATTCAGTATACTATCGCAATAAAGGTCGTCGTTTATGAATAGTCGTGAGAAGATTTTACCTAACCTATTTCAGTTCAACTTGATATAACCATTGAGTATTAATATATTATATATTTATACTCTGTTGTCAAAATAAATTAGGATATGTGAAACTGAATCTAAAGCGTAGAACACAAGAAATTTGTTATGTGACCTCACTCGATATTTGGTTGATCAAATTAATCGGAATATCGAAATATTCAAATCTAATATGAAGGACTAGGACTCGAACAAAAATTAAAATCCTGTCGAAGAAAAGAATAAGGTATATATCACAATAGGTATATCACATTCAATTCAGGTAACGTTGAGTAGCATATTTTCTGTAGTAATGTAGAATTTTAATCTTTATCCGGTGCTATATAAATAATGACATTTTCGGTAAATTTAGGAGGAGTTTGAATTCCTTCGAATATAAAAATGCATTACTTCATCAAGAGTTAAACAACTCAAACTTCTACAAAATTAGCGATCTTCTCACATCGGAATCATTATCTGACCTTTTTTTAATCAATCCGTTGAATGCAGAACTTTCAAACTAAAACTGCTCTGTTTAGAGCAGAATATTTCTTTTGAATTTTTCCAAAAATTACTATTTTTTTTATTACAGTGTTAAGCTTGGTGAAAATTAAAAAAAAATTTCATCTTGTACAATGAGCTTCTTGGACTCACTTTTATCTATATTTAAAAAAAAATTAGATTGAACTTCCGTGATTGTATGAGTTTTATACATTGTGCAACATATTTCTGAAAAATTCTTGGGGGTGTGCCATCAACAATTTTTCTTTCATTTCCTTTATTTTCAAAATTCCAAATGACAGATATTTCGATGAAATTTTATATTCTTGCATGAAATGCTAACATCTGATTACCCTGTAACATCGATCAAAAAATCAGGTGTAAAATCACAAGAGAAACAAATATAAGTGCAGTTTTCGGGCATATTTGAAAGAAAATGCTACTTAACGAAAGCTGTCTTCATTCTTGAACTCGCATAGTATAGCATTGGGTAAGGGTGCTGGCATTTCGCCCTGCAGTTCATAAACATATACATCATAAAAAGGAATAATAAAACCCTCGGTAAAACAACAAGCTCTCTTGGAGCGTCTTCGGCTCGGTCTTCGGCTATCCGAACGTAATGAAGTTAGCAACTGACGCCATTACATAATGCACCTCTAATTAGTCAATATCAACACCACGAGAATGCGTGAAGCCATAATGTTTACTAGAATTTTCCGCTTTACAACTTCTGTTTGAAACTTTTTTCGATAAACCTTCTAGTTTCCGAGAAAACGTAACTTTTTCGAAATTTTCACGAATTTTTCCAAGGTTCCTGAAAATTTGGGAACCTGCATTTTTGACCATCAGTTCCTACTCTAGTGACAATCACTATATCAAAAATGCAGCTCTTTCCGCAAAAAAGTGATTTCAGACCTTCGTTTACTGGACTAAAATTCGGAACCCGAATACTAAATACCTCGGCAAAACGTTTGTCATAAAATTGCTGGTCCCCTTTCAATTGTATTTCATTGCCTGCCTGCCTTCAAGTTTCGTCGAGTTGAAAGAGGTAATATTTGTCGGATTTTAAGGAAGCACTCAACAAGATGTTGAACAAATTACCGTGGATCCTGAAATATTCTATTTCGATTTATAAAAGTAGGCGAATCGCAACATTCCTCAATATTATAAAAAACGGAATTTTAATAGTCAAAAAATACATGTAGGGTCGGTTTCAAAAAACTTTGACTGTGCGATTGAAAAAACCGAGTAACGCACTTGAAAAACAGGTAGAATTTGTGTTCCAATATTCTCCTTATCGCAAAGTTGACTTTATTGGGTCATAGAGCAATAAAATTATTCACTCTTCTGCAAGTTTTCTTCTTCATCAGGTGTAAACCTACGAGAATTTCGAGAGGTAATAGTCTGGAAATAGCTGCCTTCCCACCTATAACAATTTTGAACTTATATGTTTTTGAGAATTTCACTAGTGTCCATTATATTCAGTTGAGAACTTTTCCTTTCGTCATGTGTCTTCACAATATTATATTCGAATAATCCAAATCCAATCAACCGACGAAAAGCGGTGAAGACAGTACAATATATGAGGGCCCGCAGAATTACAACCTATTAACGCCGGGGCTGGCGCTTCAAGCTTCAACCACGAAAATATAATGAACATTTCATCCACATCAATTTCATTCAAGAGGGAAACAAAGAAATTATCTTTTACTTTCAAATAATAGTATATTCTAAAAAAGGTTGCTGAATGAGCGCCTATTCCAACACGAATGTGAAATTCAAAAAATTCAATGTTTCCAGCTGGAACTCGGATTTTTGCTCATAAATTTCTGACCATTGTCACAATTCTACTGATATTTTAACCTAACTCAGATATTATTACTGTGAGAAGATATACAAGGTGGCCAAACAATCAAGTGGGTGGTTTCAAAATTACTGAGTGTTCAAGATAGATGCTGAGTCAGAGTCCGCTCGCCAGCCGCGAAAGGTTAAGGGTTTGTGGTTTGCAGAATTATCCATAAATATTTTTCATCATGGTAATTACGTGTTGTGTAGAATTGAAATTCTTAAAATACATTCATACAGAAAGTTTGTCAGAAACAGTGAACTAAACGAGTATAAGATTTCGTATTCTAAAAATTGAAATCTGAAAGCAAAAAATCAATTTGTCTATTTCAGTAGGTCACTGGCTTCACTTGAATTATTCCTCGTGAACGAATGTGGGAATTTCACTCGCGAAAACTAATAGTTTGAGGAAGCAAAAACAATCAATGTAACTCAAAGTCTCTTTTCAAAAAACAGAGTCTTCTTGAATTTAAGTTCTCATGAGGTTTTCAAACTTCTATTTTCACATATAGAATATGTCTATCATTGATTGATCAATCACGAACAAGAATGAAAGCAATTTACTTTGTGAAAATTGATAATTTTTTTCGGATATATAAATTCAAACTTCAAATGATATTGCTTTAAAAATTAAATAAGTCTCAATTCCTTGATTTGTTTGGTACTTCTGACAAGCAATAGGGATAGTTTCTTGGTTTACTAGGTCCTGACAAACTCCTCTGCGTCCGTTCCTCGGCGTTCGTAACGAACCGCAACAAATCCGACCCTGCTTTTGTATCGTAGTACCCGAGGGTAGTAAATATCACTACAGATTGCTGTAAAGGAATAGCTACCAAAATGGGCATGACTGAGCAGCCAGATTGTAGTTCCTATTTCAGATGCTATGTACCGCCACTTGAAGGGCAAAAAATTCGGCTTCAAATTGTATAAGGACGTTACGCTTCTTGTTATATTTATACTCAATGATAGTATCTAGTATTTTACCTCAGCTTAGGTACTTTTTGTTTCAACATTTATTGTATTATTTTAGCTCTCTTTTTCATAAATATATATATATATATATATATATATATATATATATATTTGTCTTATAGACGTTTCGAGACCCGGTACGTTCTTGAGGCGACCTAAGACCCACATGATCCGAAAATATTTCACGAGTATATAAGTGAAAATTGAGTTATTTCGAAATATAACTCTCAAGGTGACCTGAGAGGGGGAAAAAAAATTTAATTCAAAAAAGTTGTATAACCAATAGTCTCTTTCAATCCCGAAACATCACGCAAACTTTCCAATCCCACATATACATCATAACTAAATACGACCAACGTTTCCGATCCCAGCGCTGTTGCCAGCTCTTCGGGACATTCCAGAGTGATTTCGATACATAACAGAGCACTGAAGAAAGATTGTTACGGTGAAATTGTTTCTCAGTTGGCGCAACGAAATTCAGGGAGGAAACATGATGAAAATTGCAATTATGGGTATTTTTCTGGGGATGGATGTTTTATTATTTTTTAATGAAATATTGTGTAATTTTTTCATATTCAGTGGGAAGATACCTAGCTGTTTTCATTATTTCATTTTACGACTTTGCGGCTGGATCTCAGATTAATTGCAAAAAACAAGTTTGTACATCTGGCATTCAGTAGTTCAAGTATTTCCAGTGATCTTCCGTCTTTTTTCGTAACATCATCATTGGTGAACATTTAATTCTGGATGCTCAACAATTTTCAACATTACAATTCTCCAGATCTACTTTCACTTTGTGTACTTATTCACAATCTTTGGGGTCATTCTATTGACCAAACTCGATTTACCGTAACCGGAATAAACAATTGCAAAAATTATAAATTATTCTTTTGAAAACTAGGGATGCTCTGAGATTGCAACGAGTTACTGTAGAATTACTGTAAAACTGTCGCAACCACAACACCCAGAATACTTGTACTTGATAATTTTGCAAAATATCTTCACGCAAAAGTAAATTACTAAAAGAATCTATAGACCTAATCATAATTTTCAATATTAAGGGTGTTCTTCAGAAGCAGAATTGAAAGTGGATCTTGCATTGCACAAAATTTTCAATCCCACATTTCGTCGGCGTCATATGAGATCGTCTAACTTTTTTTTTGTGAAATTGGACGGTTATTGCCTTCTCATTTGCAAATGAAAGATTCATCGGCTGACACTATTTGTTCATAAGAGAGTTCCTAGATTGCGACATTATTTTGACGTGAAAAAAAATTGTAGTACAATAGAACGAAACATTTTTTTCGTTGTCAAATTCACCATTTTGAACCGACGCAAATTTCATATAACTCCGACGATACATTGCATCGATGAATACGATCTTCCTGTTCTACTCCAGCTACTCCAGAAATCGTGACAAGTCGCCACAATTCCGATTAGATGTATGAAAGGGGGCGCGAGGGAATTGAGGGCAATTCTCTCAATCTGAATGGAGTATAGGTATACTGCATTCACAAATATAAAATAACACCTCTGACCACATTCCTCTTGACACATTCCACTCTGAATCGAATTTAAATGGAGGTTATGCCGCTTGTCAAAATATGTTTCAAGTCAATGTTGCCCTTTCTACATTCTTAGCAATTACGTATTTATCAGAATGTGAATTCATTCGGAAAATGAATGAATTGGAAAAGTTCTGACGGACGAAAATACTTAACGATTACATAAATTGATAGAAAGGATTCCTTTTCTAATTACTTGCAATATTTTGAATTCGAAAATGTATGCGAAGAAAAAAACTGGCAACGTCATTTTGTTCTTAACGATATTTTCTGTGTGCGTTCTGACTTTTCATCAGGTGCAGCAACTCCTGAAAACGATATCATGACCTCCTATGTGATTTGATTAAAGTGAATGGACTATAGAAGAAACAAAACCAAAGCATCAAGAGGATGACAAAGATTCTGACAATGCGGTCAGAATGATGAAAGAAAATGCTTGGTATAAAGAAATAACAAAATTGTACATGGACCCAGGAGAAAAAAGAAATGTTTTGACTTACTTCAGGAACTCTGTATTAAGAATCGAAAATACTCCGAGAAAAAAGAATGCTGCAAATTTCGAGAATTTCGATTCAAACTTGAAACGTATCGACAGACATGAATTATTATTTTGTACTACTCTTAAGGTTATTTACAAGTGTTTTTAACGTCTGAAAATAACATGAATTACGAAAATACATGGCGTGCAGACGGGATGTTCAGTTCTGTAAAAGGGAACCCTCCCGACAGGTCCTGTTCCGGTGGTTTTTGTTCGTCTGTACGCCATCAATATTCATAATTGATTGTCATTTGCGTTGAAGAAAATTTTAGTTGAGAGAATATTACTGATATATTAAAAGAATCTTCAATATACCTGATATTGTTGAGAATGTTATCATATTATTATATAAAAATTGAATATTAGACTTTTTTCAATTACACTTTTCATCTAATCCAGGGTTACTTTTTTTCATTTATGACAAATATTCTTGGATACCTGAACTTTTCTTTGAATCATAAAATAGGAGACTGATGGTGGGTTTCATTCACAGAATAACTGGAAAAACGTGTCGTGAAATCGAGGAATATTATTTAGAATTTTCAAAATTTCAAGCATAGGATCACTTGATGAAGCAGTCGATAAAGCCATCAACGTTGTAAGACCCAGAGAAAATGCCATGAAAGCGACCTATGAGCTATTTCAATCATGATAATCATCCTCGTAAGTCATACAGAAGATCTACATAAACTGATAATATTTATATGCTTTTCAAAAGTTGTTCTTCCCAACAGCTTTCTAAGTATTCGTCATGAAACTTGTAGGTTCTATGTTTTCCGATCATATTTCCTGAAATCTACCAATTAGAAAAAAAACTAAGTATCATTAGAGTCAGTGAAAAAACCTCCAGTAACTACAGTTATCAAATATTCCCGAAAAGGACATCAAAATGAGAATTTCGAAATCGTTTTATTATCATATATTGGCATACCTAGAATTTCTTGTTCCATCATTACGATAATTGGTCGTTCTTCTTCCCTTTCTTTAAATCACCCACAGTGAGTCGACTCCTCTGAATCACGAATCGAAAATTGCACTTAGTAATTCTTCATTCACTTTACTCCTCTAACTCTTTACTAGGTATGATATTTTTCCAATTGAAGTTATAAGAGGTCACAAAATCTTTTTTTCATTCAGAAATCGTACAATTGTGTAAGATTGCCTGGATTTCAGTGTCTACGATACTTTTTCCTTTTTTTTCAAAGAATCGGCATTTAGAAAAATATTCATGACATATGATGAGAAAATAAAAGAAATGTTTTCTTCATTCATTCCTATATTTATCTTGTGAAGAAATTACGAATATTTTGAAAATTATTCCACTAAAACATGAAAAAATTTAAAAACATTATTATAAAAAGTGCATTGGAAAAATAAGAGTCTCTGCCTATTTCTGATATGGGTACACCCCCTCTCTTTATCCAATTATGATTTTAGGTTGTGTGTTTCTTGCTGGAATAAATCCATATCTTCAACAATTTTCGTTACATTAATTACTGTCGAGGCGGCACTAGTAGTACACAATATAACATATTTTGGGGGCTTTGAGAAAATTTTCGTTGAAATCGGTTGTTAACTAGGGGCGTAGTGGAGCGGGAACCCGTGGGAACGGCGTTCTCACACTGGTTTCATTAAGGAAAAAAAAATGATAATAATAAAAAAAAATTAAAATCACTTACGCAAGTAAATAAAATAATATCTTAAAAAATGTGTGAGTGCCTCATATATTTATTTGAGGCATCAGCCAGCACCCATACACCTTCCTTCCATTGGTAAGTCACTATTTAGCGTTCCCACATTGAATATTTTACCACTACACCACTGTTGTTAACGGCAAAATACCTGGACTTTAATTGAATACAGAAAGTAGATCAAGCTACATAATTATTCAAAGTAATTTTTTGGCGAAAATTTTATCCGCTTCATTTATCTTTAATTCTCTTCGCAGCCCAATGAAAATTTAATATTCCACTAAGGATTATTATCGTCGTTTAATTTTGCTTTTTTTCGACTTAGTCAGGTAGAACGGTCTATTACTTGACTAAGAATTTATGAAAATGAAAATTCAACTTGAAACTGTCTCACTGAAACACCCAGCCAGCACAAAAACATCTCTGAGCTGTTAAAAGTAAGAGATTTCGAGACATAGAACAATTTGGACATCCACTGCGATGTTCTGTTTACACATTAATAGAACTTTCATATAACATCAAATGTCCGCCGCAGGCGACCATTATCAGGATGTACCTGGGATGTCACAAGAAGAACGTAATGTCAGAAAAAGAACTTCCCTATAGGATGTCAGAAAAAGAACTTCCCTGGGATGTCACGAAAAGAACTTCTTAGAAGTCTTTTTGAAATCGTTTTTATGCACACAATAGTTATTTTACAAGGAATTTGCTCACATTGAATCTCGGTTAGTAAATTTTACATGACCTTTTTTTCTGATTTCTTGATGGAGAATAAATCTAAAACAGGAAATTCCTCGCCTTTACACGGACTACGGACTTTTTGTGGCATAAAAATTAGAAATACTAATCGTCGAAATATAACAATGAAAATATAATAATGAAATCAATATCACTATCATCATCAAATTTACGGTTAACAAAACCTTCAATAGAAAGGACCGGGACAATGAATCAGATGATAGCATTATGACGATCGATTTCGGCCTTATAATTTCCCATTAATCTCGGAGTGCACATCCCGAAAAAGAAAATCCTACCCTCAAACCCAATATAGTTAGGTTGTTCTGGGTAACATAATGCAAATCACGACATCTAGCAGCGCCCGAAGAGAAGTTTTATATTCACAGTCGGAATAAATTTCGCATGACAAATTATGTGATGTCTAGTAAAGATATCCACACGTTAACATTATTTTAACCTCGCCAATACCTCTCAGTAGGCAAACAAAGAAATGCCACAGATGGCACAGTTCAGAATAAATAAAGATTCGCAATGGACTTCGAAGACCTCTTTGGGAAGTACATATTACGTCTCAACATTCGCGTGCCAACGTTTTCGAAACATCGCAAAAAATCGCAGGGATGTTTGTGCTCGCTGATCAGTTACATGACGTTGATTCCCTTCATCGGGTTTGTATAGGCTTCCGAGAAGTTAATATATATAAATGGACCAAAAAAGAATTTTCGATTCCTATCCGAAATATCGGTGGTGAATTTATTGCTCATGACGACGATTCACTTTATCGGGATCGTATAAGATCTGAAATAGTTTATTTGATGTCTGTATATGAAATAGCTAGCATGGATTATTCCAAAGCAATCGACGTGCAACGTTGCCATATTTTGGGACTGAATGCGTCATCATCATCATCATCATCATCATTTATTTACCATCAAGAATAGGTTACATGGCAGGTCAAAATAGTTAGTTCATAATATATAGTAAAAAATCACATATAAAAACACAAATCAGTAAAATACGTATACAAAAGAAGTTTAAATATTTTTATAGAAACAAAACTTATTCATCGAAATTAATGTCCCAGAAATCTTCGAACTTGTAAATAGTATTTCGTAATAATGATTTCTTTATCCTCTTCAACAACTTATGTCGCGGCAGCATCTGCAGTTTTGAGGGTAGTCTATTATAGAATTTAATTCCGAAATGATTGGTACCTGTTTGGGTCCTCTTCAGCCGATGAAACTCAATGCTAAGTTCATTTCTGTGTCTAGTATTATAGTGATGTTGGTCATTGTTTTGTCTGTATCTATCTCTGTTGTCGTGGACATGCAGTATACAGGTAAGTATATATACAGAGGTGACGGTGAGTATACCCAATGATCGGAAGAGCTCCCTGCATGAAGTGGTTCTTGGGAGTCCAAAAATAGCTCTGACAGCTTCTTTTTGTTTCAGGAGGACATTTAACAGTCCGGGACTATGACCCATAATATTATGCCGTATATAGCGGTCTGGTGGAAGTTTGCATAATATGTCAGTTTTGATATGTCCGAACCAGCAACCTCCCTCATCCTACGTATGGTGAATATAGCTGTTGAGAGTCTTTTCAAGAGCGATGTTATGTGACTGTTCCAAGAGAGTCGATTGTCTACTGTTATACCTAACAATTTTATAGACTGCGGACCTTCATTACTTGCTATCACCATACGGTGAGACTCATCTACATTGAGCCTTAATCCATTCGTTCTGAACCATTTTTCAGCATGAGCTAAGGTCTCGGCACTTCTGTTTTCTAGGTCCGTTTTTCCGATGAGTCATTCACAAAGCTCGTATCGTCTGCATACATTGAAGTCAGGGTACACGGTACATTCAGCGGTAAGTCGTTGATGTATATTAAAAACAATAAGGGACCTAGAATTGATCCCTGGGGCACCCCATACTCAAGAACCTTCACCTCCGATATCTCGTTTTTCCACGAGACCACCTGAGTCCTATTTTTTAAGTATGACTCGAAAATAGCTAACGCTTTTCCTCTAACTCCATAAAATTCCATTTTCCGAAGAAGTATGCCCCTTTCGACACTATCGAATGCCTTAGACAAATCACAAGCCAATACATCGACCAACCTTTCTCCATCCACTGCCTCTGTAATACTATCCATCAACGCTATCAGTGCTGTCATAGTAGATTTTCCAGTTCTAAAACCATGCTGACTTTGGTCGAAAACCCGATACCTGTCTAAAAAGTCCAATAACCTACGTTTTAATATTTCCTCTAATATCTTAGAAACAGTGGGCAGGATTCGGTTAACTATACGAATTATATACATCAGGTTGGTATCGACAGAAGCGCCCTCGCACTGGCAAAACTCTGAAACTTTTCTGTATATAATAACGTGTATAACCGACTTTTCACACCCAGCTGAAAATTCACCCCTAACATCCCCTTACCTCCCTCATAATGATTCTATGGTCGAACGTTCCCAGACCGGAGCCGGGTCTGAAAACGTCACTTTTGGATTGAAAAGTCGGTCGAGTATACGGATTTGGGTCTGTATGTGCGGTCGAACAAATCTATATATATATATATATATATATAATTACATAATATGGCCCCATACTAATTAGATACATTGTTTTTCTATATGCCATTTATTCGATATATTACTATGTTGTATTTTGCAGACTAAGCAATGAACACCTGCAGTCAATTCGCAGAAAGAATGAGATAAGAAATATTATAAATATCTGTGGATGACAATTTCTAGTCAGTTAATTAATCGATCTAGTAGCTCTACCAAATATTAACGTTGTATTGTATTGAATAAAGTAAAGTAGTTTTTTTTAAAAACGAAGTCTTCCTCCCGAAAAACATAATTGGCGACGAGGTCTGGGATTGTGCCGGTTTTGTGAAATCCTGTGAGTTCCTGAAGAAGAAGAGGTCCATCCAGTCTGCAACACCGTCGGTTTCAACCATAGAGATAGTATAGAAGGAGACGCTGTTGCATTCAACGATTTCCACATAAAACGGGTCCACTGGGAGGGGCAAAGTGTCGTACCAATGTGGCGGTTTCGGCCACAGAACCACAAATTGGACAGGGTCGGAGTAAATGAATTACAGGCTAATTTATGGATGAAGCAGAATAAACATCATGATTTGAAATATTTATGAAATAAAAATGAATTTCAACGGTTTATATACTAAAACAATACTAAACTTATTTTGAGAACATTTTTAAGGGAGATTCAATTCTTCTGAATTTTTCTAATGTAAGGGATAATTTTGTTTTCTTTCATTAGCAGAAACAACTAGTGATATTCAATAACATCTTTGGAAGTTGTACCCGTTAACGTTCCTTCAAATATTGAGCTATTTCTTCCATCATGACTCAGTTTGTATAGGTGGAAGATCAACAATTTTTCCTTATATTAAAAACAGCAAGATTTTTTATTATAGAATACCTACCCTCTTTTTGGTTTGAAGGATATATACACGAGTAGATATTACTTTCTCTTATGGTAGGTTCTCGTATAATAATAGGCAAAGTACAAATTTTGTATAAGGCGAAAAATTTATTTAAAATATAAATAATGAATATAAAAAATTATATAATATACATATACATATATATTAAAATATGTAAACCTAGTTAAAAAAATTTATATTTCCAATTTATATTATGACAGGAAACTTTTACATAAAATCTTAGAAATATCTGAATGTTCCAAACATTCTCTCATATTCAATAACTAAGTTCTCCTTTCATAAACAAAAAATTTACTCAATTAACAGTTTTACTGTCCCTCAAACAGTACAATTTTGTCATTTTGGTGCCTAATACCAGTTGATTTGCCAACTTTATACTTAAAGAGAGAAATCATTCTTATATTGTAATATTTCTTTATTATGCTTTTGATCAATAATAATCGGTGATTATCCAAAAAACACTGATCAAAATTGTGATCAATTAAAACTGAAAAGATGTTTGATGAAACAACTTTATTAAATATCCTATTATTAATACTTGTAATTGACACACAGTTTTGACCAACTATAATGATTTCTCGCTTCATGATTTTTTCGGTCATTAAGCAAATTTTGATGACATCCTCTGAAGGGTATTGAAGACCCTTTACATTCTTCAAATCTCTAAATGAATATAAAAAGGAATCTCTAGTATCAGACATCAAATCTACTTAAACCGACCCTGTACATTGTTGATATTAACCTATGAAATGTAATTCCTGATGATTCCTTCTAATCCACGCCATCCCGGCTACAGCAACTTCGCACAGCACAAGAAACCATTTTGTTCAATTAGTTCAACGAAGATTGTCCTTCAAATATAAATAATTTTCACAAAACTCACAACCGAACACGAAACATCAAGGTCAACGACCGCTTGACAAATGTGTCGTACCAATGTGGCGGACCTGGTCCCGTTTTAGTCACGAAGTCGCATCTCCCCTTATACTATCTCTATGGTTTCAACCGTTGAGCACAAGAAGAACAAGGTGAAGAAGACAGGAGCCCGATCACCTGAGTAGCGCCCCGTGACGGTTTCAATTCAACAAGACAACGTGGTGAGCAATCCTTTAATTACTCCCAGTTTACCTAATCTGGCCCAAAATTAGTCAACCTTTTCCCCAAGTTTTGAGCGTAAAACTTGTATAAAGTTTCTTCTAGGTTTCTTCCAAAAAACCGATTTATAAAGTTTTCTCTAGGTTTCTTCAAAAAACCGATTTATAAAGTTTTTCCTAGGTTTCTTAAGAAAAAACCGATAACTTGATTGAAATAATAATTGATATAATTGATAATTGATACAATTACATAATAATTGATATAATTGATTAAATACGTAATATTAAAATAATTCAATATTACGTCGATTAAACAATTTAGAGGTCGAAAGAGTAAAACAAACAAAATGGCAGTTGATTTATCGCTAGCTGAAAAGTTTGGTATGCTGTTACCTAAATTTTCTGGTATTGAGAACGAGTTGCATTCGTTCATAAAAGTGTTGATGATTATCTAGCGATGTTCGTAAATGAAAATATTATGGTGAAAAATTATTGCTTCGCAGTGGTCAAATCGAAACTAATAGATAGAGCCCTAGCAGAAGTAGCAACGTCTGACATTCCGAATAATTGGGATGTTCTCAAGCATTTCTTATACACTAAAATTTGGTGATCAAATTAACTTAGACGTTTTGATACACCAATTACAATTCTTAAATAAAAAACCCAATGAAGACATAATTTCCTTCATAGACCGAATAATTTCTTTGAAGATAAGAATAAATTATAGAATTGACGCAGATAGAATGCCAGATCCAGAAAAAGCAATTAATAAGAATAATATTTTGAAAATTTGTAAAACTGTTCTAATATCAAACGCACCTATGGAGCTAAGAACATATTTAATAACGAATAATGAATTTTCGTTTGATGACACAGTAAACGCAACGAAAGACTATATGTGCAATCTAGCCCAATATGAATTACTTGATAGAAATAGAAAAAATAAAAATTTCCCTCAGAATCATTCGAAAAATGTTCCAAGAAACTTTAATTATACTTCCCAAAATAGATCAAATCACTTATTTAATAATTACGGCGAAGTACCTAGATTTCCTTCGCAGCCAATTCCTTTTACTCAAAGGAATACTAACTACCAATATCCAAATCATGATAATAATTTCAAACCGAATCATTCAAGTAATGTTTTTAAACCAAATCCCAATCAAAGAATTACTACCCTCCAGAGAAAATGTCGATTCAGACAAGAAACTATCCCAAGAATCGTTCAAACTATTCTACGCAATATAATCCAAATCCTCAACGTAACTTTTATCATAATAATTACCAGAACAGAAATCAAAACAATAATCCTAATTTTTACTTTGAAGAATTAACGCATTTAGATACGAGGAAACAGAGAAATGAAAATCAATTTGATTACTGTAAACCTTCAACTTCAAAAAACCACGACAATGATAGTCGAAATTTTTGCGAACTTACCCAAGAAGACGCATTGACTTAAATTATGATATTAATCATTCCAATCAATTGCCCTTTATTGAATTTAAATATCCAAAATGTAAACTTTTAATAGATAGTGGCTGTTCAGTATGTTTGATAGATCCAAAATTTGCTTATAATAATTTCTATGATAATATTTTTCAAGAAGAAACAACATTAACTGCATGTATGAAGCAGGATACTTCAAATGAAAAAGTATTACTTCCTTCATTTTCAGAATTCCGTATGAATGATAGTCACCCTTTTGTACTTTATAAATTTCATAATAATTACGATGGCCTTATAGGAGCCGATTTTCTTAATAAATACGGTTTAGCGTTAGACTTTCAAAACCAAGTATTAATAAATAAATATTGTAGAATTCCATTCAAATATGGAAAGACTTCTATTGAAAATAATTATTCAATTCAGAAAGTATCACAACTTGAACAGGAAAAACATGAGCTTTTCAAAAACTTTGCAAATTGTTTGCAGGAAATTGATAAAATCAATAAAGCAAATGAAGATTTGAAAACTGAAAACGAACAATTGAAATCTAAACTTTTCATGATCGTGATGTCTAATAAAGAACTTGAAAAAATGAATTTGAAAACTTTGGAAGATGGAAGCATCCTTTCGATTTATAATATGAAAATTCAAGAAAAATGTCCTCAGCAAACAAAATATTACTTCACTTCATCGATGGCGATAATCCAATCGAAATGTATCATAAGTAACTTCCAAAAAGAGATATTCCCAACTTCGATCAACACGGTGTTTAATGTCATTTTCGAGCGTAATTAATGAGTGTGGTTGGTTATGTATAAGACAGGAAGTAATGTTTTCTTGTCATATCGTAGTATTTTTGGATGCTTCATTCAGAAATGGTGTAGAGCTTCGAAAAAAAATTACAAAACGGCGGAAAACCTGCAATGTTCGTGATTTTTTTTTCGGTTGCCAAATTGATTTTCATTTCCTAAATTAGCACAATTTTTAAACGATATCTGTGAAAAATTTTTTCAAAAATCGAACACAACTTTTTTTTTACATGTCTACAGCGAAAAAAAAATTTTACTCGAAGTTGATGAAATTTTTCACGATTGTACTTACTTTTATACCTAACACGAATGTGAAAACAGAATCGAGAAATATCAAACGGTTTCGTTTTTACAGCCATTCAAATGTCCCGTTCGAATATCTGAAATAATAAAAAAACCCATAATTTTTAAATTTGTATGTCGAAACATTCCAGATTGCAAAATGAATTTGAAAAAAAATCAATGAAACTTCATTGAGAGTTGAACTCTCTACTGAGTTAAGTACCTATTAAAATAAATGTGGAATCTGAATTGAGACTGTTCAAAGGTTTTTAATTTTCGTTGCCAAGCAATGGCAGCTCATAGAATTTGACAGAGTATTCGAATTTAACTGAATATAATAATGCAAGTATCTTGAAACCAATTTATGCAGTTTGAGTAGAAATTGGCGGTTAATACTTCCCAGATATTAAAGGCATGGCATTATTGCGGACATTTCTACGAATAATTCCACAATTTCACAAACTCAACAAAAAAACTTATTACTATAAAATTGATTCATAATTCGATCTCAAAAATATTGCCATTTGTCCGGATACACTTTCTCGACCTTTTCGCCACACTATCCACCGCTGAACGAACCATTTCCGGGTTTCGGCGAATCTTTTCGGCGGCTGATTCGATTCTTTGAATCAGTTCTTCTCTCGAAGTCACTGGAGCTCGCTTATCATAAACAAGACTCTTCATATGACACCAGAAATAAAAATCCATAGGTGTAAGATCTGGAGAACGAGGAGGCCATGCGACAGGTCCCAATCGGCCGATCCATCGGCGAGGGTATTGAGAGTCTAAAAATTCTCGTACACTCCTCACTGTGTGAGCAGGGCAACCATCATGCTGGTACCATATTCCTTGAAAGTGACTCAAAGGAATATCTTCCAATAGATCGGATAGAGCTTCCCTCAAAAATTGAGTATAGGCATTTCCAGTCAATGTTTCAGGAAGAATGTACGGTCCTATAATGAATCCATCCTTCATTCTCGCCCAAACATTGACAGAAAATCTCTTCTGGCTTTTTGCTACTGTTGCATGTGGATTTTCCCTTTCCCACATTATATTATTTTTGTTGTTGAAGAAACCATCTCTGTGGAATGTTGCTTCATCCGTAAACAGTATGAGACGTAGGAAATTCCTATTCTCACGTGTCCTTCTTAAAATAAATTCACAGAATTCTAGAAGAAGAAGAATGGTACGGATGGTAGCTATTTCTTTTCAAAACTCTCTATACAGTGGATTTACTCTTATTCACACTTGGATGATTTGCTAGAGTTTTCGTTGATACCATCGGATTTTCACTCACTAAATCCAGGATACGTTCTTCGTTATTTCGGATTGTCTCCTTCTTCTTGCGGTGAAGAATACCTTCTTCACGTAATTTACGCACTGTTTCTATGAAAGTTTTTAAATTAGGAACGTTTCGGCTTGGAAATCTGCGAGCGTAAATTTCCCTTGCTTTTCTCCCTGAGGAATTCGCTTCATAATAAGCCTGAAGCATATCATTTTTTTCTAAAAGTGAATATTTCATTTTCGTTTGCTAACAAGTCGTTTCAATATACTCGAATTATTCAGTAAAATTCAAATAACCTGTCAAATTCTATCAGCTACTGTTGCTCGGCAACGAAAATTAATATACTCAGAACCTTAGAACAGACTCATATTTCACATTAATACTTAACTCAGAGTAGGGAGTTCAACTCTCAATGAAGTTTCACTGATTTTTTTTTAATTCATTTTGCAATCTGGAATGTTTCGACATACAAATTCAAAAATTATGGGCCTAAGAACACAAGCTGTGTCATGTTTTTTTATTATTTCAGATATTCGAACGGGACATTTGAATGGCTGTAAAAACAAAACCGTTTGATATTTTTCGATTCTGTTTTCATATTCGTGTTAGGTATAAAAGTAAGTACAATCGTGAAAAATTCCATCAACTTCGAGTGAAATTTTTTTTTCGCTGTAGATATGTAAAAAAAAAGTTGTGTTCGATTTTTGAAATAACTTTTTCACAGATTTCCTTCAAAAATTGTGCTAATTTAGGAAATGAAAATCAATTTGGCAACCGAAAAAAAAATCACGAACATTGCAGGTTTTCCGTCATTTTGTAATTTTTTTTTCGGAGCTCTACACCATTTCTGAATGAAGCATCCAAAAATAATACGATATGACAAGAAACCATTACTTCCAGTCTTATACATAACCGACCACACTCAATATAATAACGCTCGAAAATGACATTAAACACCGTGTATCTCCCTTATGTTTCGAAAACGGGAAATATGTCGGTAAAAAAAATATATATATATATATATATATATATATATTTATATATAAATATATATATATATATATATATATATATATATATATTCTATATATATATATATATATATATATATATATATATATATATCAGACTGTTTCGAAAAAATCGACATTTTTTGTTTTCACGAAACCCCCCCCCCCCTAATTATTTTCAGGGTATCGAAAAGAGACCTCTATGAAAATATCAGCTTCAAATAATAATATTTAGAGGTCGCTCATCAATTATTTCCATTTTTCCTACTAATAGCAGGGAAAAAAATTTCTTTTTTCAATGAAAAATTCCTAGAGCAGAAACTAATAGACGGATTTCATTGTGTGATACATTTTCGTGTAGAAAATCAGATACTCTACAAAAATGACTCTTACGATATTTCGATGAAACAGCCCCTTCAAAAGTTATTCGATTCAATGCTGATATTGAGGTATTTTTGAAGAAAAAAAATTATTCAAAAAAAACGACTGATATTTTCATAGAGGTCCCTTTTCGATACCCTGAAGATAATTAGGGGGGTGTTTCGTGAAAACAAAAAATGTCGATTTTTTTGAAACAGTCTAATTATATATATATATATATATATATATATATATATATATATATCCATTTGAAAAAAATAAGTTTCGAGATTTTTGTCATAATTGATTTCGAAAATGATGTAGAATTACTTTGTATGTATGAAAATTTTGATTACGAAGGAGAAGCACTGGTATGTCTTATGATAGGATCTAGAAATTATGAATTTTCATGCAATAACCTACAAGTTCTTGATATTGGAATAGCTTCATTTCGGAAAATTTCAAGGATTTTCCAGATTTTACACGAATTATCTGAGAATAATATGTGAGACATAAAAGCAATTTAGAATTCATTGGGTCAGTGAAAAAACTGGGTATTATATTCGGAAAATGAAAAACCTGAGATTTTTTCCAGAGATCATCTCTCCTAACAAAGCTTAACTACAAAAATTTAAAATGGTTCTTCTCGAGCCTGAAAAAACTATAACGAACGGTGAATAACCCTGTATACTTCGAGAGCCTGCAATCAAGATTCAACTGGCTATTTTCTTCACGAAGTCGAAACTCGATATCAAATTGTCATCCTTCCAAATGGTTGTGTAACAAATTCTATCACAGATGAGTATTCGACTGGAATTAGATTTTGGTTCGATTTTCCCAGAAATATACCTTTACGATCGAATATACCTGAAGAATTCAATCTCCTTCTCGATTTGCAAACGTAATAGTGACGTCCAGGAAGTGCTCCTACAGAATTCACGGTGAATTCTTGACTGGAATATGTAAGTATTTTATGAAAGATCCCTGTAGTCGAAAAAAATACTTTTGACAGTGTTGAAGGTCAATGAAAACTTTTCAAGCCATATGTCGAAAATAATTTCATAGGATGAAATTATTTTCGGAATATGAACCTCTTCATCGATCTGAATAATCTCCTCTAGAAAAATCTTACCTACTTCCATCACTTTTTTATTTATCACCATTACATTCCACACATGCACACACATCTGTACAGGGTGTCCCAACGGGACTGCCCATTAGAAGTTTAATGTGAAATAATTTTTCGATCCATTTCAAATTTTAGGTGAAGTAAAGTAGACCATCATTAATGTTATATTTCTAAATATCAATGACATCCGCTTTCACCGTAAATGGTATCAACTTTCTTCTTTCCAAATGGAAAATCCTGTATAATATGACTTTTTCGGTCAGGTCCTGAATGCCGCTGTCATTGTATGTATCATTCTCTATAGCCACCTACATAAAAACGATTTCGAATCATTTACTGTTTTTAAAAAAAAAATACAAATTGAGGCTTATAGAACATTGAGAATTCAATGTTGTATAAGCAGCGCACAGATTTGTTTTTTGAAATGGTTTGCCGAAAATATATTCAACGTCACTCAGTAGAGAAAATAACCTTTTGATATATACAGGGAGGTAAAATGGGAGTGTCAAAGTTAGAACTCAAAAAAAGCCACAAACTAGATTCTTTCAAATGGAAAACTTTTTTTTCAGTCACATATCAATTTGTGAGGAAAAAACCCAGACGGCACCCTATATTCCCGGAATATTCCTCCAATCTGCCATTAAGCCAAAAGATATTGCAATATGCGAGGCATATGCCAGATATATATCAAATATATCTGCTCTCAAAGGAATATTCCAAATATATGCCATCCCAGATATGTCTGGTATATGCTATGGGAATATCTATATGATATGCGTTTAGAATATTATTCAATAGTATTTATTGGTGTATATATACATGAATCTTCATGGAATATTACAAACGTTACAAAACCCTTTTTGAACGATAATTTTTTAAAGTGTAGGTACTACCACTACCTCGATTTTGCTTTTGTTCCGAACTCATCAATAATTGATGAGTTTGCTATTTTCCAGTAAACTGTTAAAGAACTACAAACTTTCTATATAGAATATATTTTCGCAGTTATCATCAAGTTAATTATAGTTGGATTCAAGTTAAAAAATAACACTTTCATTCGCTTAATAATTTGATCTTATTTATTAAACTGAGTAAACAATGGAATCAATGATTTGTAATTTATTTATATGATTGATACAATGAAATGAAAGAGCAGGCAACAAATTAAACGTTTTTATTTGTGAAAAATGGACATGCTATACTATATCGTCTATTGACTGAGAGTCGAGTGACTTTTTAAATAATTGAAATGTTCGATGAAACAGAAAAGAGGTCCATTATGATTTTGATCTTATAGGAAAGAGATCAAATATATATTTTCAATAAATGGAAAAACAATATATGATATTCGAGCAGATATGTGAAAAGGTCATAGACAAGTTGTCAAAAATCATATATGATAATCAAATTTTAGTCAGCAGAGGTGAGAGTAGCTTATTCCACTGGAGGATCGAATCACTTTTGCTCATATTTTTGTTTCCATGAAGCTGCCATGTGGTGACAGAGATGTCTGGAACTTAGAATCTTTCTAGTTCAACTTAATACTTCTTGCTTTTCATTGAACCAAATACATTGCATTTCAAACTTTTCAGAGCCATTGTAGGTTGAGGAAGTTATGTGGCCACTTCGAACCATATTTTCGCCCTTTCTAGATATTTCTTGAATTTTATCAAAATATCTGACAGAAATACCAATGACATTATTTCTTTACAGGAATAAAAATACTCCTTTATAAATAAAAATTAACTATTTTCTGGCCTCCACCCATTCTTAACTCCTGCAATTTCGTTCCCTGAATTTACCGATAAGAATATCAAATTTCGATTTTACTGAGATTTGACTTTTTCTTATGGATGTAAACATCATAGAAATACAAACTAAACATTTTCTTGATTCAGTCGCCATATTGTTACGTCACGATGTTTTCAGTCAAAATATTCATATTTTTGTTTTGTGGTCTTGGATTGAGGTTATTTGTGTTCTGTGTTATATTTGGTTATGTGTATTTACGTTTTTCCAGGTCAAAAAATTGAGGACTTAACAGTGAGGAAGTGATAGAAAGGATATTTCCTATATTTTAGTTGGGTTGGGAAAAAGGCAAAAACTAACTTTTCATCCCTAAAAAAATTGTGCAATGTTCTCAAAGGTATAATATAAATAATTTCAGTGATCATAAAACCCATTTTATGTTTTATTAATATTTTCAGAGGTTCTTAAACAGAATGAAAATACTAAATTTGTTACTGAAAAATGGCTCCACGTTGTGCAGATAGCTTAACCAAAATTTTGCTTTCAATCCAAACGTAAAAACTACAAGAGCATGAGTGGAGGAGCTTCTTGGGTGTAGTAAGTCTCACCCAAGCTGTATATCGTAATTTTGTTCCTGCAAGCAAAAAGGCTGTACAGGTCGAAAATATTAGTGGCATCAATACGGATTTAGGCCCTAAAAATCAAAAAGAGGGATCGTCTTCGAGAAGGAAGGTTGCCTCGATATAAATTGCCAACACTGCCTACTAAAATTCAAAGTAAGTTTATAAATATTAAATAATCAGAACAGATTCCACTATTACTATAGCAGTAGACAGCCTCTTATCTTGAAAATCTTAGAATCACTGGTTTTTTTCAGGGCCAAAATCAAAGAATTCCCAACTTGCTGTGAAATAGGTACCAAGAGAAGGAAGAAGGAAAAAGGCAAGGAAGACCAAAATCTACCTGGATGAGCGGCATACAGAAGACGATGTCTGAGAGACCGGGAGAATGGGTGTTGATAGAAGGGGCTGGAGACTGGGAATTGGAAGGCCAAGGATGTTATAAACGCGGATATCTATATCAGCACCCCAAAGGGAAAGTGTGTCAAGTCACAATATCAAAATTAGACAAATGAGAGATTTTTCAGTTCAATAATTGTTTCAAAGAATGTGTACTGCCATTACTTGGCGTCTTCATAATAATAATAATAATAATAATAATAATAATAATAAATTTATTGAATCATTTTAGACATTATACATGTATAGGCAGAGTCAAGATTTACGATAACTAAGAAACTAACAAAATTAAGGTAGGAAAACAAATTAAAAATATAATAGAAAGAATCACACAAAATACAAAATGCCGCCACACTATAATAAGAAACAAATTAAACAACTTTTACACAAGAGCAGCCTCCAAATATTCAGTCTTACTGTAAAAACATTTCTCCAGTAAAATCTTTTTAATCTCCTTTTTAAATGCTAAAAATTCCAACATTTTAAGTCTGTTGGGCAAGTGATTGTACAATTTAATGCCACTGAATATAGGTGACTGCTCAAATTTAGCTGTTCTATGTGCAGGAATGCTTATTATTTCTTTGTGCCTCGTATCATATTCATGAAATTGAGAACACTTTTTATGAGTATGTATATTCTTTTTGGTAAAGATCAGACAATTTAGAATATAAATACATGGAAAGCACAATATATTATGACTAATAAAAACAGGTTTACAGGACTCCTGGGGTTTCAGACCAAACATCAAACGAATAATCCTCTTCTGGGCAACAAAAACGCAACTACTGCCCGAGGAAGCACCCCAAAGCATGGTGTTATAACTCATATGGGAATAAGCAAGTGAATAGTACATACCCACTATTGACTGTAAAGGAAATGATGTTCTGAGACGTTTTAGGGCATAAAATGCACTACTTAAGCGCTTGCAGACAAATTCTGTGCGATTCTGCCAGGTTAAACTCCCATCTACGTGCAGACCCAAGAATCTCACTCCATATGATGACTCCAATCTCCCATGAGTGAGATTGAGAACGAGCCGTTCGCTATTGTCACGTACTCGGAAATGAATGAGATCAGTCTTGTTAACATTCAATATGAGAACATTTTTATAACACCAGTCGGAGAAAAACTCCGCCAGCAGCTCACAACGCGACTTAAGTTCAGTTAGACTAGACGCAGTCACCATGAATGACACATCGTCGGCAAACATTATCATCAGTATGTTGGATATGAAGATTACAATAAAATTTCTTATATAATCTGGCAAATCATTTATAAAAAGTAGGAATAACAGCGGCCCTAAAACCGATCCCTGAGGCACGCCCATCTCTAAAGGATATTCATCAGAGTCCCGTTGACCCACCCGTACGAAAATATGTCGATCAACCAAAAAACTTCGTATCCAGTCCAGGAATACTCCCCTGAAGACAAGGTTGTAAAGCTTTTCGAGAATGAAATTGATATTAAGGCAGTCGAAAGCACGGGACAAATCAAAAAATAATCCGGCTACATATACGCCGTCATCTAAAGAAGTATAAACAAATTCAGCGAACTGGTACGCTGCAGTCTCCGTCGACCTACCCGCCCTAAAACCGTGTTGACAATCCGTGATCGAGGAAAATTTGTTCAGGTAACTTAAAATCCTGTCGTACACGAGTTTTTCCATTACTTTAGAGATAGAACTCAATATGGATATTGGTCTATAATTAGTTAAGTCGCCAGTAGCGTTTTTCTTCTTGTGCACCGGAATTACCTTAGCGATTTTCAAAATAGGGGGAAACCGTCCAGAGGTGACAGAAATATTTACGAGATAAACCTAGGGAGTCAAAAATGTGTTCCACTAGCTAGAATTTACTAATGTGAATCCAATATTCTAGATAGGTCGTGTCTGAAAAAATGTGACTTAACACAATTTACCTCTGAGGTGCTGATATATAGATATAAGGTCGGTTTTACAAAACTTTGTTAGTACCGTTTAATTAACTGGAGCCACCACGATTCGTAGAAATTTCAAAACGAGTAATTCGATTTGTGAAACCGACCCATAATCTGATGAGTCGATTTCGAATGGCTGTTTTGGTTGGTTAACGGTTGACCGCTCGGTTCATAAATGACAACGTCAAACGAACTGCGCTTTCGAATTCTGTTCAAATTCTGGAGAAACATCTGATTTGAGACGTCACCAGAATGTCATTCGAATGCGGTTGGTCCAAAACTGACGGACCAATCTATGAACCAACCAAGAACCAGTCAATCGAAATCGCCTCTAGTTCACAAACCAAATCATTGAAGTTCACAGTTCAATATTTATATCATTTAAAATATTACCTCATTGTGTTTTCCCTATTTTTTAGTTTAATTCATCAAATGTTAATTTTTACTTATTCTTAGTTCATATGCCTTGTATTGTTTTGTAAAATACCTAGTTGATTTATATTTATATTTTTACTTTATGTTCATTTTTATGATTCAATGTGATAATTTTGTTAATTATTGTTATTGTACAAAATATTCTTAAAACTGTAATAAATTTTTTTGAAACAATCTAATCAATGCATTATTATTTAGTACCGCTACAAAAATTTACATATATTTAAATATATACAAAGATATTACCAGCATATGGCATGGACAAATCAGGAGATAAAAAGATATTGCCAGCATATATGTAAGGGAGATATTCATAGATGAATCTGTATGGCATATGCCATGGATATATTTTTGAAGATCATGGGATATTCCTGGCAGATGTTTCATGGTGACCTTGGATATTCCTGCTATCTGCCAGGCTTATGCCCTGGGAGATTTGGAATATGTTTGGAATATCTCAATATGCCAGCTGTATATTCATTGAATATGCATGGAATATTTCTGTGCCGTCTGGGAATATGTTGAGTCTTCTGAGGTTCAGAAATAACTGTTAACTACGAGGTAATATAATGTGTTCGGTAACCCATATCCAAAAACAGATCTGAGATTGTACTTTGCTCTTTCATTGAATTCTCAGTGTTCTACAAGCCTAAATTTGTAAATTTTTCAAAAAATAGTAAATAACTTTAAATCGGCGTAAGATCGCTACAGAGAGTGATACATAAAATTAATATGGAATTCGAAGATCTAATATGGAATTCGAAGATGGAATTCGAAAAAGTCATAATATATAGGGCGTTCCATTTGAAATAAAAAAGTTGATACCATTTCCGGTGAAAGCGGAAGTCATTAATATTGACAAATTTATCATGAATGAAGGTCTACTTGGCTCATATTATCTGCAAAATTTAAAATTGATCGAATTATTATTTCTCCAGAAACTTCTAATGGGCACTCCCTGTGGTACACCCTGTACAGGAAGGTGAATCCTGATGAACTGTACATATTTCACATAAAGGTAGAGGTCAGCTAGCTGATTCCAAAAATTCAACCCATGCAGAGAAAGTTGTCCCCCCAAGAATCATAAATTGACGAGTTCGAGCCATGTTCCACATTCGGAATATCGAGGTGTTGAGTTTTCATTGGACCAGCCTGTATAGCGGTGTAGACAACACTCGTTTTTGAAGCGTAAGATAGATACCGGTGACTTCGAACTTATTTTTTGAGCAATAATGTATCGGATGTGGTGAGTTAAGTGTAACTTTTAAAATGAATGCTTAATTTGAAAAAGGTGACGATTTCCAAAAAAAGAAAATTCGAAACGGCGACAAACCTGCATTATTCGGTTTTTCTTTCTGTTTCAGTAATCGATTTCCATTTCATTTTCAGAATGATCACAGTTTCCAAAAAATTTTTAGGAAGACAAACATAAAAAAAAATCGAACCACCTTTTTTTACATGTCTGCATCGAAAAACATTTCACCCAAATCGTTTTTTCATGATTTTTCCTCCCTCTAGACATGATGAGAATATGAGAAAGGAATTGAAAAATATACCAAACGGTTTTGCTATAACAGCCAATTTACGGATATCGCTTTTCGCTACCAAGCGACGGTAGTTCTAAAAAGGTGGGTACAGACATGCTCCGAATGCCGCCGCGAACCGCGTCGCGTACACCGACGCGATCAACAAAATTTCGCGACGATGTTGCAAGGTGCATTGAGGAAATGACACCGTTCCGAAGTTCGCATCGCACATTTAGTCGTTCCATCAGTAATTGAGTGAAATCCTCAGTAGACTAGAGCAGGGGTTCCAAACTTTTTTTTTCATAGATCACTTTTAATATTTTGTAAGGCTGGCCGGCTATATTTCTACCCTAATCCCAAAACTCGACAAAAAATTGATGAGGGATCTGTTTGCGTCGTGGCTGTATTCTAACCACGATTTAAAAGTTGTGGAAATATTTTCGAGAATAATTGGTTGAATAATTAATTGATTGTGCTGTTGGTGCATGTCAAAAAATTCAATTTGGAAGTGATTCCATCCAACTGATTATTTTGTTATTCGTTTCAGAAAAATAAAAAAAATATTGTAAGAATTATTTATTATCCAAATAAATACCTGATTAACATACAACAATTATTTCTTTTCCTATTTTATATTTATTATAAATGAATGTAATATCATAACATTCGTTAAACAATGTGAAGAATATCAATATAAAATATATTTGAAATGAAACATAAAAAAACGCTACTTCTACAATGACACTAGATTACATTATAATAATTTTAATGGTAGGAATGAACTTGATTCATTGACAGCAACTTATCAATATTTGGTTTTAGTTTCGTTAAGAATAACCGCGAATCTCCTCGTTTAGTGATATGCAATCTGCTTCTATTTTTGGTTAAAAGGTTCCTGACGACACTGAAGCTTTTTTCCACAAGATATGACGACGGAGGAAACGCTTTCAGAAGCTTTCTTCTAATTGTCCACAGTCCAGGATATTTTTTGGGTAATTCTGCCTGCAGCCAAAATATTTGATACCCTTTTTTGAATTTTACTTCAGCTCCTCATTACTGCTACGCTCGAATAGCTTCTCTGGCAATTTCACAATTTCCACTTCGACCACGTTTCATCAAATGGATTTATGATCCATGGTGGTATTTCCAATGTCAGAATATCTTCGAATCTGATTTAGAAGTCATCATGCAAGGCAATTTAGGTTTGAATGTGAGTATGAATATCTTCATCTAGGCATTCCACCTGTGACAAGTTTGAGAACTGGGAAAACTCGAGCCGACTAATATTTTGCTTCATAAAATTAAATTTTTCAAGGAAAACTGAGATTATATTCTGCCGAGTATAGACCGAGTTTGATTCATGTTAAAATGACATGATAGAATATCTGATTAACTTCGAATTAAATTATTCGTTTTTCCGCTATAGAATTTATCACTTTCCATCCGCTGAGTTTAACTCAAACGAACCAATTTCTGTCGAGAGATCGGTTCAGCGGTTTTCTTGGACCGATTGATTCAACATTTGAAAATAATTAAGAGAACAAGTTTTTTTTCCTCAAACTTGACCTAATCTTTTTTAACGAATGAGTCGAAAGGATTAAAAAAAAACTGTTTTTTTAAAACGTGGTGTAAGAAAACGGAAAAATTCTGTCGCTCGGAATTTCGCTTAACAAGTACCGTGGGCAAATTAGGGGTATCAACTTTAAATTCATTCCATGATTTTTTGTATCTAATGTCCATAAAGTCCAGAGTCAGAAATGGTCTCTTGTTTTTTTTAAATAAAATTTTTTTTATTCTTATTTTACTTTTAGAACAAAATTTAACGAAATTCTTCGAATGCTAATTTTTTTTCTAAATTTCGAAAATTTTTGAAGATTTAAAAATCATTTTTTTTATGATTTATTAAAAAAAAATTTGAGTGAAAAGTGAAGAAATAATTTAATCATTGATTGATTTAAAAAACAAAGTCAAGCTTGAGGAACAATAACCTTGTTCCTTTTATTTTTTTCAAAATTTCAATCAATCGGTTCGAGAAAACTGCTGAACCGATCGATCTACCGATTTAGGGGGACTTCGGGGAACATCAGGCTGTGAAATTTTTTCATAACCTAAGGTTTTCCGCCAATATTGACGAAGATAGAGTCCATTAAACAAAAAATGGCAGAACTGCATTTTTTGCTCTTTTTCCACTTTCATGTGACAGGTGAAAAATAATGTCATTTAAATTGAACAGAAAAGAATTTTTTAGGAAATTTTCTGTAGAAAATGAAATCGCCTTTTGGCTCGCTAGGCGATCAGTAGTTTCTGAGATATCGACAGTTGAATGGAAAAGGATCATTTTGCATTCAAAACAGGATATCTCGAAGAAGAATGGTTATATCTGGAAGTTATGAAAAGCAAATTAGAACTGAATAAAAAGGTTATGTGACATTTGCATCGGTCAAGGTCGAGAAAAGTGTTCCATGCGCGTAGAAAAAAAAATTTGAAAAATTTTGAAAATTTTTTCTTCGTGCTTTATTGGATGATTGCATGACTACCGGTACTCCGAAAATTGTGATCCAATAAACTCAGAAACAAAAGTCTTCAAGCTTCAAAAGTTAGTTTTTTTATTTTCTATAAGAACATTTTTCACTGAGATACAGCCTATTGAAAATCACCAAAAAATTTTTAAAATTTTTCTGATATTTTTCTTTACTTGTTGCTCGAAGTATATTGACAATATTTGAGAAACTACGAATTTAAAACTATTGTATAAATTTTTTTATATGCATCACATTGCGTAGGTGTTCGATACTGATGGGGGGGGTAATTACCCCCCCCCCCCCCCCCTGTAAATCCGCCCTTCAAGATGTCCTCAAGCAATCATCATTGCTTTTAGAAGTTGAAGCGAGCATGATGTGCACGGTGGGGCTCTTTTCATATTTTTCTTTCAATTATTGAAAATATTTTCCCATTTTATCAGGATGATTTTAGGGCTTCGATGGTTTCATAGAATCATTGCTCAAAACTTTGTTGCATAAAAGGAATATGGACAATCGCTTTTCTGACTTTGATGAAAGAAAACCAAATTTCAAATAATCAACACTGTGCTGTCGATATTTTTTTTTAGATTCTGCCATGAACTAAAGTCACCATTTTAGTTCTTTACAACCGAAACCAGATTGATTTTCGTGGACCCCCGCTTGCGAATTTTGAACCCCCATTTTCTTGGCATGTCAACATAGACCTCCCTCGTGCCTTCCGTGGACTCCTGCCTTCCGTGGTCCAGGTGGACCCCCAACCTGGACCACTTTGGGATTCACTGGATTAGAATGATTGGAATGCCGAAAGATTCGAAGCTAGTCCAGACATGAAATTACAGTGCAACAGCGTTGCGTCCGTGTTTACTTGGATGCGATAGCCCTTTACCGACAACGGACGGAACGCCATTATGTTACGAGGCGAGGTGAGATACAGGGTTGCACATACTTGGGTACGCGACGCGGTTCGGTACAATATTCGGAGCATGTCTGTACGCAAATTTGATAATTTTCCTTCGAACCATAGATCAACAGGGTGTCTCACGAGTCGTTGGTCATAGCCTAATGGTGAAACAGGACTTGTGATAGCTATAACTCTTGAATGCAACAACCGATCTCGATAGAATTTTATGGGTTTTTTTACTTCAGAAAGCTTTTTCAAAGAGTTCATGAATTATCCATAATTTCAGGGCAGTACTCAGAATATGTCGATTTTTCTTTCAAGCCCCAAAATATATATTTTACATCCGTCACAGAAACTTCGTAATTGCCATGAGAAACTACATAAGTGATTCTGAAGAATTCAATTTTCACTTTGCATGGCACACTTGTCACAAAAGAATGGGAACCGGAAGAATTCATGCTTTATGTGAGTATATCCAAAACTAATGCTCCTAAGATGCAAAACAACCAATTTTCTGAAAGGCCTAGATGTCCTGCATCCACCATTAGACTATGGCCAACGACTTGTGAAATACTCTGTATATATACGGATTTGGTCTCAGACTGAAATCAGATTTTGATATTCTATTTGAAAATGAATAATATGAAGAGAGATGGAACAAAGACAACTATGTTCGTATGGCTATGTGCAGAGTGTAGCAGATCACAGTCTGCCAAACATACATAAACAAGAAATGAATTGGATTCCACATAATAAGCGCAAAAGGTAAACCGAAGATTTCTAAGAACCAGAGTATGTATAGGTACAGATGACAATGAGTGTCAGAAACTTGCATGAATGACAGTGGGAGAACCGAAGGCAGTGGCGTTCAGAAATCGGACAACGTCGAAGAAGGTTTTAAACCGATTTTATATTTATGACGATTGATATACTCAGGCTTATTATGAAGCCAATTCCTTAGAGAAAAAGGGGCAAATATTCACTTCCGCAGATTTCCAAGCAGAATATTACCCAATTTGAAAACATTCACGGAAATAAAATGGAAATAACAGGAAGAAGGTATTCTTCATCGCGAAGAAAATAATCCGAAACTGTCATATGATGGAAGTAAACCTACTTAAATAAGTAATGATTGATCAATCCTATGATATTAAATCACCCCAGTGTGAAGAAGAGTAAGTCTACATCATAGAGGTTTGAAGAAAAATAACTACCATCCATATTTTTTTGAACGAATAACGAATTATAAAAATCCAGAGAAAGGAGAATTCATTTTGAGAAAAACGGAAAAATCGATTTGATGGACGATCTTTCTTTGAGATATTTTAAAGGAATTTGATACCAGCATGATCTACTTACACAGTAGGAAATGTACGAGAGGACCTCTCTTATGGCCTCCGCGCCGTCTGGATCTCACACCTTCTATCGCTCTTGTTTCTAACAAGAGAGCTCCCATCAATTCAAGAGGAGAACTAATTCAGCGAATTGAATCAGCAAATGAGACTCACAACTCCCCACTAAATTTCATCCAAGGTTTTGCATACTTGTCTCACTGCATTGAACCTATGCGGAGATGGCGCTAGGGCCTTTAGCGCGGGAATTTCGAATAATTCATTTCTATTATATTACTGTTTTTATGTATTGGAGAGATTGCCCGCAACCATAAACTGAAAGCTGAAATTTTTGCCATGTGGATTATTGCTATTAATATGGTTGCGTGAAAAAATACGAGAACACGACTTATACACGGTGTTTCATTGGTTAAACGGAAATACTTAACAGACGGATAGGTGGCACCGAGGTGGTCCCGAAACTACCACATTTATGGGCACACGATATATTTACTTCATATTTGGCACACGTGTTTCTTATTCAGGTTTCAAGAGTATCATTCAATAAACGCTAGGAAAATCCATGTCCGCGTTTACAACGAATTAAGAATTGTTTGAATCCTGGAAACAACACCCTGTATATCAAAATTTCGAAAATCTGTTTCCATATTTGAGAGGACCACAAAAAACTAAACTGAGACGTGTGTTTAGAATTTTCGCGCAGACAGTGTAACTGCACTAATTTTCATCGTAAAACTGAAGATTTTCAGAATTGGGATACCTGAAAATGGTTTGAAGTGACTTTTAATGATTAATTATCAGAATTATGTCATGGGTACGGAATTATTTGAATTTTCTAGGTAATACCTAACTTCATTACATTGGTTTTCGTTTTTATAGCTGCAGACCATTTCAGTTTGTATTTTTAAGATATTCTTTTGTTAGTTATCATTACTGCAAACATTTTTCACTTGAAAGTGAAGTTTTTGAGAACTTGGATTCCTGAAAGTGGTTTGAAGTATTTTTTAATGATGAATGAATTGGTTAGTTATTAAGAGGTTACAGTCCATTATGGTTAAAAAGTCTATTGTACCTCCTAATAGAGCTGTTTTTACCACTGCGTCATGAAGATTGCATTAGTTAAGGCTTTCAAGACCATCGTTCAATGTCACCTGTTCTTTCTAACATTTCGGCAGTCGTCGTAGATTAGTTTTTCCACGTTTCGCCAGTTAGAGTCTCTGGCATCTTCAGAAGTTATATTTCAGGAAACAATCTTGATGAATTGAGCTGCCTGAAATATAACTCATGAAGGTGCCAGGCACTCGAACTGGTGAAACGTCGACAACAGGTGATAATATTATAAAGATTCATATTCAATAAAAATTGGCACACACTTCAAACCACTTTCAAGAATCCAAGTTCTCAAAAACTTCACTTTCTAGTAAAAAATGTTTGCTGTTATGATAACTGACAAAAGAATTTAAAAAAATACAAACTGAAATGGTCTGCAGCTAACAAAAGGAAATCCAATGTGAGGAGGTAATTACTGAGTAAATTTAAATAATTATGTACCTATGTAATAATTTTGATAATTCATCAATAAAAGTCACTTCGAACCACTTTGAGGTATCCCAATTTTTGAAAACTTCAGTTTTACGATGAAAATTAGTGCAGTGAAACTGTCTGCGTGAAAAATCTTAAACACACGCCTCAGTTAAGTTTTTTGTGGTCTTCTCAAATATGGAAACAGATTTTCAAAATCTTGATATACATGATCTTGTTTCGAGGATTCAGACAATTCTTAATTTTTTGTTAACCCGGACCTGGATTTTCCTTGCGTCTAGTGAATGATACTCTTGAGCCTTGAATAAGAAACACCAAATATGAAGAAAATATATTGGGTGGTTCGTCTGATATTGCCTCGAGAAGAAATAAGCAAAATTCATAAAACAACCTATATCTCGGTGTCGAAGACAGTAAGGGCCCATAATAATGATAATATTCATTTAATTACAAAGATAATCACTTACAATCATTCAAAAAACAATAAAGGGTCATAGTGCAAATTTGTCATAAGAGAGGAAAAACAACAGCAGACTAGAAAGTATGTCTGAAAAATTCTGATACTGTGTATGGTTCTATCTTGAGTAAAATTTCGTTTATATTTCGCCTGAAACTTGCTTCATTCGTGATATTTAGGATAGCATATGAAAGATGATTCTACATTTTCAAAGACATATATAAAAAGTTTTTCTGAGTTGTTGTAAAGTTATGCTTCGGAAGCATGTAATTTCTACCCCTTGTCCTGTCTTAAGACTTGCTGAATAATTGAAATAAGTGTGTGTTTTTGAAATTGAAAATGATGCTTTCTCTTATATATAGAGTCCGGACATTAGAGCATTAAAATTTTTCCTTGCAACTCTCACGGAAACGCAGACCTACGTAGTCCTGAGCATCATTTTCTGGCATCGAAATATTCTGTCAATGTCGCTTGCCCCTCCCCAGAATATAATTCCAAAACTGAGCAATGACTGAAAATTAGAAAAGTAAAATGCTGTCAGAGATTTTAAGTTCAGCAAATTCTTGGCGACACGAAAATTGTATATGACATAGTTCAGTTCCAGTTTAGATATAGAACATGCTCGCTCCAGTTCAAAGCTTTATCTAGTTTGATTCCTAAACATTTAGTGACTTCATCTATCTTCACGTTTTGACTCTGGTATTCTATGAACTAGGGAATAGGACGCGGGAGTGACTCGTACTAAATATTACGCACTTTGTCTTGTTGAGATTCAAGGTTGAGCAAGATCATGCTCAGATCCCTCGAAAATATCTGCGAAGTCATTGAAATAAATAATGAACAGCAATGGTCCCAGAATACTTCCCTGGGGGACACCTGTCTCTATTTTGAGTGGGTCTGATCTATAAATTATTCCATTGTATTCGATCTTCACATGCTGTGTGCGGTCAGACAAGTAACTACGAACTAGTTCAAAACATTATCCCTTATCCGTGTTCAATGAAAAATAATCTGCTTCAATACAGTATTTTCTTGGAAGTCTATCATGAAAGCCTTTTTTTGACCAACCTCAATATCGTTGGCACCGTCGACAAGTTTTAAGTTCGGAAAGTGCAAGCGATCATTGTCAACATCGTTCTTTAAGAGATCTAATTTCCGTGAGAAGCTTCTCACTTCTGAAATTAGTTCACAAACAAGCCTTCCTTTTCCTTGAAGCTTAAAATTAAGCTCATTCATGTATTTGAAAATCTTAATAAATAAAACTCAGTCGGCCATATTGTTTGTTACACCACTTATAACTCAAGATTGGATGAACTGTTTTTTATGAAAGTTATTTTGTTGGATTCTTCTACAGTGGGGTTAACATAAAAAAATATTAAAACTATGAAAAACTTGATGAAAAAAAAAAGTAGGAAATAGGTTTCCTTATTGCGAATAACGCCAATAGATGTCGCCACGATTTTTTTATTCTTCTTAATATAAAATATGTAAGGAGATGAAGACTTCTGTAATCTCTAATCAAAAATTAATTTCGGTTTGACAACCATTGTCAATGTCAATGTTCTGACGCTGATTGTCATGAGTATTGTTTAAGAAGAATTTATGTTTAGATATTGGAAGAAGTGTTTGATATTTAGTTCAATTTAAAATAGTATAAGAAACTTATATTGTCGTTTCTTTGTTTACAGGTAAGATTCTAGATATTGTAGAAATGTTGAATAAAATTGAAAACTTTGTTTACAGAGAAACATTTGGTTTCAATTTCATCTGATAAAAATAGTCTTACAAAACGACAATATTTTGTTATCATGGCAAAAAGAATCCAATTCACTTTCAAATTGGTAGTATCTCCAAGGGATACAAAGACAAATGGAGTTGCAATATCTTATATTACAACGGAAGACAAGGTAAAATATACACTCTCAGAAGAAGATAAATACGTGAGTGAGCATGATGAATTGGTGAAAACAGAACATTTCAAGAGAGTGAAGAAAAGTCTGAACCGGAGAGGACAAGAAAGAACAGTTTGGATAACATTAACGGAGGAAATGAAAAGTGTTTATTTTGATGAAGATAATAATGTAATTTTCAAAGATACTTATTTGCAACAGTTGCTACAATAGACGAAGTGGCAATTGTGATTGTTGGTGAAAACTTGGAAACGCTTGATATTGTTCTTACGTGTCGCAATACTGGAAATTTGTAACGAATATATGAAGCACTGTTCATAGGATGCTCTACTATTGTAGTTTTGGAGAGGTTTATGATGGATAAATCTATTGAATGGTGAGTACCTATATTAAAATTTAGAATGTCATCTTAATACAAGTTTGAATTATTTGATTTTAGGCCAAGAAACCACCAAGAAAGTTAGCTCGATGAATTATTATTCATTTCGTTTAATGGTTTGTCAAAATGCTGATAACTATTTGCTGAGATTTCTTCAATTGTTGCAGCAGTATTGTGTGGACATGTATTGTGAAACTGAAACAGAGCGCCTCACTTATATCAGACTGAATCAATCTAAACTACGTTGACAATTTTACCAGCAACGTATATTGGCAGCCCGCGTCATATGCATGAATATGCACAAAATGCAATGTCATACGTTCGAAATTATGGTCGTCCTGATTTATTCATTACATTTACCTGCAATCCAAAATGGGAAGAAACCACTCAACTGCTTCTTCCCGAACAAACATCAGTTGATCTACATGACATCATTGCACAAGTATTCAAACAAAAAGTGAAGTCACAAATGAATTTTATTACAGAACTAGCTGACCCGGCAGACTTCGTACTGCTTCAATCGATAAATAAAAAAGAAACATAAATAGTATAATTAACTATTATAGTGTAATGTTGGCCAAGAAGTGTAGCTGACCCGGCGAACTTTGTTTCGCCTTAGAGATGAATAAACTCTAACCATTGGTTTTTTTCAAGAAGGAAATATATTCGGTGGAATACAAAACAGTACAAAATATACAAAAAATTCAATTGCATTGAAATATGGTTGTACATTGTTACTCATACATCAAAAGAATTCTCTTTATTTAAGAGGTGAAGAGGGAACTTTTTTAATACTTTATCGATTGTGGCAGTACGAAGTCTGCTGGGTCAGCTAGTGTCAGATAAAAATGCGATCGTCGCCACATCCTCTTTTTCATTTAGGAAATTTAAAAAGTTATTTTGTTGAGGACTGACCTGTAAGAGAAGAAATATCTTCAAATCTTCTAAAATAGAGAAAAATCTCTGGAATACATAGCCCTTGCTCAACCACCTCACATTAATATACAAGAGTAAATCGTCATATTGAGCATTTACTTCGTCGAGAAATGATTTTAATTGACGATGTTTCAGAGACGATTTTGCACTAAGGAAATTTATAATTTTCATCACTTCTTGCATAATTGACTCGAGACTAGGATTAAGTTTGCAGCAGAGGACAGTTTGATGTATAATGCAATGATAGGAGATCAAATTATCATTACATTTTGAATTGGAACCAAGCCGGTGAACCAGTCCCTTATTGATTCCGATCATCAGTGGTTATCGATATAAGTTTTTTCAAGTCTAATTCTTCTTTTTCGAAATAATCCATTACCACCTTAAATATGTCCTCTCCTCTAGTTCTTCCTAATAAAGGCAAAATAACCAGGAGGTCTTCAACAAGAAGTTCTTTGGTTTCATTCAGATAACGCACAAAAATTACTAATTGTGCTTCATCAGTGACGTCGCATGATTCATCCATAGCAAAGGAATAATAATCTGCATTCATCAACTCCTGTTTCAAATCACAGTGATTTTCTTCTGCCAAAAGATGTATATTACTCGTGTTAGTAGTCGCAGATATCGGAATTCGTTCTATAGTTTCGATAACATCTTTTTTATGTCCAAACAAGACCTTTCCTGCTTCTACCATGCATTCTTTAACTATTTCTGCATCGGTGAATGGTTTCATGTGTTAAGCAAGAGTCCAAGAAATGCATAATGCAGCCTCAGTACATTTCTCTTGTTCCGTCATTGTTCGACTCATGATCTGAATTGAATGAGTGTAACTTGAAACTAAGCTTGCAATTGTGGACTTACGAAGGTTAATACCAAGTGGAAATTTCTCGGCAAATGACTTATGTTTGGTGTCATAATGCCGTTTTAAATTCGAGGATTTAATCAAGGCCACCGTTTGTTGGCAAATCAAGCACACCGGTACTGCTCCAGAACGATTTGGGAGAGTAAAGCATTATATATCGGTCCATTCCGGTGAAAACTGTCTATTTTTGATGTCCACCTTCCTTTTCTTCGAGTCCATCTTATTTAATCTCACGCAAAGTACACAGACCAGCAAATACGTGTGGTTGTTCCGAATATAAATCAAAACTGGCAAGCGATGTCGAGACACGCATTGAAAAGACGACCGTCCGTTTCGCATGTATATCCGATTAGCTGAGTAAAGACCAAGTGCAGACTAAATTGTAATACCATGAATTTTATCAAATTTTCCTGGGTCCGCACAAAATAGCTTCGCGGTCCGGATCCGGACCGCGGTCCGCCAGTTGGTAACCCCTACCTTATATTGTTGACCATAAATGGTGTTCACAGAGCTCATTACATATAATATGTCCAGTTGTCTTCTGCACTCCTTTATTTCTTCATCTGATGTTATTTGCTTATGTGTTGTTGCATTCTGTTTAAATCTTCTGACAGGAAAACAGATATTGAAATGATGTAGAAAAATGTCATGGAAACATTCCCACACTTTATCCACACTCTTTGCCTCATATACCATTGTAAAATCTGCAAGTTCTAGTCTTTCCTGAAACATTTTTTTGTTAGAATCAATGAAAATTCTTTTGACAACATAATAATTTTGGTCCTGAGTAAGGAAGCTAACTCGTTGGGCAGCATGATCAGAAATTAAATTGTGAATTACCTCAACTTCACATTGTTGTTTGTAATTGGTATAGATATTGTCGATTAAAGATTTTGATGAGATAGTTACCCTTGGGTAGTCTTAAACTTGTAGGAGCCAAGTAAAGCAAATATATATATATATATATATATATATATATTCTTTTGAATAAGAGAGCTAAAATAATACAATAAATGTTGAAACAAAAAGAACCTAAGCTGAGGTAAAAAAAGGAACGGGGTACCACAACATTCTTCGTATGATACTATAGTATCATACGAAACTTTCATCACCAGTATTATACGATACTATAGAGCCAGGGGAAAAAACCTCAGCCGAAAAAACCTGTCTCCCCGTTGAAAAAATAAAATAAAACTCCAACCTGAAAATAAAAAAAGCCAGAACAGCAAGAGAATTCAATTTATACTTCATCAAATTGATCTGAAATTTTCAACCCATTGCAAAAATGAGTTTGATATATTGTGTATGGCTCTAATGCCATCTTGGAATTTATAAATCGAACAATTATTAATTAGGTGTTCAACTGTTTCCTCTGATTCACCACATTCACAATTAGGACTATCAACCGAATTCCACTTGAAAAGCATGCTGTTGGTACGACCATGACCTGTTCTTATTCGATTAAGAAGGGACCATATTCTCCTGGGAAGGTTAAAACCAGGAACTTTATTCGATGGAACAGATATTAGATCTTTATTAGATAAAGAACATACATCCCATTCGGATTTCCAGCAAATAAAGTTTCTTTATCCGTGTTTGTATCTGTTTTGTGCATTCGTATATTGAATAGCTGGAGTTACCCTCTGGGACAGAAAACGGAGTTCTGACATCAGAAAGACCTGCGACCAGATAAAAGATGTAGTCAGATGGGTACGGGGGAGAAGACGAGAGTGGAAGGCACATGTCGAGAGAATGGTGGGAGGTCGGTTGGCAAGGAGAGCACTCGAGGAGAAGCCAACTACCAGAAGGCCAGCAGGAAGACCTCCAAAGAGATGGGCCGAATCATGGACGTCAACATCACAAGATCGAGACTGAAGAATTGGAAAATACAGGGCAAGCCCTAAAATAAGTGGAAGAAGAAGAAGAAGTATATTGAAATCACCCAGTAAAAAAATCAAACCTTTGTAAGAAACAAAATTAGCAAGAATCTTTTCTAGGCATTTCAGAAAACTAGCAACCATACCACCAGGAGTGTACACACACATTATTAATATGGTCTGACTGCTGATATAAAATTCTGATGCACAGAGTTCGCAAATTTCAGTTTCTGATATACCTGTAACCTTAGGTAGTTTTTTGACTTTGATACCTTTCTTTGCGTAGATTGCACTTCCTCCATGTTGGTTTTCATTACCTCGGCATACAGCTTCTGCCAGGTAAAAGTTGTTAATACCGTAGTTCGTCAATTGAGATTCAGTTTTCCAGTGTTCAGTTACACAAAAGAATAAACAATCAGGAAAGTTCTGCAAGAATTGTTCCAACCTGTTGATACAATTACCTATTGATTGCACGTTCTGATGGATTATTGTTATACTCTTAGTGTTGAGAGTATCATGTACACAGTGATTGTTAAAATTTTTGTTGTTAATAGGTGATACATTAGCATAGGAAAGCACATCTGGAATTGTAAAGTTGAAACTATTCGTGTGTATCACTTGTGCTTTGTTGACGAAAAAAGTTTCGAAACGAAACCTCCCTGATCACAACACCTTCGGCCACAATTTCGGATCACATATGATGTCGAATAACCTCTCGGAAGGAACACCCACACTAAAAGCTGCGTCTTTTCCGACTGTTCTTAGTTTTGTTTTACTTCAATATCTTCATGTCCTTCGACATCATTAAGATAATCTGACTGTAATGTCTCTACTAAGTACTTAATAACTGTCGCACTATCATAGGTTCCATTCAAATACGCATTCATTTATTAACTGGTTTATTCGTTCCTCTTACATGACATGCATTCTCCCACACCCCATATTGTTGAGAGGGGGGGAGACATGCGCAAATACATTACATATTTCTCCACCTTTGATTACATAAAATACATTTCATTACAATTAATTAAACTTATCAAGTATAAACTAATCTATCTGGTGGTTTGATAACCCTTCTCAAGATTCTAGTATTTACAGGTACATTTTCACTAGAGCTAACTTTAGGTGACAACGTGCTTGAATTACTCTCACTTTCCTGGATTGATGCCTCAGAATTTGGGATCCTTGTTGGGTAGACTATTTCAGGAAGCCTCTTTTTAATCTGATTCGCATGTCGTTTCCAAATTTTATTCAATTCTGAAACATCAACCAGAAAGGTACATTTTCCTATTTTCCGGTTAATCTTTCCCTTAATCCATCTACTTTGATTCCTATCCCTATAATCTTTCACATATACTTCCTCTTCTATTCTAAAACTAACTTCCCTCTTCCCATTATAATGGTATTTTTGTCTAGCCTGTTCCGATTCTATTCTTCTACCTAAATTATCGTTTTTGATATCCGACTGTCTAGTGTTGGGTAATAAGCGATCGAACCTATTAATCAAATTTCTGCCAAACATCAACTTAGCAGGGGTGACTCCGGTGGTACTGTGAGGTGTATTTCTATAGTCAAGCAAAAATCTACACAAAACAGTTTCTGTGTCTGCAGGGAAGTTATCATAAAGTTTTTTCTTTAAGGCTAATTTGATCGTTTTCACACTATTTTCGGCTGCGCCATTTGAACTAGGATGGTATGGAGGAGCGGTTATCTGCTGGATTCCATTGTTACTCAGAAAAGACTTGAATTCTTCCGATACAAACCCCAAAGCATTATCCGACACCAAAACCCTAGGGAGTCCAAATCTCGCGAAGGTGTTTCGTAAAACCCTGATCGTTACACGAGAGGAAGTACTCGAGGTAATAAATACTTCGAGCCATTTACTATAAGCATCCGTGATAATCAAGAAAAATTTACCATTCAACGGTCCTAAAAAATCTATGTGAACCCTCTCCCATGGCCCACCTGGCCACTTCCAATTATTTAATTCAACCTTAGGGGGATTATTACCAAAATTTGCACAACACACGCATTTATTCGCCAATTCCTCGATATTTTTATCGATCCCTGGCCACCAAAAATATGCTCTAGCCAGTGCCTTCATTTTTACCCCCTTGATGCGATTCATGCAATTGATTCAAAATATCAATTCTCAATTTCTCTGGAATTACAATTCTGTGATTCCAAAAAAGGCACTGCTCTGAGATACTGAATTCAAATCTTTTCGTAAAATACGGTTGTATCAAGACATCAGAACACACTTTAGGCCAACCCTTATTTACCACGGCTATTACCCTTTGTATAACAACGTCTTTCACTGTTTCCGCTTGAATCAACTTGAAGTTCACATTGATATCTCTAACTTCCGAAAAAAACAAGGAGTAATTTATTTCTATATCCTCAAGCTCCTTTTTCTCATTTCCTTCATTTTCTAATGGTAATCTAGACAGTGCATCGGCCACATTCTTATTAGAAGGAACATATTGCACTTCGTAATTATAATTTGAAAGGATGACAGCCCATCTCCGCAATCTATTTGCAGAGAACTGCGGAATTTGGCGTTTATGACCGAAAATTGCTACCAAAGGCATATGATCAGTGACCAATGTGAACTTCTTAGCAAATAAGTATTGGTTAAATTTCAATACCCGAAAATAATAGCAAGTGCTTCCTTCTCGATCTGTGAATACTTTTGTTCGCTCCTAGATAATGTTCGCGACGCGTACGCTACCGGTTTTTCATTTCCTGGCGCTATGACATGACTCAAGATTGCGCCGACGCCATAGGAAGATGCATCAACAGTCAATTTTAGTTCCAAATTTGGATCGAAATGAACCAGAACTTCAGACGATACCAACAAGGACTTTATCTTGAGAAAAGCTGCCTCACAATTTTTATCCCATTCCCATTTTACATCTTTTTGAAGGAGCCTATACAAGGGATATAAAATTGTGGCAATGTTTTTTACAAATTTTGCATAATAGTTCACCGTGCCTAAAAATGACTTCAAACTTGTAACATTCGTCGGCCTAGGGGCCTGGTTTATAGCTACCACCTTACTTTTACTTGTATGCAACCCTTCCTTATCGATCACGTACCCCAGATAATTAACCTTCTTTGAAAAAATTCACATTTATTTAAGGAAATTTTAAAACCCGAATTTCTCAGTGCTTCCAACACGGACCTTAATCTTTGTACATGTTCCGCTCTATCCTTACCCGTTACCAAAATGTCATCCAGGAAGACAACCACGCCATCCATACCTCCCAAAACCGACTCCATGATCTTTTGAAACTTGGCAGGCGCTGAGGCTATGCCAAAATTCAATCGATTATACCTAAACAAACCCTTATGTGTCGATATAGTGAGCAATTCTTGTGATTTTTCATCAAGGCAAATTTGCTGATATGCATCGGAAAGATCAAGCTTGCTGAACTCTTCGCCTCCCTGCAGCCTACAGAACAATTCTTCAATCCTAGGGATTGGATACTGGTCCACTTCAATATGTGGGTTAACTGTGATCTTATAATCTCCACACAGCCTCACTGCTCCATTTTTCTTGAATACAGGCACCACCGGTGTCGCCCAGCTACTGTATTCCACGGGTGTCAAAATACCTAGTGAACAAAGTCTTTCAATTTCATCTTCCACACTTTTTCTGATAGCAAATGGTACAGGTCTATATTTAATAAATTTAGGTTCGACATTTTCATCTTTAAGTTTCAAAGTGGCTACTCCCTTTGTGAATTTCCCTAATTCTTGCGTAAATACATCCCTGAATTCAGCCAAAACATTTTCCAATGTTGATTTATTGTAGTGTACAAAATTTAGTCCTTCGAATTTAATGTTATATTTATACAAAAAGTCTCTTCCTAATATTGGTGGCCCACCCCCTTCCAAAACATACAATTCTAGTAAGTGCTGCAAATTTCTGAAACTAACTTCAACTTCCAAAATGCCTTTTGGGTGTACTCTAGCACCATTATAAAAATACAAGTACTTATTACAAGGTTTCAGGGTATACTTAGTGAAATTTTCTTGATATGTCTTATCGGATATAGCTGATATACTAGCCCCGGAATCTATCTGGAAATTCATATGAACATTTCCCACCCGAACCTTAATCCAAAATGCACTATCATTTTTCGTAACCTCCGATACGGAATACAAACAAAGATCGTCATAATTGTCATTAGCATTTGTTTTTGTTTCATCATACAATCTATCAACAAGGAAATTCTGTTGGAAGTTGGCTTCTTGAGTACACATTTTGGCCAAATGGCCCCTTTTATTACAGATTCTGCATGCGTAAAATTTATAAATACACTTATCTTTAATATGTCCGTTTTTTTCCGCAGCATTGGCAGCTCTGTGGTTTGTTGTGTTGTTGATTCGATGTTGATGGTGTCCTTCCTCTGTCACTTGTCAGTGGGCGCTGCTTCTGCGTGTAACCTCTACCATTGTTGACGTCACCATCTCCACTTCTTCTGTCTGCGCGCACATGATTTACCATTTCTTCTTTCACGACTGAAATGCGATAGCTTTGTTGGGCGGCCATCTTGTTTTCGGCAACTCCAATGGCTTCTTCGAATGATATGGTTGCTTTTTCTTCCAGCATTCTGTCCAAAATAGGCCCTTTCTCGAATCCGCATATAAATTTATCCCTAAGTAGCACCCCCAACTCCGTTCCAAATTCACAAGGCACTGCCAAGCTTCGAACTCTTGCAGACCATTCCTTAATTGTCTCGCCGGCGTTTTTCGAAGCATTATAAAATTTGAATCTTTCGGCTAACACCAATTTTTGCGGTGTAAAATATTTATCCATGAGGCTCACAAGATCGTTGAATGATTTGGTTTCAGGCAAATGTGGGCTGCACATGTTGAACATCAGCTTGTACGCTTCTTCATCTAGCATGTTCAATAATATCGATCTTCTTTTAATGTCGTCGGTCAAATCATTTGCATCGAAATAATTCTGCAATCGGGCTTTGTATATGTTCCAATCAGAAATATTCAGTTGGAATTCCCGTAGTTGACCAATGCTCGTAGTTACGACGGAGGCTACGTTTTCGTTGTCCGGCATCGTAATTTCACGTGGCAAATTATTTTTCACTTCCTAATCGATGCACTCGTCGATTGAGTTCGAATTTCTCGTCGCCACTTATAATGTCTCTACTAAGTACTTAATAACTGTCGCACTATCATAGGTTCCATTCAAATACGCATTCATTTATTAACTGGTTTATTCGTTCCTCTTACATGACATGCATTCTCCCACACCCCATATTGTTGAGAGGGGGGGAGACATGCGCAAATACATTACACTGACATATCCTGCTCTGAAGTATCTTTACCTTCTATTCGACCGACGTATACCCATCGTTTCCTGGGGACGCCTTTAATGATGGTATTTGCTTTTTTCGTCAGGACGATACCATATCTCAAAAATTATTCACCCTCGCTCTGCAGAACATTTTCAAATCACTACACTGGGAAACGGGAAACGAAAAGTATCAACATCGATGGATCGCACATGAACCATCTCAGATTTGCAGATGATGTCCTGATTAGCGGTGATGCCCAACTGGCCGAAATGTTACAAGAACTGGCAGATGCTGCAGAAAAAATTGGCTCAAAGATGAACATCTCGAAGACCAAGTAAAGAAGTAACATCCAGGAAAACATATATTTACACTCTACAATGCTAGAAACTGTAACAGAATCGAAATCTTGGACATGCAATAAGATTGGGTAAAAAGAATCAGAAAGCGGAGTTGAACAGGCGAATGAGACTGATATGGGTGGCTTTTGGAAAACGCCTATTCAGAAATAACAACATCCCCATAAACCTCAAAAAGAGATACTTTGATACCTGCATATTGCCAGTGGCGATGTATGGGCTTAAACTAACTGACAAAAAAAGTATACAAGTGAACTGAGAGATGAGGTGACAAAACAAGAAATGCGACAACGAACAAAAGTCTTAGATATAATACTGCTTGTGGCAGATCTAGAATGTCAATGAGTAGGACACGTAGCTCGTCAAGATCCTAACAGGTGGGAAAACAGACTAACACACTGGAGACCAAGACAAACAAAACGTGGTGTTGGAAGACCGCAACGGAGATGGCTAGATGATATCAGGGCCCATTCGGGAAAAAAATGGCATCAGGGGCACAGGACAGATCGGTGTGGAGACATTTGAAGGAGGCCTACATCCAGGAGTGGATGAATAATGGCTGAGAAAGAAGAAGAAGAACCAACGTTCGATGAACTTCAGGCACTGTGTGAGTTATTATTAAATAACTTTGTGGAATATAAATTGTTGATAAACATTGGTAAAACTGACTGTTCATATTTCACCATTGGGCAAACTGATCATGAATTGGTGATTCGCCATTTGGATTGTGCTATTCTATCTGAGTGGTACTGAATTTCTTTGCATTCACCTTGATAACCACTTGAAATGGGGCATGCAGATTGATTTTGTATGTAAAATACTGAACAGTTCATATTATGCCATAAATAGAGTGAGAACCTTACTTCCATTAGAATCACTGATAAACATCTATTATAGTTTGGTCTATAGCTATCTATCGTACAATACTCTGCTGTGGGGAAACTCTTCGGATATTGGAAAGGCTTTCATAATACAAAAAGGTATTTTACGTATGATGTTCAACACACCTCCAAGTACGTCCTGTAGACCAATATTTGAAAAAAACAATATTCTGACTTTATCATCTATATTCATTTTCAAAAGTCCTCTATATATGGAGGGAAATGAGAAGAATATTGTGCAGTTGTCCAGTTTTTATAACGATGGTACCATAAGTGAAAAAATATTATTTATTTCCAAGCATAGAACAACTTGTAAGTTTAAGATGTCTCCTATATATCAGTGTATCAAACCTTATAACCATTTACCCCACAATATTAGAAATTTTGACGCAAGTAATTTGAAAAAAATGTTGGAAAATTAATGTTGAATAGATGTTACCATACAGTGAATGAATACCTCAATGATGTAGTAAGGTTGCCCACTTTATAACTTTTTTTCATCATCATTACTCATTCTATACATTCATTCGTCTCAGAGGATCAATAAATTATTATTATTATTATTATTATTCATCAAAGTGGAAAGACAGTTTCATGGCCGGCGGCAGCTCTTTAAAATTTTTATGTTTCTAACAATATTGATAATGAAAGAATAACAGTATTCGATTTTCAGGGTTTAATTTTATTCAAAATATAATGGTAATAGGCGACGTTTATCATTCGATAAATATTGATAATAATAATGAGTATGCTATGTGTGAGTGTCCAAGATTATATTGCCACTATTCCACTGGTATAATAAAATAGTTAGTCATAGGGAAAAGGAGTGTGGATAAAACTTCCTTTCGTTGTTTGGTTACTGTGGATTAATAAAATGAGTATTAATTTAACATCAGATGGCAGTTTTGATGTTTCATCGAGAGGATCCTATGAATTCTATGAAAATCAATGATGTGTTAATGATCATTGATCATAACCAGCGGGCAGTCCAGATGATTAGATGGAACGACCTGGCACTATTAGTAACAAACTGGCCTCGTGTAAACACCACTGGCATCCAGTGTAATCAGGATTTGAATGTCGATGTGATTGTAGTTTTGTTCCAACTTCTTGATCGATGTTCCATGGTCACGAGACTGTTAGTCCCTGCGAATCTTAGATTATATTGCCACTATTCCACTGGTATAATAAAATAGTTAGTCATAGGGAAAAGGAGTGTGGATAAAACTTCCTTTCGTTGTTTGGTTACTGTGGATTAATAAAATGAGTATTAATTTAACATCAGATGGCAGTTTTGATGTTTCATCGAGAGGATCCTATGAATTCTATGAAAATCAATGATGTGTTAATGATCATTGATCATAACCAGCGGGCAGTCCAGATGATTAGATGGAACGACCTGGCACTATTAGTAACAAACTGGCCTCGTGTAAACACCACTGGCATCCAGTGTAATCAGGATTTGAATGTCGATGTGATTGTAGTTTTGTTCCAACTTCTTGATCGATGTTCCATGGTCACGAGACTGTTAGTCCCTGCTTCAGAACAAGGATCAAATTGATGGTTACATAACTCCAACTCGAATTCCAAAAGTAGAAGAGAATAGAAACGAGACCGTTCCCGATACATTTTTATTTAATTCTCCTTATCCTGAGGATCCATTGTACGATAATTTCATGAGTTGCAACAAACCTCGTATTCTCAGTGAATAGGTTTATACAATAATGGTTTTTCTATGGAAACACTATGGCAATCATAAATATTAATCTATGATGATTATGATCTCTGTCACTCAGGATCACTGTCACTTTATTTTTTTTTTCAAATAGAATATTCTTCCTGTTTTTTGTCATTATGTTGGAGGAAGGTGAAAAAGAACAAGTGCACAGTTGTTTCGAATATAAAGAAGCCAGATGCAGAAAGGAAACATGCGAAACCTCTGATATAGACCCAAGAAGTTTTTGTCACAATATTTGTGCGAAGCCACATCATATTTGTGGAAAAACAACGTGTGAGAAATTTGTGACCAAACAAGGAAACCAGGAGAAAAAAATAGTTTGTATTCCCAGACGAAAATGCAAAATTGTGAAGTGAGTACTTACCCATTTTTAAAGCAAAAATAAGTAGAACAGCACCTATAGTATTCATTTTCAACTAGCCAGGAATTTTCAGTTTCATAATGAGGTGATGTATGGTTTCCTTATATGTTCATTTGTTAATCTAACAAATATTTCAATCTTTGAAAAGGAAACATCGGTTCCGAAAGGATGAAGTTATTAGAGCTGTAGAATTTATTGGTCAAACTCCCTACGATATCCTTCTATTAGAATATTAAGTTTTATTCTTTCCGCAAAGTAGGTAATACTTCAAAACAACTGAAACTAACAGACTTACGGTGCAGAAAAACATTGGAAATAGCCACGTAGTTATTGGACTATAAGAGCTGCTTTGGCGCTCGTCAATCATCATCTGACATTAGGAGAGTCTTCCGGGCTTATTGGGCGTGGTCTATTAGGAATTATTTCACCTAACGTTTCGCCCACAACTGCGGTTGGCATCTTCAGAGGATTCTTGGTCTGAGATTGTTACTCGACCGCTGAATTTCCGAAAGTGATGTTGGATTCGTTCCGTTGGCCCAACTTATACCCTGATCATTGGCGGGAGAAGGCATTGGGTTTACGCGCGCGTTGTTGATTGGTCCATCGCTCCCACTTCGTATTGGCTTGATTTTGGTCTTTTGAAACAACGGCAACCATGCGCTATGTACCAAAGGAGTTTCTTCCCTTCTATTAATGTTGTTCTTATGTTTAAATGGGATAGAAACTTTTGATGTTCGAAATAGCCTCTGCCTTTGAGAAAACAATATTTTGTTCATCTGTTAGAGCATGTTCCGCTGGTGCGGATTTTTCTGTCTGATTGAGTCGACAGCATCGTTCATGCTCCTTAATTCTCGTATTGATACTTCGCTTAGTTGTACCAATGTAGAGTTTGCCGCAGTCACAAGGTATCCTATAAATATCAGGTTGAGACAAAGTCGACCCACTCTCTCACCACTTTGAGGAGATTCTTAATATTGAAACTGCTCATTCCTAACATGGGCCCATTTCAAAGAATAATAGGAACAAAATGTTCAGAAAATATATTTCGTTTGATAAAAAATGAGCCTTTATTTTGCCTATAGATTCCATGATATAAAGAAAAGCAACATAACTAAAAATTAAAACAGAAAATGTGTGTCAAAGTTGCAAACATCATAAATCAAGATACTTGAAAAAAAACAGATTCCAAACTTATTAGGGAAACGGTTTCGACCTGAATCAGTCTTATTGTAAAAACAATTTTTAACACAATTTCCCAATTTGAGTTGGCGATTTCGTACCCTTTGCATATATTTAGTGTTTCGAACAATTTTTGTTGTGGTGGATTGGTGTTTCGTAGCTAATTTCAGTTTTTTTAGTTAAAGAAGAATACAAATAAATTGCCCTCCGATATTCTATATTCTATGGTCACAACCCATAATTTTTTCTCACACTTGTTGTCCTTTGTTCATTTTCTGTTCATGGAATTTTTTTTAGTAATTTTTTATAAGGCACCACAGTCCACATAACTGAAACTTCACTTTGAATCTTTTTCGGTTTATTTTTTAAATTCATTTACACATAAATATTGTTTATTCTCAAAACTATAACACGATTTACGAGGATCGTACCTAATGATGATTCTGCTTATCTGATAGAAACAGCTTGAATTTATGACACCAGATGGTTTTTCATGACACAGTCCATGCGACGTAACTAAAGAATTTACAACTACTGAGTGCCTACTTCTTGAAGCCGCATCTCTTCAAACAGTTGATTGAAAAAACATTGGATTTATTGCCTACTGTACATATATTGTTAAGTACTGATTGCAAACTTGTTCTTTCTAATTCAGATTAGTTCGAATTGCATAACTCTCTCGGGACTATGTGTATTTCAACTGCTTTGAAATTTTATCAACTGCATTGAAATTTTATCAACTGCTTTGAACTTTTGCCAACTGCTTTGGAATTTTTTCCACATTTTTGAAATTTTTTTCAACTTCTTTCAAATTTTTTCAACTCCTTTGAAAATCATCCATGTTATTCTTACGGTGATATGCAAGAATGACCCTCATGCTTGATTCACAATGGACGCAACCCAACGAACACATACGTTAGTAGCGAAAATTTAAACGATAGAAATCATACCCAACAAGAATAGAAGTGATATTTCTACATTTACATTAGACTTATCAAATTCAAACGCGAAATTGTACCTGTTGTGAATATTTTCGTATGAATTTTAGTAATTTCAATTTTGATTTTCAAGCATGTACTGTGTTACTTCCATTGTCATCAAGCATAAGCCGCTATCTCGATTGTCGGCAGAGCAGCGAAACTGTGAAAATTTCGAAGTACAGCCAAGCCATTATCAGCTGTAAAATCGATCTGTGCGAAGATGTGCATCACTCCTGGACTGTGGAAAACACTCCCTTTGTTCAGAATTGTGCTTGATTTGTGCTGCTTTTTGCCGTTGAAATTTTCTCCTCATTTCATGTGGTCCTCAAAGACCGAAAAATTCTGCCAGTCCAACACTTTTCGAAAAGTAGGATTTCAATCACTGAAGAATAATTTTAGTTAGTTGTGCTTTGTTTCAAAAGTACGACTGATTTATCCAAAAATTTAATTTGAACAAAAAAAAATTGAAGAAATTGAAAAAAAGGCACTCCAGCGCGTTCCTTTTCTCAACGAGAACTATTTGAAATGATTATGTCAACTTGGGAAAGTCAGTTAAAAAAAAATGAACAACTTTCCTCTCATAACGAGAAAAAACGAGTTTCACAGCTGATAATACTCTTGCTTGGCTGCCGATTCCCCGTTTCAATGTTTATTTTTTTTAAATGCTAAAGTTATCACGATATCACACTCTTAATAATTGGTAAGGAACTAGGAATATCTTGAATTCTGAACATTAGTGATCAAATCACAGAACGTGAAATATCGCTCACCTATAGGTAAGCGTAGTGAGAGGTTCGAGACAAACCGAATTCACAAAGACTCGTCGTTGCTCGGCAAGAATCCGTTCTTTGGATTTCAGCACCTTGAGCACTTTTGTCAATGCTACAATGCTCAGAGATATCGGAATAAAATATTGAGTTCGTGTTGTTTGAAGCATTCACATGATGAAGTCGGTTCTGAATCCTTATGGAGGTATCAGCTGCTTTACTTGAAAGAACAATTTGGGTGAAAAAAGGTCATCGTAGTCGAAATTCCGGAAGGCAGAACCTAGCTACAACGAACCATGTTCATATTAATTATATTAATGTTGTTTGAACGAAAAAAATCAAAATACGAGAACTGACAACGCCACCTGACTACCTCAATTCGTGACTTTCAGGACACACACCTCTTTCATTAAATTGTTTTTATTGAACCGTTCTGGAGAACCTGTCATAACATGTCGAATCAGAGTGTCGAAATTGAACCCGTATCCGTGTGTCACACCGTGAGAAGTTTTACGGTGCGCTGAGCTATGCAAAAGTTTGTGAGGATCTGAGTATGGATATTTGTTACTCTTTCAGGTATGAACAGCCTGAAACATCATCACAGTTTATATAACAGAATGATGAATAGAGGTTTTCAAATACTTTGTGAATTGGCCTTAATACAACTAAAAACTATCAAGAGAGTCGAAAAATATTCTGCCCTTCGAAAGCGATCAAGACGTACGCTGACTGAACACTTGATGCATTAACATAATGAACCATGGGTTTCTTCCCTCAAAAAGTTCTGAATAAAAATCTATGAAAACATAGTTATCTTTTCCGTATGGAAGCCATCATAACCAGAATATTGAGCTCTAAATACTATTGAATTGCATACACTTTTTAGAATGCACATTTATAGTATTTAACCAATGTCTTTCAGAACAAAAATTTTTGTCGTTGTAGAAGTAGATGACCTTTTGTCGGCCTTATTCATTAACCTGCTAGGTCCATCGTTTCAGAATGAATTTGGCAGGTTTACAAATTAGGCCGACGCTTTGTCTTTTACACAAATCAATATGGACGAATAGTGTTACGGATCCATGCGCTTCTTCATTCAAGAAATGAAAATTTAAACAGGGGCGTAACATCACCCCTCCAAAAGTTGAAAATGCTGTGTATTTTCAGAAATTTTAAGAAACGCAGAGATCCAAGATTTCCACAAATACATTTGTTCATTCATGCCACATGACGCATTAAATAATTTATAATATTGATGGAAAATATGATGACAATTAACTGACCATATATGAACAACTAAAATTTTCTCAAAATAATTGTTAAATAATAATAATAATAAAAAATAATAATAATAAATGTATTCCACCATAATCCCCAAGTACAACGTAATAATTTTACAATACATACCTAAGCTAAGTTCCGTCCACTGCGTAGAGCGGAAACACATCTAAGCAGTTAGTGCTTGTGTTATGTAGTTTCCACCCCTCGGTAGGACAAATGTACAACATTTCAAACCATGATGGGCGAAGGTAGGTAAAAATAAAGCGAGGCAAATTCAGTGGACCACAGAAGTAGGTGAATACATCTATTTTTATAAATTTTTTCTTAGGAAATAGCATACAATACGTGCCGGTATTCATTCAGGCATCACAGCAATATTTCATTTTTCATGATAATACTCTTTATTTCAGTCTTGAATTTATTTTTATTTTTGATTTGTTTCAGATGAAGAGGAAGCATATTATAGTATTTAGGGCCAAGATGAAATATAAAACGTTGTGTATGGCTTTTTCTGAACCGTGGAATCTCGAGTGAGCCACTCTAACCAACCATGTTTGGGACCTTTCATTTAAATCAACTCCCGGTTGAACCTTGGAGAACATATATAACAGAGATTGGTAAGCAAACACATACCGAGTATATTGCGCTTTGTATTCACTTGTGTATTTTCTTTTCAACTTCATTTTGAGTTTATCCCTATGTTTAATCGAATTCATTAAACTCTCAGTGATCCAAGTTTTCAGCTTTTTATTATTATTTTTTGAAGTTATGAATTTAGTACAGAATTCCACATAATTTTTTATTTTGGTTATGAAGCTGTTGTAATATATTTCTACATTGTTTGTATTTATAATTTCATTCTATGTTTAATTTATTGTAGTCCGTTTTTTTTATTTGTTTCAGATTATGCGGAAAGCACAAACTTGTTCTTCCCTTCAATGAAACAAATGTAGTGTAATGATCTGTCAAGGATGTCTGCACTACCATGGATGTTATAGCTACGCATTCATTTACCTGTTTCATTTTGCGAATAAAGATGTGATCCAGTACACTACCTGAATTTTCCGAGTCCCTAGTTACTGCGTTTATGTAGGAAATAAATCCATTTTCACTCAACATATTTACATAACTATTTACTTCTAGAGACATCTTGTCTAATAAATCAAAATTGATATCGCTCCGAAAATTCCGCATATACTCATCAATTTCCATGATGTAATTACCGGCATTTGTTGACGGAGGACGGTAAGATGCTGTGATACCCACCTGAAACCGACCAAAATTCACAGTCGACCTGCATAAGACAGACTCGGACAGGAGATGATTCACTGTCTGGGTAGTGAGGGTGTCCCGTACATAAATTATAACACCATCGTTTTTATTGAATTTAGACCCATTGTAAAAAATGTTAAAATCCGGAATATTGAATTCACTCACCTCCTTTACATTCCACGTCTAGGACAATACTATGACGCTTATCTTTTCTTTCACTCCATCCAAATAAACAAGTAATTCTTCAAAATTTTTGCGAATACTTCTTATATTACTATGTATAATCACCAAATCATTTATTGTTACTTCTGACACAGCCTCTGCAATACTCCCCACGACCCCGTTTCCACCCCATCCTGCTCATCCAACACCTCCAGTAGCCCGAACATACCCTTCCCAAAAAAAAATTATCGCCAACCAAAAAATGAGCAAGTACCCTCAAGCACCCCAACATTTATGACTCTACATATTATATAATATAACCCCAAAAATATTCACGCTAAATTCAATTCCTGAAAAGAGCAAAATACAGAAAAACTATTACAACAGATTAATCGAAATCACTCGTCCAATGAATCGTCCTGATCTGGTTGTTCATATTGACCATCACTTTTCCATTGTGGGTCCATACATTTGACAGATTCAGCCGTTTCATTGCTTCATCCATAAGCTGCAATCTCATAGGTGTCAGATCTTCTTTTATAACCACGCCAGTACCCTTGAGAAACTTCTTGTTACCATATAGTTTTCAGTTGGTGTGGAGGTTGTTCAACTTGGGAAGAATCCCCCTTGTTTGTTTATCATTTTGTTTTCCTATTCTGAAACACTCCTCTATATCCTCCCGTCCGAAATCCAAGTTCATTTTAGATTTAAGAAAATGGACAACTGATTGTCCAACATTTAAATTGTCACCCGTTTCCTTGAAGTTGAAAATGCGAAGATTGCACTTCCTGTTCTCCTGTTCCAACTGATCTAGTTTCCGAAGGAGTTTATCGTTTTGACTCTTGATTTCACGCAGTTGTTCTTCGAATTTAAATAATTTCTTATTGATTTTCTTCGAAATTGCATCTGACACCTTATCGACCATCCTATTTATGAATTCCGGTTCTATCCACAATTGTTTGATAGACACGTTTACTATAGACTTCAACTCATCTGTTTGTTCTCGAGTGAGCGGCATAATGTTTACAGTTTTTTGCACTTATGTAGTTAAATCTCCAGATATTATATCATGAACGGAAAAATATCACTACAAATATGAATTACTGTCGTTCAAAACTATGTTTGTTTTCTAATTGGATATTTGTTAGGTTTCAATTCAAAAACTTTGTCGGGAGCTCGCGAGACACAACTACTCTAGCTGGCGCATCAATATGGAATGAATTGTTCAATCAAATCTATATTCTAACCTGGTTCTAAATCGGTGTTAAATCCTTTACGTGATACTCTCCAATAATAATAATAATAATAATAATAATAATAGTTTATTTTACATAAACATGAATCGCAGAGGCTAAAGCCTGTACGCGATATACAATTAACACATAAACATTGTTAGTGTAGCCATTATTTCTCAAATTAAATTTCGTTTTTCGAGATCATAAATATAAGACCCTATTTTTCTTTTTATTTTATGTGGTCCGGTTTCGCGGAAAAATGCTTTGAAGCATCGGAAAGTGCATAGTTCCGTTTCCAAACAAAATCGCCGATGACTCCAATTTGATTGTTGATCGTTTATGTACGAACTCAATGTAGTTTTAAGTACTCGGTTTACACGTTCTGTTGGGTTATTCTGTGCGTGATAATATGCATTGAAAATTGCTGCTACTCCGTATTTTTTTTTAAATTCCCTGAAATCATTGCTACGTCCGAACTGAGTTCCGTTGTCTGCAACAATGAATTCAGGTATGCCAAACATCAAGAATATATTTCCGATATTTTTTATTACTACCTGTGCAGTCGCATTTGGCAAGGGTCTAAAAATGCTGAATTCGCTGAAATAGTCGGTTGTTACTAATATATATATATATAGGGTAATGGTCCAAATATATCACTTGATATCATCTGCCAACAGAATTTGATATCAGGTCTTTTTCCCACTTCTCCGGCTTGTGCTTTCTGTAGTGGTTTTTTACTGCTACATACTACATATTTCCTTAAGTAACGGCAAACGTCAGCTTTCAGGTGGGGCCAAAAATATCTCTGAATGATTCGATTGTTTCATATACGCCCAAATGGGCACCAGTTGTGATGTTATCATGGAATTTTTTTCAGAATTTCAGGTCGTTTATATTTTGGAACTACTTCTTTCCATTCATCAGATTCTAAAACAAGATGTTTATATTTATTAGGTACATAAATAAAAATTTCATTATCAATAATACGGTATTTTTGGTAACGCAATGGAATTTTGAAATATTTTCATATAATCTGTTATACCACGGATCTTCTGAATTAAGTATGTTTTCATTTGAATTGACTGATGAGATGGTACTTTCAGGTGCTCTAGAAAAACAATCTGGCACGACATTCAATTTACCTTCTCTGTGAATAACTTCGTCATAACCCAGACGGCACCCTATATTCTCGGAATATTCCTCCAATCTGCCATTAGGCCAAAAGATATTGCAATATGCGAGGCATATGCCAGATATATATCAAATATATCTGCTCTCAAAGGAATATTCCAAATATATGCCATCCCAGATATGTCTGGTATATGCTATGGGAATATCTATATGATATGCGTTTAGAATATTATTCAATAGTATTTATTGGTATATATACATGAATCTTCATGGAATATTACAAACGTTACAAAACCCTTTTTGAACGATAATTGTGTGTAGGCACTACCACTACCTCGATTTTGCTTTTGTTCCGAACTCATCAATAATTGATGAGTTTGCTATTTTCCAGTAAACTGTTAAAGAACTACAAACTTTCTATATAGATTATATTTTCGAGGAATCGCAGTTTTCATCAAGTTAATCATAGTTGGATTCAAGTTAAAAAATAACACTTTCATTCGCTTAATAATTTGATCTTATTTATTAAACTGAGTAAAATGGAATCAATGATTTGTAATTTATTTATATGATTGATACAATGAAATGAAAGAGCAGGCAACGAATTAAACGTTTTTATTTGTGAAAAATGGACATGCTATACTATATCGTATATCGACTGAGAGTCGAGTGACTTTTTAAATAATTGAAATGTTCGATGAAACAGAAAAAGAGGTCCATTATGATTTTGATCTCATAGGAAAGAGATCAAATATATATTTTCAATAAATGGAAAAACAATATATGATATTCGAGCAGATGTGTGAAAAGGGCGTAGACAAGTTGTCAAAAATCATATATGATAATCAAATATTAGTCAGCAGAGGTGAGAGTAGCTTATTCCACTGGAGGATCGAATCACTTTTGCTCATATTTTTGTTTCCATGAAGCTGCCATGCGGTGACAGAGATGTCTGGAACTTAGAATCTTTCTAGTTCAACTTAATACTTCTTGCTTTTCATTGAACCAAATACATTGCATTTCAAACATTTCAGAGCCATTGTAGGTTGAGGAAGTTATGTGGCCACTTCGAACCATATTTTCGCCCTTTCTAGATATTTCCTTGAATTTTATCAAAATATCTGACAGAAATACCAATGACATTATTTCTTTACAGGAATAAAACTACTCCTTTATAAATAAAAAATTAACTATTTTCTGGCCTCTACTCATTCTTAACTCCTGCAATTTCGTTCCCTGAATTTACCGATAAGAATATCAAATTTCGATTTTACTGAGATTTGACTTTTTCTTATGGATGTAAACATTACGTCACGACGTTTTCAGTCAAAATATTCATATTTTTGTTTTGTGGTCTTGGATTGAGGTTATTTGTGTTCTGTGATTAGCAGTTTCAGTTTGGCGTTCCAAACTTCCAAAATGGTCGTCACGTCACGGTGGTGATATGACTTATGGAGCTCCATGAGTTGAAAGAGTCTTATTGAAAAATTATTAAATTGTGTGTGGAGTTGAAAATATGTTATTGTTTGAGTATTATGTGATAAATAGTTTGTGATGCAGCCGAGCACATGATAAAAGATAAGACAGGCAGACAAGAGCATAACTGTAGGAGCGTGAATATCAAATCAGCGTTGGTAAGTACCTACTCTTATATATTTGGAATGCTTGAAAAAGGTTTTCGTAATATGCCAATCACTTGTCAGTGCTTTATCTTTGGTTTTGTGTATTTACGTTTTTTCAGGTCAAAGAATTGAGGACTTTACAGTGAGGAAGTGATAGAAAGGATATTTCCTATATTTTAGTTGGGTTGGGAAAAAGGCAAAAACTAACTTTTCATCCCTAATAAAATTGTGCAATGTTCTCAAAGGTATAATATAAATAATTTCAGTGATCATAAAACCCATTTTATGTTTTATTAATATTTTCAGAGGTTCTTAAACAGAATGAAAATACTAAATTTGTTACTGAAAAATGGCTCCACGTTGTGCAGATAGCTTAACCAAAATTTTGCTTTCAATCCAAACGTAAAAACTACAAGAGCGTGAGTGGAGGAGCTTCTCAGGTGTAGTAAGTCTCACCCAAGCTGTATATGGTAATTTTGTTCCTGCAAGCAAAAAGGCTGTACAGGTCGAAAATATTAGTGGCATCAATACGGATTTAGGCCCTAAAAATCAAAAAGAGGGATCGTCTTCGAGAAGGAAGGTTGCCTCGATATAAATTGCCAACACTGCCTACTAAAAATTCAAAGTAAGTTTATAAATATTAAATAATCAGAAACAGATTCCACTATTACTATAGCAGTAGACAGCCTCTTATCTTGAAAATCTTAGAATCACTGGTTTTTTTCAGGGCCAAAATCAAAGAATTCCAAGGAAAAAGGCGAGGAAGACCAAAAGCTACCTGGATGAGCGGCATACAGAAGACGATGTCTGAGAGACCGGGAGAATGGGTGTTGATAGAAGAGGCTGGAGACGTTGGAAGGCCTGGGATGTTATAAACACGGATATCTATATCAGCACCCCAAAGGTAAAGTGTGTCAAGTCACAATATCAAAATTAGACAAATGAGAGATTTTTCAGTTCGATAATTGTTTCAAAGAATGTGTACTGCCATTACTTGGCGTCTTCATAAACCTACTGAGTCAAAAATGCTAGAATTTACTAATGTGAATCCAATATTCTAGATAGGTCGTGTCTGAAAAAAATGTGACTTAACACACTTTACCTCTGAGGTGCTGATATATAGATATAAGGTTGGTTTTACAAAACTTTGTTAGTACCATTTAATTAACTGTAGCCACCACGATTCGTAGAAATTTCAAAACGAGTAATTCGATTTGTGAAACCGACCCATAATCTGATGAGTCGATTTCAAATGGCTGTTTTGGTTGGTTAACGGTTGACCGCTCGGTTCATAAATGACAACGTCAAACGAACTGCGCTTTCGAATTCTGTTCAAATTTTGGAGAAACATCTGATTTGAGACGTCACCAGAATGTCATTCGAATGCGGTTGGTCCAAACTGACGGACCAATCTATGAACCAACCAAGAACCAGTCAATCGAAATCGCCTCTAGTTCACAAACCAAATAATTGAAGCTCACAGTTCAATATTTATATCATTTAAAATATTACCTCATTTTGTTTTCCCTATTTTTTAGTTTAATTCATCAAATGTTAATTTTTACTTATTCTCAGTATTGTTTTGTAAAATACCTAGTTGATTTATATTTATATTTTTACTTTATGTTCATTTTTATGATTTAATGTGATTATTTTGTTAATTATTGTTATTGTACAAAATATTCTTAAAACTGTAATAAATTTTTTTGAAACAATCTAATCAATGCATTATTATTTAGTACCGCTACAAAAATTTACATATATTTAAATATATACAAAGATATTACCAGCATATGGCATGGACAAATCAGGAGATAAAAAGATATTGCCAGCATATATGTAAGGGAGATATTCATAGATGAATCTGTATGGCATATGCCATGGATATATTTTTGAAGATTATGGGATATCCTGGCAGATGTTTCATGGTGACCTTGGATATTCCTGCTATCTGCCAGGCTTATGCCCTGGGAGATTTGGAATATGTTTGGAATATCTCAATATGCCAGCGGTATATTCATTGAATATGCATGGAATATTTCTGTGAACTTAGCAACTTCAAAACACCATCTTCCCAGCCTGCCTTTTGGATCTTTTAATTCGTTTATCCACTTAAGTGCGTAGTTATGGGTTACAACTGTAAAATTTTGACCTTCGATGTAACCCCTTAATTTTTATACAACCCAAAAGACATCAAGAATCTCTAATTGAGTCGTACCAAACTCCGATTCGTTTTTCGTAAGAGACCTCGATAGGTAACAAATCACATGATCTCGGTCATCATAATTTTGATAGAGAACGCAACCTAGTCCATAAGTTGATGCATCAGTCTGTATGATGGGGGACATTTCCAGTTCGGACAAGACAAAGTGGGGGGTGATACGAGTGTGGTTTCAATTTGATTAAATGCTTCTTCACATTCCTTAGTCCAATTCCATTTCACGGCTCTTCTAGTGAGGTTCGTTAGAGGTGCTACGATAGATGAAAAATCTGGGACAAATCTACGGTAGTATGAAAGCATTCCTATTAATCGTTTGACATCTTTCGGACATTTGGGTTTACTCATTTCAAGAATGGCTGAAATTTTCTTAGGATTAACAGAAAGTCCATTTTTGTTAACAATAAAACCCAAATATTCGAGTTCTTCCCTACAAAAAACGCATTTTTCCCTTTTCAGTTTCAAATTATTTTGTTTTAAACGCGAAAAAACTTATTCTAAGATTCTAATGTGAGTATCAAAATCCGGTGTCACTAAAATCAAGTCATCGAGGTAGACAAAGACGTGTGATTTCAAATCATTGAATAGTTTTTCTGCTAATAGTTGAAAAGTTTGGGCTGGGCCATGTAAGCCCATTGCTAGTCGTTTGTATTGGAAATGCCCTCTGCCGGGTACAGTAAAAGCTGTATACCGTCTTGATTTTTTTTCTGGTGCGACTTGCCAAAATTCATTCTGGATATCGAGAGAGGACAAATATTTCGCTTATCCTAAGGAGTCTAATATTTCGTGAACAAAAGGTAGAGGATAATTTGGCTTTACAGACACTTTATTGAGTTGTCGGAAATCAATTACAAATCTATTTGTGCCGTCCTTCTTTTTGACCATTAATATTGGTGAAGACCATTCTGATTTACTAGGTTCTACTACGCCGAGTTCGAGCATACGGTCTAATTTCTCATTTATCTTTTGTTGCATTACTGGACTTACACGATAATATCTCTCTTCAACAGGCTTTGCATCGCTTTTAATGTCAATAACGTGTTGATATCTGCAATATCATCAAATTACTTATCAATAATAGATTTGAGTTTTTTTATTTTTTTCTGGGGGAGGGTCAATAGCAGTTTCTGAAAATTGAGATTGAACTCGCCGATTCATCAAGGTCTTTTCGAGAAAAAAACCATTCTTGCTTTCGTAGGTCGGGAATAATGACCATTTCAACCCAGAAGTTTGTACCTAGAACTAAAGTATGCCGTAATGCAGGCACGATGTAAACATCAAATAAAATTGTTTTGCATTGCAACGAAATTGGCACACAAACTTTACCTATGCATTCAGAACTCTCATTGTTTGCTGCTACGCAATTATTGATTTTCGAATCTATTTCAAACCTAAAGAACTTAAGATTTGCCAGCCATGAATATTCATGAAAATATTGTTTGCTCCACTGTCCAACAATGCTTTGAATTTTCGTCCAAAAATTTCGACAGTAATGTACGGACAGTGATCATCATTAAATTATGATAAAATATAATTCAGTTGCAAAGATATACCTTTCCTCGACGAATCGGTTTCAAGTCTCAAATATCTGGGGTTGTTCTTGAATCAATTTTGATATGAACCTCTGGAACGATCCTCCGGGTGAAGCAACCTAAATACAAAATTCATCACAATCAACACCGCCGAGAGCGTCGCACACCATGTGTATTTCGAAATTTGTTTCTTACCTCGAGTCTCAAAGAAATCTATATTAATTCCGCACAACTGCGATTAGAAAATCTTCTAAGCAAGATTTTCACGATTGAGCTTTGTATTGCACCAATTCGAATAAATCGATTCTAATTTTGAAATACATACGTGAATTCAAGCCAATATACAGGGTGTCCGGGGAATAACTATACATACTCTTACCAGAGATAGAGTTGGACTAGGTGATTACTGATTGACTATAAAAAATTAATTTCTGGATTTCCCTAGAATGCTACAGGGTGATTTTCCAGCTTCATGGAAATACTTAGATCATCATAAAATCCAAACTTATTGACGGATATTATTGAAACTTGGGGGTTATTGGCACATGCTAAGGTCGAGTGAGAAAGATATCAATTATTTCATTATTCCAGGGCTGGACTCATTAATCTTCATTTGAAGTATTCAGGGTAAAACAAACACTCTCTATTTCGAATTACAAATAATTGATTTTTAGAAAGGAGCTCAATTACGTTTCAATTTGTGATATCGCTCAAAGTTGTCACATCAACAATTATTTTTTCATGAATTTTTGAATTTGGATAAAGTTCGAAAAATTGATTTTGTTTACCTGAACAGGACTTATTCATCTTGTGGAGGTCAAAAATAAAATAAAAATAAATAATTGTATCTAAGGCCATTGACCTAAGTCCTCCAGCCCGTCAAAAATAATAAATAATAAATTTTCTTAAAAAAGTAACTGAAGGTGGGGAAGACTATATAATAATTTGTTGATATACTGGGTGGCCACCCCAGACGCGGATCCCATTGAGATGGAGTAAATGAAGGTATATTTCGAAAAAAAAAATTCGTGAAGTGTATAGGGTATACATAAGCATATTCCAATATTATTCGTATGTATACCGAGTGTTCAACAACAAAGATATGAGTATGAGTAGTGACTTTTCAATTTGTTAGTCTGTTTCTTAAAAGTCTACTTATTCAATATCGAATGTTATGAAGTACACTGAGAAAGAGTATATATGATTTTAAGTGTGGGAGAATGTTACAAAATATCTTACTAGATCCAAAGATTAAAGCTCAAAAATGCACAGAAATGAAGTTTCCTTCAAGACAAAATATGAATTCCAATAACATATTCTGTGATAAACTTCAAACATTTTACAACTGTTATTGTTTCGGTATGGAAGGTGCTTATTTAAGTTCTGAATTCTTCTGAAAATATTCTACTAATACTATCGCATTTTATATTCAAACATGAGATTTTCAGTTCTCTTCATGGTAGAAAATTCAATTTTTTAACTTTATCGAAATTCAATATTCATAAAAAAATAATTATTGATGTGACAACTTTAAGCCATATCACAAATTGAAGCATGATTAAGCTTCTTTCTAAAAAGCGAATCAATTATTTGTAATTCGAAATACAAAGTGTCTGTTTCACCCTGAACACGTTAAATGAAGATCAATGAGTCCGGCCCTAGAATAATGAAATAATTGATATCTTTCTTACTCGACCTTAGCATGTGCCAATAACCTCCCAAGTTTCAATAATATCCGTCAATAACTTTGGATTTTATGATGATCTGGATATTTCCATGAAGTTGGAAAATCACCTGTAGCATTCTAGGGAAATCCAGAAATTAATTTTTTATGGTCAATCAGTAATCACCTAGTTCAACTCTATCTCTGGTAAAAGTATGTACAGTTATTCCCCGGACACCCTGTATATCTTTCTTTCTAGCGAGTCACTCGAAGAAAGAATATTATACGAAACAGGAAAAATGTGTGCGGCGATCTCGTCCATATGTAAATTGTGTCGAATTTGCTGATCCATATGCGCTTCTTCATTCAAGAAATGAAATTTAAACAGGGGCGTAACAATAGTTATCACGATATAAGTTTGATCTTAGGGCCGCTTGCCACTACGCTAAATTCTGAACTAATTCAAGCTCTTGGACCTGAATCAAATGCGTGAGCATAATAAAATTCTGCATTTATCATGCGTGTACATTTGATTTAGGACTAAGAGCTTTAATAAGTTCCCAATTTAGCGTAGTGGCAAGCGACCCTTAAGAATGATTCAGCACTAATTCAACGGACTGTACGTAGAGGAGATATCATTGGCGACTGCCTTCATTTTGCGTTTCAAGGGGGGCTCATCCGTTGAGGTGGTTATACTTTGTTATCATGTTTTTTGGAAATACTTTTAGCAATTTCATCCCTCCAATTGGATTCAGTCCATTGCTTTGAAGTACCAGTTTGAGGCTCTGTTATAGGTCTAAGGTTGAAAAAGAAAGAACAATGAAAGCTTCACATGAGTTTATCCTTGAGTGGCCCATATTACCCGCCGTTCCCCTAATCAATTTTCGTGAAACTCACGCTTAGACTTTCATTGTATACATTAATATTGGACATTCTTTCAATATTTTTTTTTTATGTGTTGAGCCTTGGTTTCCTCGAACCGACAAAATGGAAATGTAATGAAAAAAATCCAATACTTCATCACCGCAACTGTTGACTAACTGTTTCTCGCCGCAATGCCTACCGCATTCACTCTGCCGACATATTGCGTTGCGTTGACCATCATCACCAAAAACCACTGCCGATGTTTTGCATGGCACAGTTTTTCATCACGTCATTCATCGAATTATTGTGTGTCGATGCCGCTTTCGAGGAAACCAAGGCTTTTCATTATGTACGGCTTCAATATTCATGCCAACATTTCAACATAAATTCGGTTTTTGGTTGAAGATTTTTAATACTCGATAATTCTTTTGGTGGCCAAATATTATTCTAGAGACAGGGGAACAAATTCTGCCACGTAATGTTATAGCGTGAATTCTATTTTGAGTTCATTCTAAATATATATAATATTATTCAATTAACATAGCTCAAATTTCAGTATAATGATGTCTGTCTGATGTCTGCATATCGAAGAAAGGGAGTGTATCGAGAAATCATTTCATCTCCGCTATTATTGAACAAACTCATACGCAGAATTTATAATGCACACAGTCCTGGACGGCTCGATAAGGGGAGTTATTTTGGGAAATTAAACTACTTATCTTGAAGTGCGATCATGGGTATTCACCATCAAAATCGAATATTCGTAGAATGCCTTACAGTATCGTCTACGATTTCTAGTCAGCACCACGGGCATCTCTGAACTTGAGATTTGAAGAATAATCCAATTTGCCCGAGCGGCAATGTCCTAGCCCATTGGAATCTCACTCGACTGAATCATCACCATGACGAATAAAAGGAAACTTAAATTCTCGGTTTTTCCATATTCTTGTATGCAAAATGTGCATATGAAGGTGACTTCCTGGACTCCTATAGACAGCTCGCTGAGCGATTATCCCCTTAGCCAAAGAAATCACACCAAATGAAATGTTTCGGTCACATCCATTGAAGTGTGGAAACTGAAAGCAAGAGCACAGATATGTTATTCAACAAAATATACTATAATTCAAGTAAAATGCCATCAGATTGGCTGAAATCTATTAATACCACTGCTGCAAAAAACAGACTCTATTCATTGGAATGACTACCGGTTAGTGACTCTGATTTGAATACGAAATGAATCACACTCTATTTGGATTCCGAAATGGAATGGTAACGCGAGAAGCTCTTTTTTTCTTGAATGAGCTGACCGAACGAATCAATGACGTGAACGTAGATGTGTATGCATTTTTAAAGACTATCGAAAGGCATTGGACTGCGTTAATAATAATAATAAAAATATTTATTGATCCCGAAAGATACATCTATGTATATAGGACATGTCAAATGCAATTCATATCAGATAACAATGAAATCAACTAATTAACTAAAATTATCAGTGATATCATCTTCCAGAAACTCCTTCACAAAAAAATATGCCTTCTTTTGAAGAAACGATTTCATGATTAATAAATAGTTTCAGGCTTTCACGACCGGATATATTGACATTAAGAGAGTCTTCCGGGCTTATTGGCCGTGGTCTATTAGGAATTATTTCACCTAACGTTTCGCCCACAACTGCGGTAGGCATCTTCAGAGGATTCTTGGTCTGAGGTTGTAACTCGACCGCTGAATTTCCGAAAGTGACGCTGGATTCGATCCATTGGCCCCACTTATACCCTGATCATTGGCGGGAGAAGGTAGTGGGTTTACGCGCGCGATGTTGATTGGTCCATCGCTTCCACTTCGTATTGGCTTGATTTTAGTCTTTTCCAACACCGGCAACCATGCGCTATGTACCAAAGGAGTTTCTTCCCTTCTGTTCATATTGTTCTTATGTTTATATATCTCAATGGCTTCCATGTTCATCCTAGGATAGAAACTTTTGATGTTTGTAATAGCTTCTGCCTTTGAGAAAACAATATTGTGTCCATCTGTCAGAGCATGTTCCGCTAGTGCGGATTTTTCTGTCTGATTGAGTCGACAGCATCGTTCATGCTCCTTGATTCTCGTATTGATACTTCTCTTCGTTGTACCAATGTAGACTTTGCCGCAGTCACAAGGTATCTTCATGGAGAAATTCGAACAAAGTGCAATTGAAGCGGCAACTAAGAGACCGTCCACATGGCTACGTTATGTGGATGATACTTTTGTCGTCTGGAGTCATGGACTTGAAGAATTGGATGCTTTCCTATCCCATCTTAACAGTAGGCACCCAAATATTCAATTCACTATGGAAATTGAAAAGGATGGTGCTCTACCCTTTCTAGACGTCTTGGTTACTAGAAAGCCTAATGGAAAGCTAGGACACAGGGTTTATAGAAAACCAACCCACACTGACAGATATCTACACAAGCAGTCCAATCATCATCCTCAACAGAACGAGGAGTTATAAAAACACTCGTAGATAGAGCCCGACGATTGTGCGAGCCGGAATTTCTGGAGGATGAACTTGAACATCTACAGCAAGCATTCGTCGCTAACGGATATAATGCTAAGGAAATTCAGAGGGCAATAAGACCAAGACTTTCCACACGTGATGATAACACATCACAACTCACCCCAAATGGAAGAGCTATCTTACCATATATCCCCAAGGTCACCGATAGAATTGGTAGAATACTAAAGGGCCACAATATAGAGACTGTCTATAAGCCAACTCAAAAACTTGGCCAAATGATCAAAACTACCAAAGACAAAGTCGACCCACTCTCTCAACCCGGTATTTACAGGATACCTTGTGACTGCGGCAAAGTCTACATTGGTACAACGAAGAGAAGTATCAATACGAGAATCAAGGAGCATGAACGATGCTGTCGACTCAATCAGACAGAAAAATCCGCACTAGCGGAACATGCTCTGACAGATGGACACAATATTGTTTTCTCAAAGGCAGAAGCTATTACAAACATCAAAAGTTTCTATCCTAGGATGAACATGGAAGCCATTGAGATATATAAACATAAGAACAATATGAACAGAAGGGAAGAAACTCCTTTGGTACATAGCGCATGGTTGCCGGTGTTGGAAAAGACTAAAATCAAGCCAATACGAAGTGGAAGCGATGGACCAATCAACATCGCGCGCGTAAACCCACTACCTTCTCCCGCCAATGATCAGGGTATAAGTGGGGCCAATGGATCGAATCCAGCGTCACTTTCGGAAATTCAGCGGTCGAGTTACAACCTCAGACCAAGAATCCTCTGAAGATGCCTACCGCAGTTGTGGGCGAAACGTTAGGTGAAATAATTCCTAATAGACCACGGCCAATAAGCCGGAAGACTCTCTTAATGTCGATTTCATGATTGTTTTGAAGGATTTAGTTGGCATAACTCTCAGATGATGCGGTAGGTGATTATGAATTTTTATGCTCGGGTATGAAGGGGAGCACTCAAATTTGGCCGTTCGATGTTTCGGCAAGAAGAAAGTTGATTGACTTCTCGTCTCATAACTATGAAAGTCAAACAGTTTTGAGAAGTCAGCCTCATTAGCCTTCAAGTGAATCAAGCATCTATATATATATATATATATATATATTATATATAATATATATATATATATATATATTATATAGTATATAAATATATATATATATATATATATACATATGGAACAGTCAAAATGCCTGAACTCATGAATACAGGTTTACATGATTCCCTAGGCTTAACATTAAACATCATTCTCAAAATGCGCTTTTGGAGAATGAGTACCCTGCTTAATTCCACTGAACTACCCCAAAGAATGTATTAGATGTAAGAAAACTATATATGTAGTTCTGTGGTTGTATGATGACATAACCAACAATGGTAAAATGTAACCTGTACACTCGTACAGATATACCGGCATGGACTGAAGTGTGAATTAATAAAATCTTGAAACATCAAGTGATTTTTAATTGATATACAAAAATTATACATGGTGTCAGGTTGATTGGAGTCGTACAGTGACTACGGCAAATTTAGTGTATCAACTAGGCTGGCGAATTTTGGTCGAAAACGGAAAATAACGTGGACATGGAGTCAATGTTCAGACCGCCAAAACCTCTGAGTTTGGATGGGAATATTGCGGAAAATTGGAAGCTGTTTGAACAGAAATTTTCTAACAGTAACGGAGCTCTCGAAGAAGGATGATGAAACGAAAGTGGCTGTTTTTCTTAACCTAATTGGAGATGATGGCTTGGAATTATTCAACACCTTCGATATGACGAATGATGAAAAAAGTCATTAAAACAGGTAATGCAGAGATTTGGAGCTCACTGTTCACCGAAGAAAAATGTTATATTCGAGAGATTTGTTTTCAATAGTATTTGTCAGAAGGAAGGACAGTTATTTGATTCATTCTTGACTGAACTTCGAAAAGCTGTCAAGTCCACAGGATATAAAGACAAGGATGACATGATAAGAGACAGAATCGTCATGGGTATATACAGCAAAGACACTCAGGAGAGACTACTTAGAGCATCTGATTTAACCCTAGAGATGGCTATTAACCATTGCAGAGCTTTCGAGGTAAGCAAAAGTCAGTCAAAGGTTTTGCAAAATGAAATGACAGTTAATGAAATCAAAAGAAGACACAAGTATGACAAAAAGAGTCATGCAAGTACTGTGGCACTAACCATATGAAAGGAAAATGTCCTGCCTATGGAAAAAAATGCAAGAAATGTCAGAGACTTCATCACTTTGCAGCAGTCTGCAAATCAAAGGAAAGTCAAAAGGATCGAGAAGACAAAAAGAAGAGTATACATGAAGTGGCTCAGGAAGACAGTTCCGGAAGCGAGGGAGACCAGTTCTTTGTGAGTGCGGTATCCAAGCAGATCGGTGTTGTGAATAAAATGGAAAAATCAATTGGTGCGGTAATGTGGCTTAAAAGCATAAATGTACAGGGTAAGACAATAGAATTTAAGTTGGACACTGGAGCAGAAGTAAGTGTTTTACCTCTACACTACTTAAATGGACTTAATTATAAGAAAAATTTGAAAAAGACCAATGTAACACTGGTTGCATATGGAAGCGGTGACTTTACCATCAAACCAATTGGTGAGATCACCCTAGAGTGTAATGCAGATGGCAAAACAGCCAAGATACCCTTTATAATAGTTAATAGTAAAGGTCAGTTACCTCTTCTAGGACTAAACGGCTGTGTAGACTTAAATTTAGTAAAAAGAGTAGATTTCATGAAGAGTAGTAATTTTGAAAAGTTTGATGATGTCATTACAAGTTACCCAATGGTTTTTGAGGTTTGGGAGAGTTTCCAACTCCACATGAGATTGTTTTGAAAAAAGATGCTGTTCCTCATGTACAGCCAATAAGGAGAATTCCACAAGCATTGCATTCGAGGGTGAAGCTCAAGTTGGATCAGTTAGAAAAAGATGGAATCATTGCTAAAGTTAATAAACCAACTGAATGGCTTAACCCGTTGGTTATAGTAGAAAAGAAAAACAATGATTTGAGATTATGTCTGGATCCAAAATTTTTGAATGAAGCCATTAGTCGTGAGCATTTTCTCATTCCCACTGTAAATGAAATTGCTAGTACGTTATCAAAACAAATCCTATTTTTCGGTATTAGACATGAAAGACGGATACTTTCAAGTCAAGATCACAGATGAGAGCTCAGATTATTGCTGTTTTGGTACACCATTTGGAAGGTATCGGTTTCGAAGATTACCATTTGGAATACGTTCAGCTCCTGAGGTATTTCAAAAAAAGAACTATGAGTTGTTCGGAGATATTAAAGGGATAGGAATTTATTTTGATGACCTGATAATAACTGGGGAAACAGAGCAGGAACATGATGAAAATTTAAGGTTAGTTCTAGAAGGGGCTAAAAAGTACACACATTAAATTCAATAGGAATAAAGTACAGTTCAAATCAAGACAAGTTAAGTTTATGGGTCAGTTATTTTCAGGCAAAGGGATAGAACCTTGTGAGTCGTATGTAAAAGCTATTTTAGATATGCCACGGCCACAACAAAAAAGTGACTTATTGAGATTTCTAGGAATGTTAAAATTTTTAGGCAAATTTGTTCCCAATTTGGCAAAGGTTTTCAGCCCCATTGCGTAATCTCACAAGAATAGATGTTGAATGGTCTTGGGAAAAAGAACATGATGATTCCTTGGTTCAGCTCAAGCATTTATTGTCTAAAGCACCCGTCCTTGCGTTTTTTAATCCGTCCTTAGACGTGGAAATTGAAACCGATGCTTCCAAAGATGGTTTAGGTGCCTGTCTTTTACAAAATGGGCATCCTGTAGCGTTTACTTCTCGTAGCCTTTCAAAGAGTGAAGTTAATCATGCTCAGATTGAAAAGGAGGCCTTAGCTATAGACTTTGCATGTCAAAAATTCCATTATTTGATTTATGGTGTGAAAAATGTTGTAATACACACAGACCATAAACCACTTGTCTCTATATTTCAAAAAGAAATTATACAATGTAACTCCTAGATTGCAAAGATTAAGACTTAGATTACTCAAATATGACCTTAAGGTAACATATAAGCCAGGGAAATATCTGTATATCGCTGATACCCTATCTCGAGCTTATTTGATTACTCCTGATTCTGACGATCCTGAAATGAATATTGCAGTTCATTCGTTAGTAAATAATCTTCCTGTTTCTGAAGAAAAGAAACATGAACTGAGACAAGCAACAAAAGATGACCTTGATTTAAGTGAAATTGTTAAATATGTAAAATTTGGTTGGCCGGATAGAAATGAAATGCCTTTACATCTTCATCATAATCTTAAAATAAAAGATGACCTCTTAGTTTCCGATGGACTTCTGTTTCTTGGCAACAAACTTATAGTACCAAAAAATTACGACCGTTAATGCTTCAGAAATTACATGAAGGCCATATTGGTATGGACAAAGTAAAATTAAGAGCGAGGCAGATATTTTATTGGCCATATATGAGTTTAGATATAGAAAATGTGACAAAAAAATGTAGAATATGTGAAAAGTTTGCAAGAAAGAATATCAAGCAACCCTTTAAAACCATATAAATTGCCTGATAGACCTTGGCAAAGAGTTTCTGCCGATATTTTTTCTTATGCAAATCATATTTACCTGGTAGTATATGATGCTTACTCAAATTGGCTGGAGCTATTGACTTTAAGAGATAAATCGGCTAAAGAAGTTATTCTTAAGCTAAAATCAGTATTTTCCAAATTTGGATGTCCTGATGAAGTCACGTGTGACAACATTCCCTTCGGTAGTTTGTCAATGAAAGAATTTTCCAAAGAATGGAATTTTGAGATTGTGTTAAGAAGTCCTCAGTATCCACAATCAAATGGGTTAGCTGAGAAAGCTGTGGGAATAGCCAAGAACATTGTAAAAAAATCAATTGAGGAGGGAAAAGATATATTTGGGGCATTGCTCCAATATCGCAATACTCCTCTAAAACACATTAATTATTCCCTGCGCAACTTTTAATGAGTCGTTCATGTAGAACCAAATTACCTATGTCAGCCGAACTCTTGAAGCCAAAACTTTGCAGCAATGTTTCAGATAGGCTTAACTATAGATTAAATAAAAATGAAGCGTATTACAATAAAAGCGCAAAAGATTTACCAGATATCAATGTAGGTCAGACTGTGACTGTATTTAATCACAATAACAAACACTGGGAGCCTGGCCAAATTGTTAGAAGGCATGAGAGACCACGGTCATTTGTCGTCAAAACAGAAAAAGGAGAAATTGTAAGAAGGAATAGAGTAGATCTAAGAGTATCACAAAATGATTTTGTTGTTAACAATGACCATGATTTATCAGAAACAAGAGAAGAATCTCCGTCTCCTGTTGAAGACAATTGTCCTAAGTCCAGCCCAGAACCCACAAACCCGAATACAAACGAAAATTATGTGACGCGATCAGGGCGGGCAGTCAAACCCATTCAAAAATTAAATTTATGATAAAATTTAAAAAAATAAAAGGGAAGGATGTATTAGATGTAAGAAAACTATATATGTAGTTCTGTGGTTGTATGATGACATAACCAACAATGGTAAAATGTAACCTGTACACTCGTACAGATATACCGGCATGGACTGAAGTGTGAATTAATAAAATCTTGAAACATCAAGTGATTTTTAATTGATATACAAAAATAATACAAAGAACAATGTTGTAGGATATATGAGTATAAGCTAGACTGTAATAGACATTTATCAGTGTCGCGGCCGGTGAGGAATTCTTTACCTTGCTTAAGGCATAAAAAGCTTTGTTCAATTTCTTACAAACATGATCAATATGTTCAATCCATGACAATCCGCTGTCCACATAAATGCCAAGGAATTTTGTGCAGGACTTCGATGTTAAAGAACCGTCAACAATCAGTTGTCGGTCACCAGTACCCTTGAGACCAAAGTATATCAATTTTGTCTTCGACACATTCAGAATGAGAGCATTTTTATGACACCAAGTATTGAAATATTCAATTATGCTAGAACATGAGCTGGAAAGCTCCTCAGGACTCTTTGCCTCGATACAAAATGACGTATCATCGACAAATATAATAATCGTCGCCACCGAAATATGTTCAGGCAGGTCATTAATGAACAATAGGAATAGTAAAGGTCCCAATACCGATCCCAGCGGAACCCCATTGTAACATCACAGTCACCAGACCCGGCATCTTGAACTTTCACACGAAAAGTTCTATTTGAGAGGTAACTTTCTATCCAATCAAGAAATATGCCTTTAAATCCGAGTTTGTACAGTTTATTTATTATGAAGTCAAACATGAGGCAATCAAATGCTCTTGATAGGTCAAAGAACAGGCCCGCCACAAAAAGGCCATTATCAAGGCTTTTATAGACACGTTCCATAAATGTAATAGCAGCCGATTGTGTAGATCTTCCATGCCGGAAACCATGTTGGCAGTCTGTCACTAGCTTGAACTTGTTTAGAAACTCATTATGCGATTGAGAACAATTTTTTCGAAAATTTTAGAAAACACACTGAAAATGGATATTGGTCTGTAGTTGGCAATGTCACTAGGATCATCGTTTTTATAGACAGGTATGACAGTTGATGTTTTTAATGCCGATGGAAACTTACTTGTAGATATAGAGTGATTAAATAAGAATGTCAGATGAGTAGCTATCGGTACAGCTATACACTTCAAAACTTTGGAAGAGATACGGTCGATACCGGTACTCTTTTTGTTTTCATTAACTTGATAGCACTTATGACCTCGTCTTCCACAATAGGACACCGAATCTATGTTAGGCGAATTCGAGTTCACCTTCAAACAATATAGGTTCTTCAAGTCCAGGCTAACTTGCCTGACCTCATCGGACACCCAAGACTTGCTGAGAGTATTACTGGTAACACGCTTCAAAGAGCAACATAGGTCTAGTGATTTCGGAATAATGAGCAAGAATTCACTGAAACATTCATCAACATCTGAAAAACAGTGAACTTTATCAGAATTAGTACTACAAATCAGGGCATACAAGTCAGCAAGATTACGATCACTAAGGCTACGAATTATTATTGGTTGTGGTTTTTCTTTCACAAATACGGGGTGGTATAGTTGACTTTCGACTATCATACCTTTACGATTGCTTATATGTGGCTCAAAAACCAAAGGGTTGAAAATGGGAATGCTAGAATTAACAATTATAAAATCTAATTTTGCAGTCTCCCTAGTAGGTTGAAGACATGAAACTCATAGATTGAAGCTTCCAAGGAGATCAGCGCGAAGTTTCCGGGACATACAGCGATCATCTAAAAAATTTAAATTGAAATTCCCGCATAAATACAGACATTGGTTATCCCTACAAAAAAGTTGTAAAACAAGGGATATTCTATCAAAGAATATTTCCAAACTACCAGAAGGTGGCCTATAAACTCTAATGATACATATGGATAAACTATCCAAGAACACTCTTATGATACAAAACTCACAGTGCATTTCCTCACAATATTTGGACAGGTTAATATTTTCAAACTCTATACCTTTTTTGAGATAAATCACAGTGCCGCCATGTTGTCTAGTTGATCTACAATAATATGCAGCCTGATTATAATTGTTCAAGACCGCGGTAGTGATACTGCGGTAGTGAGAAAACGATACAAATACTGAGAGGAACGGCGATCGACAAACAGGACCTACACATCGTTTCTCCATTATTCAGGTGTCCCACGAGAAACTTCACAAAATCCTACAATATATAGGGTTTACTGACCATCAGCATCACGAAATGGCCACTTGGAAATGTCTCTTATCATTCCTAGCCAATATACAGGATAATTTATTCATTCTGACCGAAATTTCATTCGACCATATTTCTGGTACATACTGTTCATCACAATTGAATGATTTTTACAGAATTTGTCAGCATATGTTGGATTATGTGCACCGAATGTCAAATTTCGAGTGCCGTACTCAAAAAAATCAAATTTTACTGTTGATGTAAAAATGACCACCCTATAGGCCACTCTTTGAATTTTTTTACATTTATTCGAAATGCATAAGCACCGGAATAGAATTTCATCATTCAAATATTTGTCACACTTCTGAACCATGAAACAGATAATATCCATCTAATATTTGGGGGATGGTATTAATAACCAGTGCAACCCTTAAACCAAAATACATTCAAGGATTGAACAAGCGAAGGAAAAATGATTATATGAAGGACATTTTTCATAAGATCAGACTTCAGTCTATCTCTCGGAACTCGGATGGTCTTCCCAGTGTTGGTCTATGGAGCTGGACACTGGACACACAACAGATAAAAAAGGGGAGGCCTTCGAAATGTATATTCATCAAAGGATGCTACGAATTTCATGGACGCAGAAGAAAACCAATGACGAAGAACTCCTGGATAAACAAAAAGAATTACTCTTCACCACCAAAGAGAAAAAATGCAGTATTTAGGACAGGTACTGATAGGTGGAAGCTCGGGTGGAAGGCATCGGTTTATTCGGCTTATAATAGAGGGGAAGATACAAGGGAGAATATCTGTGAAAAGGCGTCAGAACTCGTGACTTCTTTGGTCACATATAATTGTGGTGGTAGGTATATCGTTCGTGAATGGTCAGTCAAATAGGAGTTGTCTGAGGGTATATTTAAAACAATACAGAATTACCCGATTCTCGTTGTAGAATTGAACAACTGTAGAAATACTCACAACACTACACATACACACTGCGCTAAACGAGATATGATATAATATAATAATGGTGTTTTATGATGATTTTTTTCTATTCATTCTGATCTTTCTAATTATTTTTCAAGGCGTTTTGGACCAACAGAGGAGGAAGTTAGTAAATCAAATCAAAAAGGAAAATCACTGGGTAAAAAAGGAAATCTAAACGAGCTAAGAAGAGAAATTTAGCTGCTAAGAGTTCAGCTCCATCTGCTAGAACAGAACACTATGATGATGAGAACAGTGACGAGGTTGATTCAGAAAACGAATCTACTCAAGAACAAACATGTAAGTTGAATCCTCCTTGATTCGAAACAGTTAACTTATGTAAAATTTCAATCGTCTTTAATCATTTCCTGATGAAAATGCATCTATATATATCGGGTTTTAAACAGATTATATCTGCATTCCACGCCTAAACGCCATCTCCTTCTGTCCTGGGCATCCTCCTCGTTCAAATGCCGTTCTTCCATGGACTTATTTGTATTTCTTTTGGATTGTTTCATCAATTAGATTTTTTCAACTTGTAGAATAAATGAAGTTTATAATTACTACAATTATCTATCCAATTATCCATCGAAAATCACAGGAAGTGCGGAAGATCAATTGAAACCGAAAACCTTATCTCCAGAATTTTTGCCTGTATATTTCGAAACTTTTGCTGCGCAACGAAACCAATTTTCTTAATATTTCCGCAGAATTATTCCTATTCGTGTTAACAGGAGACATATTTTTTCTAGATGAGCAAAAACTTGAGGTGCAGAATTTGCTTGCTGATTTGTCGAAAACAATAGATCCGGATGGAATGGCAGCAATTAACGCCCTTGCCGGCAGTGACATAGTGAGTATTATTGAATCATATACTCATATGACCATTTTCTATATACAGGTTTAGGAAGGTTTTTGGGAATCTCGGTCTTATCAAGGTGAGTAATACACTTCTATATCATTCCGAGCTTTCGGTAATATTTATTACCTTTTTCAAGGAGCTGTAACAAATATAAAACTAAATGTTACAAAGGGTATAGAGTACATTATCGACAAGAGTACATACATATAATGTGGTTCTTCCTTAAGTTGTATTAGAATCAAGTAATTATCCTCCAAGACAAATTCTACTCTCACTAGAATCTACTTCGAACAATGAAACTGAATACAATTTACTGACTTTTCTTTCTTCTGTATTGAATCAATTTCATCTAACATCAGGCTGGTGAAAATCTTGACATTATTGATAGTTGAAGTGTGTGTCACTCTATAACTTGAAATAGTTCTAACTTCCATTTTACTGGTCTGACGTATAGGGGTGGTATGAATTTTTTTGAAAGTTCTATCAGATAGCAATATATATTGTTAAGGTGGTTGGTGTCTTGTTTGGAGTTCACAGTGTTTTCTGTTGTGTTAATAGCCATCTGTACTCTTTGTAACATTTAGTTTTATATTTGTTACAGCTCCTTGAAAATGGTAATAAATATTACCGAAAGCTCGGAATGATATAGAAGTATCAAGAGATTTTCAAGAGTGTATTACTTACCTTGATAAGACCGAGATTCCCAAAAACCTTCCTAAACCTATTTCATATATAACGGTCAATAAAAGATAATTTATCCACTATATATATATATATATATATATAGTGGATAAATTATATATATATATATATATATATATATATATATATATATATGGATTCGTAGTGCGTTGTGACCTCCGCTAAGTTCATTGGGCGACCTGACCTCCGGATGAAGGAGGGGTGTGATTGAAATTTTTTTTGTCAATAGATTTAGAGGGGAAGGCAAAGAATAGAGGGACCTGAAGAGGGGAAAAGATTTTTCTAGAAAATTTTTTTTTCATATGAGACAGACCTTGCTACCTCCGCTTATATGTTGTATGGGTCGTGCGCTGTGTCCTCCTGCTACGATGCCAGATTTTCGGAGGACAGAAGGTAAATTAGTTCGGAATAATCATATATGGAATGCAGCTGTTCTTTCAACACATGTTTGGAAAGATAAGTGCTTTACGCTGCTCATTCCGGAGCATCGGAATAAATGAAGAAACATCGTCTCGTGCCTGACGAAGGCTTCGTGAACTAATGGTCCCTATACACGGCTATGAAATAGAACGAGAGGTTTCTCAAAGTTTCAAGCATTATAAATCGAGATACTTTTTACAGAAAAAACAAATTCTATTGAATTGGGAAACATGCAACTGAATGTTGAAAAGATGAAGAAAAGTTAATTACTCACAACATTGATGGGATTATTCATAATTGAACCTTTTTAGCCAAAACAAATATTATACATTATATTAAATTATAAAAATCATTAGATAACCTTCAGTTTTCTATTCCTTCAATGCACGGTTGGAAAATTTTCGATGTTTCCGCCCTCCCAAAATTTGGTTTCGTCTCGTTGCTGGACATCTTTAACGATATTCAATGAAGAATATTATACCTCTGAAGAACAATAATGCTTTCGGAGTATAATATGAAAGTCTATGTTTTCGTTAGTTTGTTTATTTGTCTTCACAGAAATCGGGAAGCAAATGTCCGGTTTGATTGTGGAATTGATTCTAATATACTCAACGAGGAAATGGGGCAAATATAGAATTTTCATGAACAAGTTGTTATATGAACCATTTGATTCATGGCTTTTACGGACGAATGCTGGATGAACTACAAGAGATAGTGGAACTCGAAAGGGACATTTTTGTAGTGTAAGAAAATTTATACATAAAAGTCCGCGACTACATATGTCTAACTCTCATCGGGGATAACCCTCGATAACCAATTTTAACATATTCAATTCAATCCAAATCAATGTTCAATTTGAAGGGACCTTTTGACTGGTATGGAATGAATTAAAATTTAAATAAATATGACTGTTATCATTCCTTATAAAAAATGCTTTTCAAAGCATAGTTTCCTGAAGAATATTTCCCGATATATGACGAGAGGCTGAAATAAAAATTTAGACAAGAAATAAAATTCACGATCTATCGTAACGAAGCGTTCTAACGCTTCATTTGATTGATTCTAACGAATCATTTGATAACTTGATATTTTTTCAAGTTTTATCCATCATTGAGGTTTAAGATTTTTTGAAATTGATAATGATTTTAATTATTTTTTGATTTAATTTTTCATATTGAGATTTTTGATTTTCTGTTCTCACGTCCATCTGATGCACAATATCTGCAAGTTGAAGCATCTAATGAAAAGTAGCACAATATAGTGTACGTGTACAGGGTTAATATTGGTCGTAAAAAAAAGTTTAAATGAGCAAATTTGACGTACCTATTTTTCATTGGCATTCAGAATTCAGTACTAGGAAATGCAGTTTTCGTAAACCTAAAAATTTGTTCTAAACTATTGTTTTCTAAATGGTACAGTACGTGATCAGGCATTCAAAGTTTTGTGAATCCCACCTTGAAAGTGGTTTTCCGTCTATGATCACTTCAAATGAAAAAGGTACCACTTATTTTTTAAACTCGCAATATGATTAAATTAAAATTGATATGATGAAAAGTGAGTAGTAAGGACCTCTTGAAATATTGACCTTTGAAATTAGCATTTTTAGTGTACTAGGGGCGGACTAGGTTGTACATTTGAAGCTTACATTATCCCTGTATGATAAGGGATACCTGATCATACGAATGATTTGAATACCTTGAATATTAAGCTCAGGAAAAGGTACTCTTGTTCATTGTCGATAAAATGAACCGTTCTCGAAAAACAAAATATCAAGAGAACCTAGTCTGCCTCTGGTAAACTAAAGAAGCTCGTTTAAATTGAGTGTTTTAAGATGTCCTAACTACTGTTCATTATAACAAAGTAGCTCCAACCCGCGGCTCCGCTCGCGTATTATTTCAATTCAAAACAGTACTGATTGGTCAACAACCACACATTCATAACTCGTATCGAAGCAGAGAAATGCACTTGACTACGTGACAAAGCGATCTCGATTAGATTCAACAATTTCTTGCATGAATTCGCATTCGTTCAACCTGCTGTAACTTTTAAGGTATCCATTAGAAAACTATAAGGTAAGGTGCATTTTTTCAATTGAAAAAATAAAAACACAAGACTACGTTCACAATATTTTAATAAATTAAACATCTAATAAGTCGACTTCTTGCGGGTTTTATCCCATTCTCAAGACTGAAAAGTAAACGCATAAGTCAAAGAAATAAACATCGAACAACAGATGTTAAAACCGGAGATGAGCGGAAATCTAATTGATCGTTTACAATTGGTTGTTTATATTTTGAAGCAGAAAATATTTCCAAAATTTCTAGAAGATCTAGGCGTCTGCTTTTTTTCCCTTCATGCATAATTCTTGTTTTATTAAAATCTATGAAATGGTTACAAGTGATACTATGATCAGAAAAACCAGTTGTTAATTGGTTTTGAAGAATTGACTTTCTATGTTCATCAACCCTTATCTTAAGAGAACGATCAGTCTGACCTATGTAAAAAGCTGGGCATTCGTCACAAAAAATTTTATAGACACCACTTTTTTCAAAAGTTGTTTAACTATCCTTTCCATTACAAAACATTCATTTTAAGTTTTTCTTGTTGGTACATACAATGTCAATTTTATTTCGTCTTAATCTACTACAAATATTGTCACTTATTTGTGGGATATAGTTTATATAAACAAATTTATCAATACAGTTATTAATTTGGGTGGGGTATATACTTGATGATAGTTTTTGATATTGTTTTCTGTCAATTAATTTATCTATAACATTGGGAGAGAAACCATTGTTCAATGCCAATGTCCTTAACACTTCCACTTCTTTTTCGAAATTAGCTGTTGAAAGTGGTATTGATATTAGACGGTGTACCAGGGAATGAAAAGCTGACATTTTTATTTTATATGGATGTGAACTACTATTATGGATGAGGATGTCTGAAAAAGTAGGTTTTCTATACACATCAAATTCCATATGATCTTCTGCTATTTTTATCTGAATGTCTAAAAAGTTTAACGACTTATTTTCATTTTCCATTTCCAATGTGAACTGGACCGGCACAAACAAAGAGTTGATCAGTTGGAAAAACAATTCAAGCTCAAAATCTGAGCCAGTCCAAATACAAAACACTTCATCTACATATCGTCTCCAGTATAGTACAAATTCAGTCACATTGTTATTAATTGACGAGAATATTTTCTTTTTCAAATGTGTCATAAATACTTCGCTTAAAAGAGGAGATAAAGGAGAACCCATTGGTAGACCATCCAACTGTTGATAGAATTTTCCATTGAACTTGAAATAACTCTGTTCAAGACACAACTGCAAAAGTTTATTTGTTCCATCTATCAATTCTGCACTGAGGGAAATATTATTATGAAGCTGTTCGTTGATTAAATTTTTAACTTCGGTATGAGGTATTGATGGGAATAAATTTACTACATCGAACGAAATTAACCTAGCATTCGGAGGGATTTTCAGTGACTTTAATTCATCTGTAAGTTGGATTGTGTTTTTGACGGAGTAAATTGGTTCATGTTGAATCATTTTTGGTAAAATAGAATTCAGATATCTACAGAGTTTTGAAGCTGGTGCATGAGTATAGGAAACAATGGGTCTCATAGGACAATTCTCTTTATGGATTTTAGGTAGAGCATATAATTGCGGTATTCTTGGATTCATTATCGTCAAAGGAAAAGTTATTTTAGATAATACGTTTGGGCAATTTTTGATATACTTTTTGAGTGAATTTTGGAATTTCGATGTTGGGTCAACTCTCAGTTCTCGGAAGTTATCAGAGTTCAACAATAATTCTGTTTTTTGTAAATAATCAGTCTTGTTCAAAATTGTAACTGTATTGCCTTTGTCAGCTTCTGTCATTATCAGATCATTCTCAGAGGCTTTCTTTTTGATTTGTTTCAAAACGGCAACTTCGATTTTATCCTGTCTAATACGAGCATTGGATATCATTCTCGCACAAACAGATTTTTCAAAGTTTTGTATCTCAGGAGTTTCGATCTTATATAAAGCTAATTCTACATTAACTGCTAAATGTTTGAGGTCCTTATTATAAAACATATTCGGACAGTGTTTCAAACCTTTTTCCAATAATCTTAATTCAGCTTCTTCGAAATGTACTTCTGTAAAATTCTTCACTTTTTCATAAAACTTCACTGCACTTTCACTGGCGCGCAGAGAAAACTCGAATCTCTTATGCATTGTAGGGATAAATTCAAGCCTAATCTGTCGATGCGCGCCAGTGAAAGTGCAGTGAAGTTTTATGAAAAAGTGAAGAATTTTACAGAAGTACATTTCGAAGAAGCTGAATTAAGATTATTGGAAAAAGGTTTGAAACACTGTCCGAATATGTTTAATAATAAGGACCTTAAACATTTAGCAGTGAATGTAGAATTAGCCTTAAATAAGATCGAATCTCCTGAGATACAAAACTTTGAAAAATCTGTTTGTGCGAGAATGATATCCAATGCTCGTATTAGACAGGATAAAATCGAAGTTGCCGTTTTGAAACAAATCAAAAAGAAAGCCTCTGAGAATGATCTGATAATTACAAAAGCTGGTAAAGGCAATATAGTTACAATTTTGAACAAGACTGATTATTTTCAAAAAACAGAATTATTGTTGAACTCTGATAACTTTCGAGAACTGAAAGTTGACCCAACATCGAAATTCCAAAATTCACTCAAAAAGTATATCAAAAATTGCCCAAACGTATTATCTGAAATAACTTTTCCTTTGACGATAATGAATCCAAGAATACCGCAATTATATGCTCTACCTAAAATCCATAACGAGAATTGTCCTATGAGACCCATTGTTTCCTATACTCATGCACCAGCTTCAAAACTCTGTAGATATCTGAATTCTATTTTACCAAAAATGATTCAACATGAACCAATTTACTCCATCAAAAACACAATCCAACTTACAGATGAATTGAAGTCACTGAAAATCCCTCCGAATGCTAGGTTAATTTCGTTCGATGTATTAAATTTATTCCCATCAATACCCCATACAGAAGTTGAAAATTTAATCAACGAACAGCTTCATAATAATTTTTCCCTCAGTGCAAAATTGATAGATGAAACAAATAAACTTTTGCAGTTGTGTCTTGAACAGAGTTATTTCAAGTTCAATGGAAAATTCTATCTACAGTTGGATGGTCTACCAATAGGTTCTCCTTTATCTCCTCTTTTAAGCGAAGTATTCATGACACATTAGCAAATGAAAATATTCTCGTCAATTAATAACAATGTGACTGAATTTGTACTTTACTGGAGACGATATGTAGATGACGTGTTTTGTATTTGGACTTGCTCAGATTTTGAGCTTGAATTGTTTTTCCAACTGATTAACTCTTTGTATGTGTCGGTCCAGTGCACATTGGAAATGGAAAATGAAAATAAGTCGTTAAACTTTTTGGACATTCAGATAAAAATAGTAGAAGATCATATGGAATTTGATGTGTATAGAAAACCTACTTTTTCAGACATCCTCATCCATAATAGTAGTTCACATCCATATAAAATAAAAATGTCAGCTTTTCATTCCCTGGTACACCGTCTAATATCAATACCACTTTCAACAGCTAATTTCGAAAAAGAAGTGGAAGTGTTAAGGACATTGGCATTGAACAATGGTTTCTCTCCCAATATTATAGATAAATTAATTGTCAGAAAACAATATCAAAAACTTTTATCAAGTATATACCCCACCCAAATTAATAACTGTATTGATAAATTTGCTTATATAAACTATATCCCACAAATAAGCGACAATATTTGTAGTAGATTAAGACGAAATAAAATTGACATTGTATGTACCAACTAGAAAAACTTAAAATCAATGTTTTGTAATGGATAGGATAGTTAGACAACTTTTGAAAAAAGTGGTGTCTATAAAATTTTTTGTGACGAATGCCCAGCTTTTTACATAGGTCAGACAGATTGTTCTCTTAAGATAAGGGTTGATGAACATAAAAAGTCAATTCTTCAGAACAAATTAACAACTGGTTTTTCTGATCATTGTATCACTTGTAACCATTTCATAGATTTTAATAAAACAAGAATATTGCATGAAGGGGATAAAAACAGACGCCTAGATCTTCTAGAAATTTTGGAAATATTTTCTGATTCCAAATATAAACAACCAATTGTGAACGATCAATTAGATTTCCGCTTATCTCCGGTTTTAACATCTGTTTTTTGATGTTTATTTCTTTGACTTATGCGTTTACTTTTCAGTCTTGAGAATGGGATAAAACCCGAAACATGTCGACTTATGAGATGTTTAATTTATTAAAATATTGTGAACGTAGTCTTGTGTTTTTATTTTTTCAATTGACCAAAGATGTTTCACACAAGTGTTGAGCGAGGAAACAATTTCGTTAATCAAGGGGCATTTTTCATCAAGAATAAATGTCGCAGATAACAATCACATTCATTTTTATAAGAATTCATTCCATGCCAGTCGGGAGTCCTCTTCAAATTGAACATTATTCTGAATTGAATTGAAAATGTAAAAAATGATTATCGTTGGTTGTCCTCAGCATTTGGACATATGCCGTCGTGGTCTTTCATATAGAATTTTTCGAACACTACACAATTGTCTCTGACTATGTTCTCTATCCCTTAAAGTTCACAATGCGTCGGCCGTGAAAGCCTGATAAAAACGACTTTTTCATGAAAGCTCAATATTTTTTTTCATTTCTTCGTGACATAGGAATGTGAACCCTACATGAAAACCCCCAAAATATATTTTCTACATTATAGTGAAAGTTTCATCAACGGACATTCACATTTATATTAGTATATGGATAGATTTTCTTCAAATCATACTGGGTAGTTTAAAATTTATTCCAGTAAACTAGTTTTTCAGTGGCGTCATTTGGGAGGCCGTATATCCGTAGGGGGATCCGCTAGGAGAAAAAAATTATGGGAATATGTCATATTATTTTTTCAAACTATATATGATACGAATGATGTAAAAAAAAGAATAACGTTAGCAAACAAAAATTTTTCCCGCGAAGTGTTGAATTTCAATATTCACAAAAATGAGCTGCGACATTCAAACAATGGGAAATCCGTGGGGAAATCACTCCTTCCCATACAACCGTTCACAAAATACATTGGGACTTTTTCTATATTCCCGAAATTCAAATGTCACCGCGATGACATCTCGATGACCTTGGCTGTTCCAACGGGCCAAAATTCAAAATCTGTTATAACGTGCATTCGAATAAATTCGGTGTCAAGTAGGCTACTTGGAAAAAATGGCACGTTGGGATATTTTACTTGACAGTTATTGTTCAGAATGTAGGTGCCACCGATAATATTGCATAAAGATACTCCAGTATTTCCTGACGAAATGCACAGGGTATTTTTTAAGGAGAAGTTTTTTTTTGACAGGTAGTAGAACTCATCAAAATCAATCATTCAAACTTCCATATTGCTCACCTGTTATGAATCATTGCCGCGTTTTTAGGAAGTTGAACATCAAATAAAATACTCACTCCACTCTTTTGCGATCTGTTCGACGCACTTAAATTTTTAGTAAACATGTAGAATTATTTTTCAACTTCTATCTGGCGATTTTTTCTGAGAGAAATAGTTAATTCCAAAGTGGAGACAGAAAAATTTCTTTGTTAAACAAAAATTCACAAATCCAGCTATAAAACTCGTCTAAATTGTTTTCATGAATTGGTCGATCAAATTGAATTCATCATCGAATTCGATCAATTTGAATCATATCAACAGGTCACTATTGGAATAAATCTGCAGCATATCTCAAAACTGATGTTCGAACATAATCAATATGGAAGAAGTTTCAATACGTTCAAGTCAGATTTGGACTTGGCATTTCTCACATTTGCGGGTAACTCTGGTTCAAATAAATTGGGAAGAGTGAATATTCAAAATGTTTTCATGTTGATGAGGTCTATTACCTGTCAATACAAAGCGTTACATTTGAAGACACCGTATGTATTCAGATTGATTAGAGAAAAGGATTGTATCTAATTTAATAATTTAGATTTCATCAAACAAATGTTCATATTTTACATATATATTGGGGACAAGCTATATTCCCCGTATAGATACGTAAAAAGCTTTCATTCTCTTTCAGTTATGCGTGGATGGTACAAAATGAATACGTTGGACGATGGAAAACAAGCATATAATATGAATTCCCTCATAGGACGAAGTTAAAGCTTGTCTTCCTAATGCATCCCACCATTCCACTTGAAAAAGCGATAAAATAACCTTTGAGATATGCCACCTGTTGACATCTGCTCTGAGGGTGTACCAATACACATTGTTGCCATATACGGAGGAGGATACGTCTTTCGAGTCTCTCAGAGTTATTCATCCATATATGGCGCAGCACACTAGCGCCCGTGATATATACCCGAACTAAAAGATTGTTCAGTACATAAACAGGGTGCCCTGTGACCTCAAAACGATTTTTTGATATGTTGATCCTTGAGTCATCCTGATTCCAACAAGCTAAAAAACAAGGCGATACGTTGTCACCTCCGATTTCGGAGGTGACAGCGTTATATATGAGGTCAGAGCGTAAAACGAGTTTCTGTTTTGGAGGTGAAAATGACCCTTTATAACTATATATATATATATATATATATATATATATATTGTCGGTATATGGATATTTGATTTTGTTTTTGGTTTCATTGGCAGAGCAGAAAACGGAGAAAACCTAATTGAATATTTACAATTTGGTATATTGTTATCTTGAATTTCATTTACACTCTTATTATGTAAATTAGTGAATTATTGATTCCGGCCTCAGAGAGAGAGAGAGAGAGAGAGAGACAAAAGCTTTATCACACCTTAATGTATATCAAGTACTACAGGCAGCCATTAAGGCCATCAATGAAAAAAACTTCACAGTAGCAGTGAGCTTAGATTTGTCAAAAGCTTTTGACAGAGTGAACTACAATATTTTGATGAAAAAAATTGAAACGTATGGTATTAGAGGTACTGCTTTCGACTTGATGAAGTCCTAGCTATCCCGAAGAACTCAGAGAGTAGTAGAGATCAACAATGACGGTGAAACAATAAGATCTGATTCATTATGTGTGAGACAAGGGGTTCCAGAAGGGTCAATTTTGGGTCCACTCTTGTACATAATTTATACTAACGACATTGTGCAGATTCCTATGAGTAAGAGTATAATGGATATTATAAGCAAGGAATTGGGGAGCATCAGTAAATGGTTGGCAGAGAACGATTTTATTTTGAATGTTACAAAAACTAAAATTATGATATTTAGAGAGAATGAAGAGCAAAGTATCACAGTGAAAACTCAAAACACAGAAATTGCAACGGTAGATCAAATTAAATTTTTGGGAATAATAATAGACCAAAACTTGAATTGGAAAGCGCAAATAGACCAATTGCTTACGTTCAATCAAAATTAAGATACGGAGTTATTTTTTGGGCCAGAAGATGCAAGGCTGACAGGTTGTTCAAACTACAGAAGAGAAGCTTGAGGGTTATTTTTAGAATGAAGTCAATTGATAGTTGTAAAAATCTTTTTATTGAACAGAAAATTCTGGCATTATATGGTCAATATATATATGAATGCATTATTTATGTTACAAATAATTATACAGAGTTTGAAAATTATAAACTGAAACACAACTATGAAACAAAAAATGAGAAGAATTTGATTCAAGATAGAACCAACTTATCATATATACAAAAAAATGTGACATATAGTAATTTGGCAATATGGAATAGATTACCAAACAGTTTCAAATCAAAAATTTATTGTAAAAATAATAAAAAGTTCAAAGTTGTTCTGAAGAGTTTTCTATATCGAAAATGTTATTATTCTTCAGAGGAGTTTCTTCATGAAGATGATTTTGGAGAGCTATAGAGTGAATAATTCAGTTTGTTGATTATTAGTTGATTATTATTAGGTTAAGTATAATGGAAATTTGTGACACGATCTAAACCTTTTGATATATGTAAGAGATCAAAAATGAAGTATATCTATCTATCTATTACAATAAACATGGCCTTAGAGTATCCCATTTTTCTTCCAGAAAATATCCTGATAAACAACTCCTTCCCTTGAACCTAATATAGAAAGAATGTGTTGAGTAACCTATTGCATATGGCGACATCTAGCAATATTTGTAAGGTCTAGAGAAGATATCTACACTTTAACATTATTTTCACCTTGCCAATACCTCTCATTAGACAAAGAAAGAATTGCCGCAAATGGCACAGATCAGAACAAATGAACATTCGCAATAGCCTTTGAAGTCCTCTTTGGGAAGTACATTGTACGTCTCAAAAAACCATCCCCATGCCAGTATTTCCAAAACATCGCAGGGATGTTTGTGCTCGCTGGGTATTCTTCTATGTTTTGAAAATAATCCATGTATTGCCTCTGTGAGGAAGAATTTTTTTTTTCATTCAATTAGTTGATTTTATTAATCATGATTAGGGAATGCCTACACTGTTTTAATGATATTGTATTAACTCATCAACCTCTTTTCTTCAACAGTGTCCCTGTTGTCGATGTCAAATATGCCAATGCAAGCTCCGAAATGTTGATTCGAAAACTCTGATTGATGCCAGAAAAAAAGCTCTAATAAAACTAAAACTGAATGAAGAAGAAGGTGGTGGCCGGTTTGATAGATTCAAAGGAAAAGATAGGTATCAAATGGAACAGGACTTCGAAGAACTATTAAGAGGGAGAACAGACTTGACAGAAGGTAAAAATATAAAAGATTTGCTTCAGAAATTTATCTACTCGAAATTATGGAAAAAAATAGTTGATAAAGTTCTGAAAAAGATTATATCAAATATTCAAATCACTCTGCTAATAGGCAATAAGCAACATAAAAAATTTAACGTAGACACATTTGAAATTTAAATTATGTAATGAAATTTGATAGAAACACTGAAATCTTCTATATGTTCTGATCACATACATTTTTTGAAACACTATAATGAGCTTTCTGATTGAAGAATTTTTTATTTTGTTTTTGAAGGAATTTTGCTTCAGATGATTGAAAGAGGGTGGAAGATTATTATGAAGTAATATTCTTTGGTAAAAGACAGATATCTCAAATTTCGTGTTCGATAACTTAGCGAACCCAAATGCAATCTACAACTTTTCCAACTGTATTTCAGAAAGCATCAAATGTATTTCAGAAGTGTCAAATGTATATCAAAAAACGTTGAATGAATTTCAGAATAGTGTAATGTATTTTCCCCTCACTGTATTGTAAGCGAACTATTTTCATTTTGACACTGCTTCGACAAACGTAAGTGAAAGTTACTCAACAAGGTATTGGTTAACGACAGGGTGTAAGTCAACCTACATCCCTAGGGAAATAATAATCTAAAATTATTATGAGTAACTTTAATTTTGGATTTCATCAATATATTACAAAAATCCGCACAAACATCCTTACTATTGAATATTGATTGAAATGAATATTAAGGGTAAAAACAATTACTCACATTGTCAACAAAATTTTGAAACAAGATTTCGCGTTTCTTCTCGATGTTTATTGCATTTTCTGACTCCACAGATCCTTCATTTCTAACCAATGTTTCTGTCACTGTTTAAGCAGTGCAAGAGACTTCTGGCTTGGTCTCATTATATGAAATTTTTTTCACTATTTCCTTTTATTGTTGAGGCCACATAACTTTCCGCAATATTCACGGATTTTCACCCACCGTGTCGCTGGATTACTAATACATCAACTCTAGTATTTGCTTATGAAGTTGCCGACGTTCTGAAGGAGTGTCCAGTATACATTTTGAAGTTCTCAAACAAAAATTTCGCAATTTTACGAGGAATTGACGAAAACTAATTTTTTTTTAACGGTTCAATTCAAGAACTTTCCATTTTGATGTAGCATACAAAAGCGCGGATTAATAGCAACTTCCATTACCATCACATATCATATCATCGAGGAGCTTCAAGCATCTTCCCTGCTAAATTCGCAAAATTCGGCCCCCACCGCAAGATTTTAGTTGAGGGCCCCCCTTATTAGATCTATGTTATTTATGATAAGTTTTCCCTGACGTTTTTCAAAAGAACATATCAATGAAAATGTGATGAAAATAATATTAATGTCGACTGACTTAATTTATGAACAAAATAATGTAGATTCTGATATAAAAATAACTAGAAAAAAATCAATGTGATGAAAATCTTGAAATATTATTTAACAAAAATGCCTTAATTTTTTCCAATTTTTTTGTTCAAACATATCTGTCAACTTCAGGCTACTTCTTTTTCAAAGTTGGAGTAGGCTCGAAAGTCTGATAGACGTGTTTGCGACATTGAATTCCTAAGATAATTTTTGATTATCTTAAGCCCAATAAAACAATAATTTGGCAATGTTTAGAGAGTGCCGAAAAGCTTAACGGTATATTAAAAAACTGTTGAAAACAAGGTAGTACAGGGAGTAATTGAGTCACAATTCGAATTTGGAATGGAACTATCAGAAACCTTATATTTTTTTTATACCATTTGGGAATATTTCTCTATTTTTCGGCAGTAATAATTGTACCTTCAATGTTTTAGTTTTGTTCATTATATCAGAAAAATATAGCGAATCGGCAAGTTCACTAGAATGAAATTATTGGGGTCCCATTTGAAGCTTTCCGTTTGGCTCTGATACGCCACTGTGCTGAATAATTGATTGTGACTGAGGCACTTGCTTATTAAAATATTAAAAAACCTTTCGTTGCTTATAAAATGCATTTTCATTTTCTTTCTGCAGTTTTTTTTCGCAAGCTCCACTCAAATATTTACTTTTCTGCTATCTGAAAAGTTATAAGATATTCAAACTGTCGTTTCTGATGTGCGCATATGATAACTTTTCTTCATTTTTGATTTTGAATATGAAAAAAATACGAGAGACGTTTCTTAACGGATATATTATCAATTCTAGAACCAACCTTCAATCAAATTGTAATTCTGAAACCAAAATCACTAAAAAAGTCAGAATATGCCAACGTGGTTTCGTTTTCAAACTATTGTTTCACTCACTACTAGAATCGAAATGGAACTAAATGATAAAAATGATTTCATAATATTTTCCCCTTCTTCTTAAAAATATCCTGACTAGAAAATTGACAATAATTTCTCCAATAACAGATAAGCCCCAAGCCGCTCAAAGAACAACATATCGAATAAGCCGCTGAGCCCCCTATAGAACGATCATGTGTTCGTAGAGAAATACCAAAAATCTTGACGCAATAAAAAAGACTCTTAAAAATAGGGTAGCACAGGGTGTGATGGAGTGATATGTCGAATCGAATTACTGTAAACCTCATATATGTGTTTCGAATATAATTCAGGAATATTTCTTTATTTTTCGAGAATAATAACTGTACCTTCAATGTTCAGGTTTTGTAAGTTATAACATCATGAAAATAACACGAATCGGCAAGTTCAATAGTTATTGAAGTCCCATTCAAAGCTTTTCGTTTGGCTTGGGGGCCCCCTGAGAGCCGGGGACCTCTCGCGCTGCGGGGTCTGCGGTGCCCTCTTCTACGTTAAAAACAAACAGTCATTTTCAGTTTGGCGATTCGGGCAGACTGCGCACTTTTAGAGACTTTAGATTTGTAGATCTCCACATGTTGAATGATTTTGGAACGGGTGGTAGTATTGCAATATTTTGCTTACATACCTTATAATATACTAATATCTACATATTCGTTTCAGATTCTGCGTCAACGAAGAAATTTCAGAGAATCATGTCAGGTGTTGAAGATTTATTTGCATCTGTAATCTCAGCTTATGAAATTTTTATTTGACTATTGCTTGATTCACAATGACCATAACTCAACACATATGTAAAAATCAATGCTAAAACTAAAAAAATTCATACGAAAATATTCACAATAGATTCAATTTTGCGTTTGAATTCCATAATTCGAATGTAAATGAAAAAATCACGCCAGGCCCGCCGTTAGCTGATTGAGCGCCCGTGTGGAGTTGCTTTTATGCCGCCCTATAAATACTTTCGAGTTTTGTCAGAAAAAGGCTAGGGCTAATTAATATTTCCTAGTCAAGGTTGGAAAAAATGAAGAAAAATCCATTGAATAGGAAAACATTCATTTGGGTTCGACCGGTCTTGTCCCGGTCAAGCGCAGCCACGCCCCCCGTCCGAGGTTATATAAAGTCCAATTTTTGCGAGTTACCGGGTTACAAACGGTCATAAACGGTTACGATTTTCTGATACCGTTCGTATTTTTGCGAGAGCGGTAATAGAGGGGAAGGTGTTATGACGTAGCCGTCATTGTGACCGTTGTTGAAAATCTGTAACCTTGTTCCAAAGCAGGGTAACTGGTAGCGGTTATAAGCGCATTCGCGCCAAATACGAAAATTGCTTTATTTTGAATCTTGTAGATTGAAGCGTGCCTATACCTATGAAGTTTCTTTATTTATTTATTTGATTCATTTCTAACACCAGCTCAGCAAGATGTGAAAGAAAACCTATAATTATGCAAAATATTGTTAGTATTTGATTTCACATCCTCTCTTTCCAAATTTGTTCTTGCTTCATTTTTTACCTATCTTTAAGCTTAATGTCATGAGGTAATTCTGTTTTCAGATTATTATTTTTGAATATAATAATACAGGAAACTCATTAACATTTCTGGAAATATGCATATTCAAATAAGTACATCCTAGCTAAAACATATGATTCCCCAGTGACCAAGTATGTTTTAGCGAGGATGTATAACCGTGTTAGAAATTGACAGTGAGGATGAGTGGGGGTAACCGCACTATTACCAAAAGTATAACCGGACTTATAACACGGTAACTCGCAGAAATTGGACTTAAGGAAGTACAATCTGCGTTCCCGTCACACTCAGGCAGTTCAGTCCAGTGAGAACATCTCTTGAAATATAACTCCTGAAGATGCCAGACACTCGAACTGGCGAAACGTCGAGAACTAATCTACGACGACGGCCTAAATGCTCGAAAGAACATGTCAGTTATGTCATGATCTAAAAGATATTGTACTAGGGTTTATGGATCATTAGACTGGTCTTCTGCAAAATGTGACTTCAATGAAATGATTTCTTTTAACAAATCAATACCGTTAATGTCTGATTTACTTGTTGCATAGTCTTTTAGATTCAGATTCAAATCGTTGCAATACTTCATCAAATCATCATTGAAGTAGACAATCAGGTTGTCGCTAAAAATGCCAAAGACGTCGGTAGGTAAATGTTTTCAACTACTCGAATTTATCCTTTAACGAAGTAATTGTTTGATTCAGGGGCCTGAAAAAAAGTCCACCATTTGGTTTTTGGGTCTATCTGAACTTCATCATTGTGTTTATATTGAAATAAATAATTATATTATAATGAATAAAAACTTGAAATTACTCTGAACAGAGCTATCAGAATAGCACCTGGTGTCCCATGGTATATCAGCAATAAAAAGATTAGAAAAGAATTGAAAATTAAAACTTCAGAGGAAATGGTTCTTTAACTGACAGAGAAAATGGTACAAAAAATGAACGACATAGCAACGATCAAATAAAAAGGATACTAACACAATTCCTGTCGAAAGACTGAGGAAAGAGCGTATATAGCTAAATATACACACTGAAACTTGAAAAGAGACTAGCATACACGGAGATGTAATTATCTGAAAACAAGTAGAAAAAAGTAGAAAAATGAGATGGGTGGCGGTCCTCATATAAACAACACAATGATTATCGTCGCTGCACAAACGTTAACACTTCCAACTTTAATTGTAAATTGATTAGAGGTATGAGGAGATCCTTTAAAAACACAATTTTTGATGGTTATATTATTATTTCTTGGGATGTCCGTTCTTATGCTTTAAGCCGGTTGGGTATTAAGATCTCGATGATTCGATTTGCAACCCCCCTGGACGTGCCGCCGGTGTGCAGTGCACACCTCGGACACTCGCTTACGGAGGGCCTGAATTACGCAACATATTGTGAACACTTCTATTCTTATATAAAAATAATGAAGGACTTCATTTAGAAAAAGTGTAGAAACAAATGAGAGAAGTTTAGCCTCTTACACTTAATTCATAAGTTTCATGTCAGACAGAATTTTGTGCTACAATATTCATACACTTCTAATGGAAAAAAAGAAAACACAATGAAAAAGCAGAACGAAAAAAGAGAGAGAAAGACGAGAAATAAATCGTAAAATTTTAATTAGTGGGTGACTTGAGGCGGAGAAATTCAGTTCAGCGTTTCTTCAACCAAGAGAATGGTTCCGAGAACTGTCGAGATCATCAATTTCCACAATCTCAAGAGGGACCTGGCCTGTATCAACTGGCGGGAGCGCCTTCCACATTCCGGTGTGGAGGATATGTGGGTAGTGTTTTCCAATGTCCTGCAATCCACTTTGCAGGCCACCACATCTACAAAGCAGATCTCCGCCAGTCCAACTAAACCTATTTGGTCGAGTAACTTTCTGAATTCGAACTTCAGCTACAAAGAAATCTGAAAATCCGAATGGGATGCATAATCTTTATCTAATAAAGATCTAATATTTGATCCATCGAATGAAGTTCCTGATTTGAACCTTCCCAGGAGAATATGGTCCCTTCTTAATCGAATAAGAACAGGTCATGGACGTACCAATAGCATGGTTTTCAAGTGGAATTCAGTTGATAGTCCTAATTGTGAATGTGGTGAATCAGAGGAAACAGTTGAACACCTAATTAATAATTGTTCGATTTATAAATTTCAAGATGGCATTAGAGCCATACACAATGTATCAAATTCATTTTTACAATGGGTTGAAGATTTTAGATCAATTTGATGAAGTAGAAATCGTATTCTCTTGATGTTCTTTCTTTTTTAATTTTCAGGTAGGAGTTTGTGTTTGGAGTCCTTCCTTTGAAGAGTCGTTGCGATAATCGTGATGTCCTTCAATATAAAATATTCAGATACAACAATTGTATTTTATTTTTTTACGGGGAGACAGGTTTTTTTCGGCTGAGGTTTTTTCCCCTGGCTCTATAGTATCGTACGATACTAGTGATGATAGTATCGTATATTACTATAGTATCTAGTATCATACGAAGAATGTTATGGTACCCCGTTCTTTTTTTACCTCAGCTTAGGTACTTTTTGTTTCAACATTTATTGTATTATTTTTTTACCTCTCTAATTCAGAAGAATTATATATATATATATATATATATATATATATATATATATATATATATATATATATATATATATATATATATATATATATATATATATATATATATATATATATATATATATATGGATTCGTAATGCGTTGTGACCTCCGTTAAGTTCAGTGGGCGAACTGACCTCCGGGTGAAGGAGTGGTGTGATTGAAATTTTTTTTGTCAATAGATTTAGAGGGGAAGGCAAAAAATATAGGGACCTTGAGAGGGGAAAAGATTTTGCTCGAAAAAATTTGTTTCATATGAGACAGACCTTGCTACCTCCGCTTATATTTTGTATGGTTCGTGCGCTGTGTCCTCCTGCAACGATGCCAGATTTTCGGAGGACAGAAGGTAAATTAGTTCGGAATAATCATATATGGAATGCAGCTCTTCTTTCAACACATGTTTGGAAAGATAAGTGCTTTACGCTGCTCATTCCGGAGCATCGGAATAAATAAAGAAACATCGTCTTGTGCATGACAAAGGCTTCGTGAACTAATGGTCCCTATACACGGCTATGAAATAGGACGAGAGGTTTCTCAATGTTTCAAGCATTATAAATCGAGATACTTTTTACAGAAAAAAACAAATTCTATTGAATTGGGAAACATGCAACTGAATTTTGAAAAGATGAAGAAAAGTTAATTACTCACAACATTGATGGGATTAATCATAATTGAACCTTTTTAGCCAAAACAAATATTATACGTTAATATTATATATAAAAACCATTAGATAACCTTCAGTTTTCTATTCCTTCAACACACGGTTGGAAAATTTTCGATGTTTCCGCCCTCCCAAAAATTTGGTTTCGTCTCGTTGCTGGACATCTTTAACGATATTCAATGAAGAATATTATACCTCTGAAGAACAATAATGCTTTCGGAGTATAATATGAAAGTCTATGTTTTCGTTAGTTTGTTTATTTGTCTTCACAGAAATCGGGAAGCAAATGTCCGGTTTGATTGTGTAATTGATTCTAATATACTCAACGAGGAAATGGGGCAAATATAGAATTTTCATGAACAAGTTGTTATATGAACCATTTGATTCATGGCTTTTACGGACGACGCTGGATGAACTACAAGAGATAGTGGAACTCGAAAGGGACATTTTTGTAGTGTAAGAAAATTTATACCTAAAAGTCCGCGAGTACATATGTCCAACTCTCATCGAGGATAACCCTCGATAACCAATTTTAACATATTCAATTCAATCCAAATCAATGTTCAATTTTAAGGGACCTTTTGACTGGTATGGAATGAATTAAAATTTAAATAAATATTACTGTTATCATTCCTTATAAAAAATGCTTTTCAAAGCATAGTCTCCTGAAGAATATTTCCCGAGATATGACGAGAGGCTGAAATAAAAATTTAGACAAGAAATAAAATTTACGATCTATCGTAACGAAGCGTTCTAACGCTCCATTTGATTGATTCTAACGAATCATTTGATAACTTGATATTGTTTCAAGTTTTCTCCATCATTGAGGTTTAGGATTTTTTGATATTGATAATAATTGTAATTATTTTTTGATTTAATTTTTCATATTGAGATTTTTTGATTTTCTGTTCTCACGTTCATCTGATGCACAATATCTGCAAGTTGAAGCATCTAATGAAAAGTAGCATAATATAGTGTACGTGTACAGGGTTAATATTGGTCGTAAAAAAAGTTTAAATGAGCAAAATTGACGTACCTATTTTTCATGGGCATTCAGAATTCAGTACTAGGAAATGCAGCTTTCGTAAACCTAAAAATTTGTTCTAAACTATTGTTTTCTGAATGGTACAGTACGTGATCAGGCATTCAAAGTTTTGTGAATCCCACCTTGAAAGTGGTTTTCCGTCTATGATCATTTCAAACGAAAAAGGTCCCTCTTATTTTTTAAATTCGCAATATGATTAAATTAAAATTGATATGATGAAAAGTGAGTAGTAAAGACCTCTCGAAATATTGACCTTTGAAATTAGCATTCTTAGTGTACCAGGGGCGGACTAGGTTGTACATTTGAAGCTTACATTATCCCTGTATGATAAGGGAAACCTTATCATACGAATGATTTGAATACCTTGAATATTAAGCTCAGGAAAAGGTACTCTTGTTCATTGTCGATAAAATGAACCGTTCTCGAAAAACAAAATATCAAGAGAACCTAGTCTGCCTCTGGTAAACTAAAGAAGCTCGTTTAAATTGAGTGTTTTAAGATGTCCTGTTCATTATAACAAAGTAGCTCCAACCCGCGGCTCCGCTCGCGTATTATTTCAATTCAAAACAGTACTGATTGGTCCACAACCACACATTCATAACTCGTATCGGAGCAGAATCATGCACTTGACTACGTGACAAAGCGATCTCGATTAGATTCAACAATTTCTTGCATAAATTCGCATTCGTTCAATCTGCTGTAACTTTCGAGGTATCCATTAGAAAACTATAAGGTAAGGGGCATTTTTCAATTGAAAAAATAAAAACACAAGACTACGTTCACAATATTTTAATAAATCAAACATCTAATAAGTCGACATGTTTCGGGTTTTATCTCATTCTCAAGACTGAAAAGTAAACGCATAAGTCAAAGAAATAAACATCGAACAACAGATGTTAAAACCGGAGATAAGCGGAAATCTAATTGATCGTTAACAATTGGTTGTTTATATTTTGAAGCAGAAAATATTTCCAAAATTTCTAGAAGATCTAGGCGTCTGCTTTTTTCCCCTTCATGCAATATTCTTGTTTTATTAAAATTTATGAAATGGTTACAAGTGATACAATGATCAGAAAAACCAGTTGATAATTTGTTTTGAAGAATTGACTTTCTATGTTCATCAACCCCTATCTTAAGAGAACGATCAGTCTGACCTATGTAAAAAGCTGGGCATTCGTCACAAAAAATTTTATAGACACCATTTTTTTCAAAAGTTGTTTAACTATTCTTTCCATTACAAAACATTGATTTTAAGTTTTTCTTGTTGGTATATACAATGTCAATTTTATTTCGTCTTAATCTACTACAAATATTGTCGCTTATTTGTGGAATATAGTTTATATAAGCAAATTTATCAATACAGTTATTAATTTGGGTGGGGTATATACTTGATAATAGTTTTTGATATTGTTTTCTGTCAATTAATTTATCTATAATATTGGGAGAGAAACCATTGTTCAATGCCAATGTCCTTAACACTTCCACTTCTTTTTCGAAATTAGCTGTTGAAAGTGGTATTGATATTAGACGGTGTACCAGGGAATGAAAAGCTGACATTTTTATTTTATATGGATGTGAACTACTATTATGGATGAGGATGTCTGAAAAAGTAGGTTTTCTATACACATCAAATTCTATATAATCTTCTACTATTTTTATCTGAATGTCCAAAAAGTATAACGACTTATTTTCATTTTCCATTTCCAATGTGAACTGGACCGACACAAACAAAGAGTTAATCAGTTGGAAAAACAATTCAAGGTCAAAATCTGAGCCAGCCCAAATACAAAACACGTCATCTACATATCGTCTCCAGTATAGTACAAATTCAGTCACATTGTTATTAATTGACGAGAATATTTTCTTTTCCAAATGTTCCCTGAATACTTCGCTTAAAAGAGGAGATGAAAAAAACCCATTGGTAGACCATCCAACTGTTGATAGAATTTTCCATTGAACTTGAAATAACATAACTCTGTTCAAGACACAACTGCAAAAGTTTATTTTTTCCATCTATCAATTCTGCACTGAGGGAAAAATTATTATGAAGCTATTCGTTGATTAAATTTTTAACTTCTGTATGAGGTATTGATGGGAATAAATTTACTACATCGAACGAAATTAACCTAGCATTCGGAGGGATTTTCAGTGACTTTAATTCATCTGTAAGTTGGATTGTGCTTTTGATGGAGTAAATTGGTTCATGTTGAATCATTTATGGTAATATAGAATTCAGATATCTACAGAGTTTTGAAGCTGTTGCATGAGTATAGGAAACAATGGGTCTCATAGGACAATTCTCTTTATGGATTTTAGGTAGAGCATATAATTGCGGTATTCTTGGATTCATTATCGTCAAAGGAAAAGTTATTTCAGATAATACGTTTGGGCAATTTTTGATATACTTTTTGAGTGAATTTTGGAAGTTCGATGTTGGGTCAACTCTCAGTTCTCGGAATTTATCAGAGTTCAACAATAATTCTGTTTTTTGTAAATAATCAGTCTTGTTCAAAATTGTAATTATATTGCCTTGCCAGCTTTTGTAATTATCAGATCATTCTCAGAGGCTTCCTTTTTGATTTGTTTCAAAACGGCAACTTCGATTTTATCCTGTCTAATACGAGCATTGGATATCATTCTCGCACAAACAGATTTTTCAAAGTTTTGTATCTCAGGAGATTCGATCTATTTGAAGCTAATTCTACATTCACTGCTAAATGTTTGAGGTCCTTATTATTAAACATATTCGGACAGTGTTTCAAACCTTTTTCCAATAATCTCAATTCAGCTTCTTCGAAATGTACTTCTGTAAAATTCTTCACTTTTTCATAAAACTTCACTGCACTTTCACTGGCGCGCATCGACAGATTAGGCTTGAATTTATCCTTACAATGCATAAGAGATTCGAGCTTTGTCTGCGCGCCAGTGAAAGTGCAGTGAAGTTTTATGAAAAAGTGAAGAATTTTACAGAAGTACATTTCGAAGAAGCTGAATTAAGATTATTGGAAAAAGGTTTGAAACACTGTCCGAATATGTTTAATAATAAGGACCTCAAACATTCAGCAGTGAATGTAGAATTAGCTTTAAATAAGATCGAATCTCCTGAGATACAAAACTTTGAAAAATCTGTTTGTGCGAGAATGATATCCAATGCTCGTATTAGACAGGATAAAATCGAAGTTGCCGTTTTGAAACAAATCAAAAAGAAAGCCTCTGAGAATGATCTGATAATTACAAAAGCTGGCAAGGCAATATAATTACAATTTTGAACAAGATTGATTATTTACAAAAAACAGAATTATTGTTGAACTCTGATAAATTCTGTGAACTGAAAGTTGACCCAACATCGAAATTCCAAAATTCACTCAAAAAGTATATCAAAGATTGCCCAAACGTATTATCTGAAATAACTTTTCCTTTGACGATAATGAATCCAAGAATACCGCAGTTATATGCTCTACCTAAAATCCATAAAGAGAATTGTCCTATTAGACCCATTGTTTCCTATACTCATGCACCAGCTTCAGAACTCTGTAGATATCTGAATTCTATTTTACCAAAATGATTCAACATGAACTAATTTACTCCATCAAAAACACAATCCAACTTACAGATGAATTAAAGTCACTGAAAATCCCTCCGAAAGCTAGGTTAATTTCGTTCGATGTAGTAAATTTATTCCCATCAATACCTCATACAGAAGTTAAAAATTTAATCAACGAACAGCTTCATAATAATTTTTCTCTCAGTGCAGAATTGATAGATGAAACAAATAAACTTTTGCAGTTGTGTCTTGAACAGAGTTATTTCAAGTTCAATGGAAAATTCGATCTACAGTTGGATGGTCTACCAATGGGTTCTCCTTTATCTCCTATTTTAAGCGAAGTATTCATGACACATTTGCAAAAGAAAATATTCTCGTCAATTAATAACAATGTGACTGAATTTGTACTATACTGGAGACGATATGTAGATGACGTGTTTTGTATCTGGACTTGCTCAGATTTTGAGCTTGAATTGTTTTTCCAACTGATTAACTCTTTGTATGTGTCGGTCCAGTGCACATTGGAAATGGAAAATGAAAATAAGTCGTTATACTTTTTGGACATTCAGATAAAAATAGTAGAAGATCATATGGAATTTGATGTGTATAGAAAACCTACTTTTTCAGACATCCTCATCCATAATAGTAGTTCACATCCATATAAAATAAAAATGTCAGCATTTCATTCCCTGGTACACCGTCTAATATCAATACCACCTTCAACAGCTGATTTCGAAAAAGAAGTGGAAGTGTTTAGGACATTGGCATTGAACAATGGTTCCTCCCCCAATATTATAGATAAATTAATTGACAGAAAACAATATCAAAAACTATTATCAAGTATATACCCCACCCAAATTAATAACTGTATTGATAAATTTGCTTATATAAACTATATCCCACAAATAAGCGACAATATTTGTAGTAGATTGAGACGAAATAAAATTGACATTGTATGTACCAACAAGAAAAACTTAAAATCAATGTTTTGTAATACAAAGAATAGTTAAACAACTTTTGAAAAAAGTGGTGTCTATAAAATTTTTTGTGACGAATGCCCAGCTTTTTACATGGGTCAGACTGGTCCTTCTCTTAAGATAAGGATTGATGAACATAAAAAGTCAATTCTTCAAAACAAATTAACAACTGGTGTTTCTGATCATTGTATCACTTGTAACCATTTCATAAATTTTAATAAAACAAGAATATTGCATGAAGGGAAAAAAAGCAGACGCCTAGATCTTCTAGAAATTTTGGAAATATTTTTCTGCTTCCAAATATAAACAACCAATTGTGAACGATCAATGAGATTTCCGCTTATCTCCGGTTTTAACCTGTTGTTTGATGTTTATTTCTTTGACTTATGCGTGTACTTTTCAGCAAAGATTATAAAGTATTCTCTATAATCTTTGCTTTTCAGTTTAGAGAATGGGATAAAACCCGAAACATGTCGATTTATTAGATGTTTAATTTATTAAAATATTGTGAACGTAGTCTTGTGTTTTTATTTTTTCAATTGACCAAAGATATTTCACCAAGTGTTGAGCGAGGAAACAATTTCGTTAATCAAGGGGCATTTTTCATCAAGAATAAATGACGCAGATAATAATCACATTCATTTTTATAAGAATTCATTCCATGTCAGTCGGGAGTCCTCTACAAATTGAACATTATTCTGAATTGAATTGAAAATGTAAAAAATGGTTATCGTTGGTTGTCCTCAGCATTTGGACATATGCCGTCGTGGTTTTTCATATAGAATTTTTCGAACACTACAAAATTGTCTCTGACTATGTTTCTCTATCCCTTATAGTTTACACAGCGTCGGCCGTGAAAGCCTGATAATAACGACTTTCTCATGAAAGCTCAATATTTTTTTCTCATTTCTTCGTGACATAGGAATGTGACCCCTACATGAAAACCCCCCAAAACATATTTTCTACATTATAGTGAAAGTTTCATCAACGGACATTCACATTTATATTAGTATATGGATAGATTTTCTTCAAATCATACTGGGTAGTTTAAAATTTATTCCAGTAAACTAGTTTTTCAGTGGCGTCATTTGGGAGGCCGTATATCCGTAGGGGGATCCGTTAGGAGAAAAAAATTATGGGAATATGTCATATTATTTTTTCAAACTATACATGATACGAATGATGTAAAAAAAAGAATAACGTTAGCAAACAAAAATTTTTCCCGCGAAGTGTGGAATTTCAATATTCACAAAAATGAGCTGCGACATTCAAACAATGGGAAATCCGAGGGGAAATCATTCCTTCCCATACAACCATTCACAAAATACATTGGGACTTCTTCTATATTCCGAAATTCAAATGTCACCGCAATGACATCTCGATGACCTTGGCTGTTCTAACGGGCCAAAATTCAAAATCTGTTATAACGTGCATTCAAAAAATTCGGTGTCAAGTAGGTAACTTGGAAAAAATGGCACGTTGGAATATTTTACTTGACAGTTATTGTTCAGAATGTAGGTGCCACCGATAATATTGCATAAAGATATTCCAGTATTTTCTGACGAAATGCACAGGGTATTTTTTAAGGGAGAAGTTTTTTTTTTGACAGGTAGTAGAACTGATCAAAATCAATCATTCAAACTTCTATATTGCTCACCTGTTATGAATCAATGCCGCGTTTTTAGGAAGTTGAGCATCAAATAAAATACTCACTCGACTTTTTTGCGATCTGTTCGACGCACTTAAATTTTTAGTTAACATGTAGAATTATTTTTCAACTTCTATCTGGCGATTTTTTCTGAGAGAAATAGTCAATTCCAAAGTGGGGACAGAAAAATTTCTTTGTTAAACAAAAATTCACAAATCCAGCTATGAAACTCGTCTAAATTCTTTCATGAATTGGTCGTAATGATCATTGTTCGATCAAATTGAATTCATCATCGAATTCGATCAATTTGAATCATATCAAAAGGTCACTATTGGAATAAATCTGCAGCATATTTCAAAACTGATGTTCGAACATAATCAATATAGAAGAAGTTTCAATACGTTCAAATCAGATTTGGACTTGGCATTTCTCACATTTGCGGGTAACTCTGGTTCAAATAAATTGGGAAGAGTGAATATTCAAAATGCTTTCATGTTGATGAGGTCTATTACCTGTCAATACAAAGCGTTACATTTGAAGACACCGTTTGTATTCAGATTCATTAGAGAAAAGGATTGTATCTAATTTAATAATTTAGATTTCATCAAACAAATGTTCATATTTTACATCTATATTGGGGACAAGCTATATTCCCCTATATATAGTGAAACTCTTTTGTCTAAATGCTCGAGCTTTCGAGAATATATTTTTCTCTTCTTCAGGAGTTCTACAACAACATGAGCATATGTGAGTCATTTGCTTTAAAGAAAAACATAAAATACTTACAGACACTGAGATTTTCACCAAAGATAGAATTTGTTAGTGAGGTAGAGAGCATTTAGAATATGGGAAGTAACTTCGGAAGTAACACTTGATGAGATGAATGAGGTTGAAGATTGACATCTTTCTTCACACTGACATTAGATTATTTTTACTCTCAAACCATAGAGCTGTGGTCGAATAATATCTCACAACCTTCCTTTACTAGTTCATCTAACAAATTAATCAAAGTTACAGAATAAATAGTTTAAAACAATCACTGCTCGAGCATTGAGACAAAAGAGTTTCACTTACCTTCTTCTGAAATCCCAAAAAACTAAACGTTTGATTGTAAATTATTCAGCAAAGAATATTCTTATATATATATATATATATATATATATATATATATATATATATATATATATATATATATATATATATATATATATATGAGAAAGATATGAATATTGAGGGATCGGTAAAATACATGGATAAGATTTATTGGACATAACCCTCTGAAACTGAAATGAACCGTAGACAGCTGTTTCGAGCTTTCGGCCCTCATCAGTACGGTGAGAAGTTGGTATTCGAAAACGCATAACGGAGTCAACACAAGGGAGCCAGCCGCACATTTGCGATTTCGGTTGGAAGACCCTGCATTCCAGGGCAACATCCAACGTCACCACGGAGGCAACTTTAGCCACCTGCGTGACATCCGAGTCCGGGAAAATAAATATGAGAAAGATATGAATATTGAGGGATCGGTAAAATACATGGATAAGATTTATTGGACATAACCCTCTGAAACTGAAATGAACCGTAGACAGCTGTTTCGAGCTTTCGGCCCTCATCAGTACGGTGAGAAGTTGGTATTCGAAAACGCATAACGGAGTCAACGGCCAAACGGCCAAAACAGAATCCGCTACCGGATATCTGAGGAAAAGGCCTTTGCTAGACGCGAAATTTGTATATTTATAATATATTCTGTTTTGGCCGTTTGGCCGTAATTTGAAAAAAAAAATATTCATATTCACCCTACCGATACAAAAAATCATGAAAAAAATTGCATCTGAACCCAACTCAGGAATGTGAATTATCTGAATCATATTCCACTCAAGATCACTGTTTAAGAAGAATCATAACTTTAAATTTCTTCCTGAACGACGATACAGACAATGACGTATAAAAATACTCAATACCATTGATACAATTCGCGATATTATAAGAAAACGTTCTCTTGAAGATCTCCTTTCTATGCCGAGGTATTGTTAGTATATTTCTCCTACGCAAATTCAAGTGGTGAACATCAGTGCCAAATCGAATCTTATTGTACACATATGGCGGAGACTTGAATTCTAGAATCTTATAGTAGAAGCAACTCATACGCAAATAGAATGTATTCGACATATTCAGCCACCCCGACCTTTTCAAATATGTCGTAATGTGATCCCTTCTGCCGACAATTTACATCAGCCGAAGGCACGAATTTTGAACTTTTTGAATTCGGTAAACATCCACTACATTTAAACACGGCGCATACACCGAAGAACAAAAACTGAAATGGGAAATCACCAGAGGCTCCAACAATGTTCAGGGTATCCCAAATTGCTTGATTTTTACTGTTTTCGGTACTAGATAGGTGAAAAATTCGTAAGATGTCCAGGGCTCGATTTTTTGTGAAAACACCATTAGTGAAAACCGTTTCACGATATCTTCATTTTTTTTTATTTCGATTTCGAAAATGTGCCATAACTTTTTCATTTACGAAAATATCTCAAAACGATTAAAACTTTCTAGAAGCGCTTTTTTCCCGGAAATAAGAAACTATATTAAATCTTTTTTCTCGTGGAAAAAGACACTTTTTTATATACAATACTGTCACGGTTTAAAAATAAATCGGTTCTTCAACTTCAACCTTTTTCCACCCTGTGCAGACGACGCTGGAGTTTGGAATTGAGTAAAGGTACGGTTTCGCTTGTGCGTCGGACGCATGCAGTGAATGCGAGCAGCTACTGCTCGCGTCCGCTGTGACGTCGGAGTGGTTTCCTCATCTGCAGTCAAACTACTCGGCCGATAGTCAACAGTGAGAATTCAAAGATGGAGTGTACTTGCGCTTCATATTTCGGAAGAAGAGGAGAATGAAATTATTTTAAAATTCAGTGTGACACAGACTCATGGTACACCCCCATTTTCTCCTTTGTTTCTGTAGTAATATTTTTGAAATTTGAAACATTGAATATTCTCACTCTAGGGCACTTTTTGACATATTCAGAAAAAAAATCCAACTTCTGGTTTTTCCGGAAATGACATCAACTTTCGATTTTCAAATGGGACACCCGGTATATTATTACATTTTTGAAATCTCTATAATTTTCTCAATCTAATGATACCTCAAAGTTGATATTTCATTTGTCAGAACGCCCATTTTTTTTTCGATCTAGAGAGCCATGAACTCCCTAAAATTATTCCAAAAAATCAAAATAATGCTACACTATAGTGATTTCGATTTAAAAAGTATCGTGGTTCGAAATACGTGCCAAAAAAGTAAACCAAAACCTTTTTTCACTGGAAACTCCGTTTTGTCAAATGGTAGCATAATGGTACTTTGACATCATTCGAAAGTACCATCGGTGGCGTATCCATCCATATCAACTATTTTTCTGTATAACCAATACGAACAAGATAATGGAGTTCAGACGAGTTTAAGTATCTCTCGGTTCAATCCAAAGTTGATGTCATTTCCGGAAAAATCGGAAATTGGATTCCTTCTAAATATGTCGTTCCCTACAGTGAGTATATTCAATGTTCCGAATTTCAGAAATATAGCTACAGAAACAAGGGAGAAAATGGGGGTGTACCATGAGTCTGTGTCACCCTGTATAAGTAAACAAAAAATAAGAAAAGGCGTGCTGTGCATTTGATGTATAAGAATAGGAAGAAAAGGAGGATTTGCCAGAGTAGATGCATTCGCAGTCCTAGGGTCAAATTGCCTGGCAAGAAAAAATAGTTACAGGAACGTAGGGTTCGGAATAATTAATATTCAATTATATGAAACTGTTTTATATTCATATAAAGAGTTCAAATTAAAAATGATAAAGGAAAAATTTCCTTTTAATTGATTTTCCTTCAATATCTGTCCCGATCTTTCTCCATACACTGTCTTTCAGCATGAGAAGCATCATACAAACATCTATTTGTGGAAACTAATTCAATTACTAGTTCCATCCGTCGAAAACTTTTCAACATCATTTTCTATCATTTCGATAAATAATAACAATTTTAACTTCTATATAAATTAATTCACGCTGCAGCGACGTCGCACAGACTGGTACTGCAAGCAGTGGGCCGTTTGGATGCTGCAGCCACTGCTGCGTTGACTGCAGAAGCGGAACCGCTTCTTCGCTGTTTCCTATGAACAGTCTATACAATAATCGCAGCAGCCACTTTCGGCGGTCGCTGCATGCGTCCGACGCACAAGCGAAACCGTACCTTAACCCGATTATTCGCGATGTTTTTAAATTCACATTCATATGTCGAATTTTCCGATAATAATCAGATGGTTTAGCTTCGCTGTGAGATGAGAATATTCGTTTTCACCGGAGTATTTTCACAAGGAGAAAAGCAGAAAATCAGATTGTTTTTCGAATAACGTTACGTTTTTCTAACCTGAAAGACAATTTGTAATCGACTTTGTCGGATTTATCTGTTACAAACCACAATAAGAAACCGCACAACATCAGTGACTTATCTAAGAAAAGTAAATTTCATTTGCTAATCAAAATTCCATCAAAAATTTTAGGAGGCTGTTTCTTACAGGCGATTTTCACCTTTTTTATAAGATCCTGTTGTAAGTCACAACTGCACAGTGATTTTCGGAAGTATCGGGGAAATCGAGACCAAATTCTACGTTTCCTGAGCTCTTCAGAGACGGAAAGATCCAGGAACAACTGTGGACGATAGAACCCAGAGTTCATGAGGTCAGATCGTCACCATTTCTTTATATTTGGATTACCAATAACACCGTATAAATTCCGAATTCCTCAGCTATTTCTATATTGACATAAGTATTATCTTGTAAAATCTGAATAAGAACTGAGTGTAACGTTACACAAAGGTAATTTGATTTTTGTCTACTCTCTATTACTCATTTTAGATATATATTTTTTTTCCTTCACTTTTCAACTTCCTAAATACCCTTTGCATATCGTCGGCGACACCGCAAAACCAAGTAACTGCAAAAACTGAAATTTTCAGGAGGCACTAAAAACTTAATAGTTGTGGATTGATGAATTGGATTGAATACGTTATAATTATATCATTGATTTATAATTATATACGTATTCCATTATATATAATTATAACGTATTCAATCAAATTCATCAATCCACAACTATTAAGTTTTTAGTGCCTCCTGAAAATTTCAGTTTTTGCAGTTACTACTTGGTTTTGCGGTGTTGCCGACGATATTTCGTAATTTCGAGCAAAGTGGAAACAAATTGTTAATATATAATAATAAATTACGTGGCGCCCTGATTAAACATCAAATTCAAGGAATTTCCTTTTTTTGTTTGACCCACCTCTACTCTCCGACTGAGGGGCACATTTTTTTTAGTTATTATCAGGGGTTAAGATTAGCCTTGATAAATTTCCTTAACCACCGTGATGAAATTGGCGCTTAAAACCTTGGGCCTAGTAACGATCTTTCTTATAGAAATTATCAATTTGATTCGATGGAATTTTGTTGTGCTTTGAAACTTTAATGATATAATCTCTTTGCATTGGTTTTCTCGCTCACGTTGAGTATTAGTTATCGATATATTTCTACGTTTCTTGTTTTCACTTTTAATTTCGCATTTTGGGTATGAAAGGATTCAATCGCATATACTTTGTTTCTGATTTATGAGAGAGCACATAAAAACGATTGTCAATTTTTTTGTACCTCATAAACATACGTCCATTTCAAGATCGCAGCGTTGCTTCATTCCAGCATCCCATAGGCGTACTGTTTTTGATTAATTGTGATTTGATTATTTGCCTGATTTTCGTTCAGCATTTTCGTTCAGCTAACATAAATGCAGTAGCTGATTCCAGTGGCGTAGAGAAAATTTTCAGAGTTTTTATATATTTTCTATTTTTCTTCCGATGAGCGATTTATTGTATTATATTCCGACTATATACAGGGTGTACCAAGTTCGATGGCCTATTAGGCGTTTCTGGAGAACTAGACTTATTTGAAATCTGAAAATTGGGATTATAATATTGTTTGACATTATCTACCAAGCTAAAATATTCTTGGAGCCTGACCACTTTCAGTTATACAGGGAGCGAAAAAAAAATTTTCAAAATTTTTTTTTTCTCTTTTTTTTTTTGAATTTGATAGAGTATGCAATTCTGAATACATTCGTACTCAAATCGTTGCATTCGTCGAAATACTTTCAAAAATATCGATAAAAACCTGAAGAAAAAGAGAGAAAAAGTATTCGGTATTATGTTTGTTATTCCTAATCCAGATATCTTAAGCATAAACCGTTTTCACATTTTTGAAGTCGAAGAATGTGGAAGTATTGTACATTTCTAGAATTCTGAAAAACTCATCACAGGGTGTTCCAAATATTGGGTCAAAAATTGGGTTCAAGATTGGCCCATAACTTTCGTTTTTCAAATTAGAACCCTATTTTTTTATGATTGCGTTGGATTGTACAAAGAAAAATGATGATAATGTTTTAACATGTACTTGCTCCTGAAATTGATAATTCTTAAGTTTTTTAGGATTTTCTGATTTTATGTCGTACGTAGCGTCAAATTCATTGAATCTGTTTCATATCAACTATGACCTTGGTCATAGAAGATAAATTATTTCAAAAACTCACTAGTGACACACCTTTTTGTTCAATTCATTCATCATTGTTGTTATGGAACAGATTTTATGAATTTGACGCAATGTACGACATGGATTCAGAAAATACTAAATAACTCAAGAATTATTAATTTTAGAAGTATCAACATGATTAAACATTATCAGCATCTTTCTTCGCAGAATCCAACGCAATCATAAAAAAATAATAGGTTCTTTTTGTTTCAACATTTATTGTATTATTTTAGCTCTCTTATTCAAAAGAATATATATATAAAAAAATAGGGTTCTGATTTGAAAAACGAAAGTTATGGGCCAATCTTGATCCCAATTTTTGACCGAACATTTAAAACACCCTGTGACGATTTTTTCAAAATTCTGAATATGTAAAATATTTCTAATGTCTTCGACTACAAAAACGTGAAAACGGTTTGTGGTCAAGATATCTAGATTAGAAATAGCAAACATTATACCAAATATTCTTATCTACTTTTTTTTGGTCAGTTTTTTTTTATATTTCGGAAAGTATTTTGACGAATGCAACGATTTCAGTACGGATGTATTCAAGTGTGTGTCATTAGTGGAATAATTCATCTTCTATGACCAAGGTCATAGTTGATATGAAACAGATTTAATGAATTTGACGCTACATACGGCATAAAATTAGAAAATCCTAAATAACTTAAGAATTATCAATTTTAGGAGCATGAACATGTTAAAACATCATCATCATTTTTCTTTGTACAATCCAACGCAATCATAAAAAAATAGGGTTCTAATTTGAAAAACGAAAGTTATGGGCCAATCTTGATCCCAATTTTTGACCCAACATTTGGAACACCCTGTGATGAGTTTTTCAATATTTTAAAAATGTACAATATTTCCACAGTCTTTGACTTCAAAAATGTGAAAACGGTTTATGCTTAAGATATCTAGATTAGGAATAACGAACATAATACCGAATACTCTTTTCTCTCTTTTTCATCAGGTTTTTTTCGATATTTTTGAAAGTATTTCGACAAATGGAACGATTTGAGTACGAATGTATTCAAAATTGCATACTCTATCGAATTCGAAAAGAAAAAAACAGAAAAATAAAATTTTGAAAATTTTTCTCTCCCTGTATAACTAAAAGTGGCCAGGCTCCAAGAATATTTTAGCTCGGTAGATAATGTCAAACAATATCATAATCCCAATTTTCAGATTTCAAATAAGTCTAGTTCTCCAGAAACGCCTAATAGGCCGTCGAACTTGGTACACCCTGTATATAGCATTTGATTGAAGATCTTCAGTGGAATACAGTTCGTACGGTTAATTTTTTTTATATATATTGCTCATTTCATATACTGTTTCGAATGTATTTCCTTAATCTCATCACGTTACATTGCATTTCGCTTTTGACCTCAGTCTTCCGATTTTCCTCATTGTGAGATGAAGATTTAATATTTTCTCAATATGACAAGTTGTCGGTACGAGCTGAATCGTTTGAGAAAGGATGAGCTCAGGTACGAACTTTCCACTAGAGGTTTCAGGATTCTCAGATTGTCAAAGATTCACGTTCTCCTCTCAAGCCTCTTCTGAAACTCCCGAAAATATCCCGAAATGCTTTCTGAAGAATTGGTCACCATTGAAGCTAAGCTGACTGAGCTGTCAACTATTGCAAAGCAACCCATCTTTAGTGGAGTGCAGATTTTCTCATGACTTTTACATTTAACATCAAGACTTGATCGTCTTCAACCTGAAAACGATGGAGACGTAGCTAAAGTTAACTTGCTCCGAGAAAAGGTATCCTCTCTTTTGAAGTATACAGAAGACAAGCCATCAGGAGAAGATTTGACGAGTTTGTTGACTGGCGATCCCGATAACGAAGAGCCAACGGATAGTTCAGATGAAGAGGTAAACGCTGCAGCAAATTTTCCAAGCTTGATGAGGACTAGCACGAGGAATGTTTTGGTGTTGTCCCGGTGCCGTCCTGATTTTCGAAAATGGAATATTCAGTTTTCCGGAAATCTGAAGGAAATGTCTGTTCATAATTTTTTGGAACGTGTGGAAGAGCTTCGCCGTGCAAGAAATACATCAGAGGCCCATCTGTTCAATTCTGCTATAGATCTGTTTATAGGGGAGGCGTTACAATGGTTTCGATCTAACAGGGAACGTTTTAGTGACTGGATTAGCCTCCAAGATTTGTTGAAAAAACACTATGAACCTCCGGACTACCGTGCTCGTCTTTTCAGGGAAATATTGAATCGCACTCAAGATCCATCGGAAAGTATAGTGGACTACCTCACCTGCATGAACTCTATGTTTCGTCGTTATGGACGTGTAGAAGAGGATATTAAACTTAATATTATCGTTCGTAATTTAGCACCGTTTTACTCGACGCAGCTTCCAAGTGTTTTGTCCCTGCAGGATTTGGAAGATGCCTGCCTTATATTGGAGCGAAAGAAGTATAGAGCAGAGAGTTATGTATCGCCATCAAGAAAGAAGAATGGATTTGTCGATCCTGATATTGCCTTTGTTTCAGCACCTTATGGGGAAGGCGTGTCTGTTGTTCATCTAACTGCAAGTTCAAGCAGGTCATCGGATGTCGTATGCTGGAATTGTCAAAATTCTGGGCATGTTCGAAATACTTGCCCTGATCCTAAGAAAACTGTGAGCTATCGCTGTGGAAAAATGAATGTGACTGTTCGAAAGTGCCTAAACTGTTCTCCGGAAAACGGAGAATATAGTGCGACATATCAAGTCCAATCGCATAAGATGGGCAGGACATGTCATGAGGTCACAAGATGGATGACTCCTCAATACAGCATTCTGGGAAAGGCCTGAGGGTAGAAGAACGGTTGGTCGTCCAAGAAAACGGTGGAAAGAAGCAGTGACCAGTGATTTGCAGAGACTGGGAATAACACAATGGGAGCTAGCAGTACAAAATCGACTAGAGTGGAGAAGAATAGTTAATGCGGCCAAGACTCACCTTGAGTTGTAGAGCCATTGATGATGATGATGATGATGATGGAAAACGGATCGAGGAGAAACTAGTTTGCCGCGGAGTTTCTCCAGATGAACCAAAACCGGCACTTCTTCAGAAGATCATTTTGGACTTCATTATCTCACATGCACCGGAAGATAAGCGCCCCTACCTCGAAGTATCTATATTGGGAAAAACTATGATAGGACTATTGGACACCGGCGCTAGTAGAACAGTGGTTGGTAACACTGGTTTTTTAATATTGGTTTAAAACTGACCCCTCATGAGATTGATTGTACTGTCGCCAATGGAGAGAAGTGTCCTAGTATCAGATTCGTGAAAACTCCTGTATGTCCGAAAACTAAGATGAAATGGATTGATATTCTGGTTGTACCTAAATTGTCTCACGAACTTATACTCGGAATTGATTTTTGGTTGAAGATGGAGATTGTTCCTAACCTCAACGAGGATATTTGGCATTTTTCTGATGTTGCACCTTCGTCAAATATTTGTCTCGTGGAAGATAAGTTGAAACTATCATCCGAACAGATTCAGCAGCTAGATCGATTGTTTGTTGAACGAGAAATTCATGATAATGGGTTCTGATTTGGGCTGTACTCGACTCGTGGAGCACAAGATTGAAAATCTGCCAGGAACCCGACCTATAAAGCAGAGGTGGTATCCTGTGTCGCCCCTCAAACAGAAGATTATTGACGAACATCTCGATCAAATGTTGATAGACGGCGTGATAGAGCCTTCTAAAAGTCCTTGGTCATATCCGGTATGTTTGGTGTCCAAAAAGTTGACTACCGCCAACTCAATGATGTTACGAAAAAAAGACGCTTACCCTATACCATATATCTCCTCTATCCTGGATCGATTGAGAGATGCAAAGTATTTGAGTTCTCTCGATATCAAGATTGCTTTCTTCCAAGTTCCTTTGGCAGAGGATTCCAAAGAATATACCGCTTCTACAATACCGGTCGTGGATTATTTCACTTCAAGAGACTTCCCTTTGGTCTAACCAACTCACCAGCAACTTTTCAGCGAGCTATCAACACAATCTTGGGACCAGAGTTGGAACCCCATGTCCTCAAATATATCGACGACATAATAATCGTATCGAAAGACTTTGAATCCCACCTGGAAACTCTCTCTTTAGTGTTCGACCGACTCTCATCAGCAGGCCTTGTAGTGAGTCGAGAAAAATGCAAGTTTTGTATGCCGCAATTGAAGTATCTTGGATATGTAATGGATTCCTATGGGATAAGACCTGATACTGAGAATGTTGAAGCCATCCTCAATATACCTGCACCCAAAAATGTTACTGAAGTTCGCCGTTTCATAGGTACCGCTTCGTGGTACCGTCGCTTCGTACCAAATTTCTCATCGATCCTGGCTCCATTATCCAATTTAACGAAGAAAAATGTTACTTGGAATTAGAATGACGAGTGTGAGACTTCATTTCAGCACTTGAAGGAGTGCCTTTCTGCACCACCCGTCCTGAATTTCCCTGATTTCACCAAACAGTTCATAGTACAAACTGACGCCTCGACTTATGGAATAGGAGCTGTATTGTCACAAGAATTCGAGGATGGAGAACATGTGATTGCTTACCTTTCGAGATCTCTTACTAGACAGGAGATAAATTACTCGACTACTGAGCGAGAATGTCAAGCAGTAATATGGGCGGTAGAGAAATTGCGTTACTATTTGGAGGGAACGCTTTCCGAGTGATTACAGATCACCATTCGCTTTTATGACTCAATAATTCAAAGGACCCCCAAGGACGTTTGGCGCGATGGAGTTTGCGCCTCATGGCATTTAATTTTGAGTTGATTCATAGGAAGGGCAAAGACAATGTTGGGCCTGACATGCTCTCTCGTTCGGTGGACCCATATTTAGATTCTATCCAATCATAGACGATCCACGAGAACTTCACGAAGTGTAAGGATTCTTGGTATCATAAAATGAACCAAAATGTGTAGAACTCACCAGAAAAATTCTCAGCATGGAGAGTAGAACATCACCTTCTCTACAAATATACGCCATGTAGAATACCAGAGTTATCTTCAAAGCTGACTTTTGGAAATTGGTTGTACCCAAGCAGGCAAGAAAGGACATCATACGTCGATGTCACGATGACCTCACTTCAGGACATTTGGGAATATTCAAAACATTGTGGAAATTGAAATTAAAATATTTCTGGCCGAAAATGGACGCAGATGTCGTTAGGTACTTCAATGGATGTTCTGTATGTCAAGCCTGTAGACCTGAACACAAGGCTTCTGCGGGACTTTTGGGTTCACGCCCTAATATCAAGCAACCATGGCAGATGATAAGCCTCGATTTTGTGGGACCACTCCTGGCGTCTTCAAATGGTTATAAGTACCTTCTTGTAATTACCGACTATTTTAGTAAATACGTTCTACATTTTCCTCTTAGAGCGGCCACTGCTAAATCTCTAAGTAGAGTCGTTGAAGAAAATGTATTTCTCGTATATGGAGTACCTCAAGTCATAATTTGCGAAAATGGGACGTGGTTCAGATTTCGTTTCGATGGTAGAAAAATATGACTGCAAACTGCAGTATACGCCTTAATACCATCCTTGCGCCGATCCTACAGAACGATCGAACCAGACCATCAAAACCATGATCCGTTGCTACCTTAAAGATAACCATGGGCTGAAAAGATTGCTGCTCTCGCTTGTGCTTTGCGAACTGCAAGAAGTGAGGTCACGGGATACACTCCCTAATTCGTAAACTTTGGCCGCGAATGTTGCCTCAATGGCAAAGACTACGATTTAAATGTATCTTCTGAGACCACCGATGAAAATTTGCGTAAGATTGGTTTTAGAAAACTATTCCTTGACGTGCAAAGTCGTCTTAGAAAAGCTCAAGAGCGTTACCGCAATACGTATAACTTACGTCGTCGTCCCTTAACTTTCAACGTGGGAGATAAAGTTAAGATAAAAAATAAGTGTTTATCTAATGCTGCAACGCACTTCAGTGCTAAACTTGCACCTAAGTATGATGGCCCTTTTAGGATTCAGAGAAAACTAGGAAACTGGACCTACGAGATTGTCGACGACAATCAATAGAGCAAGGGTGTTTGGCACGTCAGTGACATGAAGCCCTGTGTGGCATCTGACGATTTTGGATAGGGTACTTGTTGATATTGTCCTCTAATCGCACCTATTCGCGATATCTTACCTTTTTTTGTTCTATGCACTATATTATTATTATTTTGTTTTTGCACCGCCTTATTATTTTTTTTGTCACAACTTATTACATATTTTTTCTGCTTACTGATCGTCAGTGAGCTTGTAAACTCACTTCCTCTGAAAGGAGAGGGGGTATTGTCACGGTTTAAAAATAAATCGGTTCTTCAACTTCACCCTTTTGCCACCCTGTGCTACGCCGCTGGAATCGAGTAACCCGATAAATATGTCGAATTTTCCGATAATAATCAGATGGTTTAGCTTCGCTCTGAGATGAGCATATTCGTTTTCACCGGAGTATTTTCACAAGGAGTAGAGCAGAAAATCAGATTGTTTTTCGAATAACGTTACGTTTTTTTAACCTGAAAGACAATTTGTAATCGACTTTGTCAGATTTATTTGTTACAAACCACAACAAGAAGCCGCACAACATCCAGTGAGTTATCTAAGAAAAATGAATTTTATTTGCTAATCAAAATTCCATCAAAAATTTTAGGAGCCTGTTTCTTACAGGCGATTTGCACCTTTTTTATGAGATCCTGTTGTATGTCACAACTGCACAGTGATCTTCGGAAGTATCGGGGAAATCGAGACCAAATTCTACGTTTCCTGAGCTCTTCAGAGACCGTAAGATCCAGGAACAACTGTGGACGATAGAACCCAGAGTTCATGAGGTCAGATCGTCATCATTTCTTTATATTTTCTTTTCTTTTTTTCTGAGAGAAAAAAAAATGTATTTGGAGTACCAATAACACCGTATAAATTTCGAATTCCTCAGCTATTTCTATATTGACATAAGTATTATCTTGTGAAATCTGAATGAAAACTGAGTGTAACGTTACACAAAGGTACTTTGATTTTTGTCTACTCTCTATTACTTATTTCATATATATTTTTTTCCCTTTACTTTTCAACTTCCTAAATACCTTTTGCATATTTCGTTATTTCGAGCAAAGTGGAAACAAATTGTTAATATATAATAATAAATTACGTTGCGCCCTGACTAAACATCGGTTTTCACGAAAATCGAGCCCAGTACTCCTCTCAACGTTTTTACCTATCTAGTCTAGAAGTACCAGAAACAGCCAAAATCAAGCAATTTGGGATACCTTGTACTCTTAGTGTGCATTGGCAGAAAATGTCTGTGACTGCATATACTTTTCAAACCTCTATATGCTAACCTAAGTTTCGACAAGATGTGTTCCGTAAACCGCAGGTCCGAATCTAATATCAGACCGAGACGTTTTCCAGACTCAGTCTACTCAATCGGGGAGCCATCAATCCTCACAGTCATGTTATCCCTCACAAAATTGCACTGAGATTCATTTCCAAAAACCAGAACTGAAGATTTACTTGGGTTCAACCTCAAAAAATGGTCCAACGTCATCCCATGAAACAATTTCAATTCCTCATTTATAATGGCTTCAGCTGCACGCACATCCTTTTCGCAAAAGAAAAAATAAATCTGAGTTTGAAGTGTGAAGTTGTGGTGTTTGAAAATAAGTCTTGGCTGCCCCTATCACCAACAGCCACGGAAAGATAGTTTATATGTTCCAAAAACCACTCTGTAATTCATAGAATTGGTGTTGCACTTGATATGATACATCTTTAAAAATCAGCGCTTGCTCCATTCTGTCCACACTCTAGGATCCTGGTGGAGTCATAATCCATCGGGTGGTCCTTGTTTCTGGTGTGTTCAGCCAAAGTACAGGTCTTATTCGGATTCTTGATGTCACTTCGATGTTGTGTTAGTCTTTTTTTCCGAGCTGCTGAGAGGTTTCCTCTTTATATACTCCACTGCAAACCAAGCATGGCACCAGAAAAACCACCCCATTCTTGTAAAAAGTGGCAATTTTATTCTTCCCAGCACTGTGGAGCATTCCAATCCTGAATTGAGGCCTGAAAATCATTCTTAGATTGGGAGCCCTTAAGAGTTTTAATCAGATCATCTGTCATACCCCTGATCAACGGTAGAGGGAGTAAATGAGATTTGTTCTTGAAATGGTGGATGCGCCCCGTTTTCACTCCGTGGTTGTCCGGAGTGAATGAATCAGACAATTTATTTAAAAAACCCCTGGGGTAGCCATCTAGGGGTTTGTTCTAATGAAACACTTAAAAAAATCACCCTGTATATATATTTCTGAATTTTTCAACAGTTGAAATGAGTCATTAGACATTAGGTATTTTCTGTTAGGGTTCAGCATACATGTAACGTTCTTGAAGACGTACCACAACTTTTTGATTAGAAGTAATTGAAAAAATTTTCAGTAACTCCGTGACTCAACTCTATAGTTATGGGTCTTTCGATTTTCCGCAGCCAAGTTATTGTCTCAAGGAATATCGATGCTAGGAATTGTATCGACTGAATAATGTGCCTCACTTTTCAATATCAGTTGAATGAAATTTTTTTCGTGATTGGATATTGAAATTGAATTATTTTCCAGATGAGAAGCGCCGATTACTGGAAAAGATGAGAAGAGGAGAAGAGTATGGTTATTCCTTTGATTATTATTATCAACCTGACTTGGAGTCTTATGAAAAAGAAAGGCTTATAAAACAGGAAAAAGAAAGACAGGACGAGATAGAAAGAGAGAAACAAGCAGAGCGAGAAAAAGAGGAAGAGGAAAGAGAAGGTGGGTACAGGTTTTCAGGATTTTCACGGAAAATGAAAAAGCTAGAATACATTTTGTAAGGTAAGAATTTGCATTGAACTAATTGAAAATTATTTTTGCGGGAAAAACCCCTGTTAATAGATTCCTGCACACTTTCTGTGCGGAAAAGGATTAGCAGGGGTTTTTCCCGCACACTTTTATCAAAGAATTAACTGAACTATGATATGTCTCTATATGTCTAACGACATCTCGAATTACGTTCGACATTAATGTGTAATAGACATTAGAGAAATATGGACGAACTTTAACGTCGTGCGCTATTAGCGTTAGGCGTTATTAACGGTATGACGCATGCATATATCGATTTTGAGAATAGCGGGCGATATTAGCGTCAACTGATCACGTTATTAGAGAGTTGAAGTGCTTCCACGAACGTAGACGTAGACGTTATAATTGACATGTACACATGCGCATTCATCAGTTTTTAACGTTAACGGTAGCGTCAGCTTAACGGCCGACGTACACTAGCGTCCTTTCACGTATACACTAAACGCAAACGTACGTTACCCGAACGTTAAACGAATCTTCCCGATGAGATGTGAACGTTTGAATTTTGACATAACTTTCTCCTAACCTGGTTAGCTTTGCTAGTTCGTAGCCTAGCTTTTACATGGCGACACTTCAACTCTCTTTTCACCGCAGCACGTGAACGTTATATTTGACGTTATTTCTCACGTTAACGTTCACATTCGGGCTCTATTAACGGAGGTTCAACGGAGCACATTATCGTAATTTACGTTATTTTTCAGCCTTGCGCTGTAGAACTTCCGTCAACAAAATAGAAGCGCGAAACCCAAATCAAATCATTTTTCGTACTTATAGCAGAAGTACCAACTGACAAAAATTGCTCAACTCAGGAGGCAAGAATTGATATTAAGTTCAGTTCTAATTTAATATTAAATCTGCAATCAAATGAAAAATTTACAGTTTTTGTAAAACATTACTTCGAAGTTAAAAGAAATAACATAAAATATTACATGGTAATTGCAAGTACGAAAGTGCTATCAAATACAGATATTGCAGTTTTTGAAAATAGGTGCACTCTGTTGGAATGTGGGGTAGATAATTTCAAATCTCCACTGAAAGCAAATTCATAGGTACCCATAAATTTTGCAGACACTCAGCAAAGTGTTACATTTCCTGCCTAAAGGCAGAAGAATGATTGGTCTCAATTGAATGAAACATTTTTTGAGAAAAAACATTCACTAACAATTTTTTCATACCTATTTTTAACAAGAAATTCAGAAACACATATGCAGGTGCATCTGGATAACACAGAAAAAGGGTGATTCTTAGAGGAAATTAAAGTGGGTATTCGGTATAAAATTTTTTGGAAAACCTCTCCCCGGGAAAGTAACAGCCTTCAGAAGATGAAAAAATTGCTTTTTTTCTGTATATTGAACTGAAGACTCGAAACTTGGTAAATATCATTTGTCAATGAAATTACACATATTGGAATTTTTTCAACCGTGAAGTCTATTTTGAAAGGGTTGAAATAGTAAAACTCAAGATATTTTTCTTACAACTTTAATTTGGCTGAAACTTTTCCTTTCAGAAAAACATGGCTGAAAAACTCTATTCATATACTAAATTTTTCATCTGTACAAGTTTCTCCGAAAACATTTACGAGAAAAACATAAATATGTTGCAAGCTCATGTTTAAAAGCATTTTATTGGACAACAGCCAATCAAATTATAGGCTAGGCTGAGACTCTTAATACTAAAACAATAGGGAACAAACATCGAACAAAATGCTGTCGAATATCGATAATACAATTATAATAAATGTTGTAAGTTGTGACGGCGTTTTCCTCTGGGTTGCGACTTACACCTACCACTACCTTTCCAAGCTTACTCGGGCGCCAATTGCGATGGGTTTTATAAGGTCGCAATTCCTTACGTCGCTATGATATTATTTCTTCCACTGAAAAGGAGCGACTTTAAGCTAAATAAATAAAACGCACACCGACGAGACACAATATATTGCTTAATATAAACTCTTTGATGTCACGTGCAATGCTGCAGTCTATTGACGGTGCTACAATAAAACGAATGAGGTGAAAAGCAGCAAAGTTAACAATATACACAAAATAGCTACAAAGAAAACTCAACAGAAATGACGGACGGAATAAAATGAAGCGAGGTGAGCGGGCGGCATATATAAAGCGGTTAAAATGCGTGGTTTGTAAGCAGTTTAGTATGAGAGCGACAGCCAGTAGTAACTTCGCTGGCCAGATGACAGCTGTAGTGGGGAAAGATAGGGCAATTTACCCCTGTCCTCAGGATTGAAGAGTCTGTCTGGTGATCTTCCGAAAGGGGGAAACAACCAAGCGAAAACCCCCAGGCTGACTCTAACTGAGGGGTGCAAGAGTATCAACTCAATGATACCTCTATCACCAGGGCCTAACCGTAGAACACGCGAAGGAATACTGCGTAGCAGTATCCTAGGTATAGCGCGTATTGGCGCACCTACCAAAAATGAGTTGGGGAACAGAAGATGCGTATATCTGGCGAGAAGGACACCGGCCCCTTTTCCTCAAGATAGAAGAGTCTGTCTGGTGATCCTCCGAAAGGGGGAAACAACCAAGCGAAAACCCCAGGTTGACTCTAACTGAGGGCCTCTACCACCAGGGCCTAAACGCAGACTACGCGAAGAAATACTGGGTAGCAGTATCCTAGGTCTAGCGCGTATTGGCGCACCTAACAAAAATGAGTTGGAGAACAGAAGATGGGTATATCTGGCGAGAAGGTCCGCGAACACGGAAATAAGGACACCGGCCCCTTTTCCTCAAGATTGAAGAGTCTGTCTGGTGATCCTCAGAAAGGGGGAAACAACCAAGCGAAAACCCCCAGGCTGACTCTAACTGAGGGGTGAAAGAGTATCAACTCAATGATAGCTCTATCACCAGGGCCTAAACGTAGATTACGAGATGTAATGTTAAAAAAAAATAACGAGAAAGTATAAATTCCGGATATCGCCCCCCTTGTCGAACAGCACAGGAAAACTTGCCGGCCACGTAGACAGGTGAATAGATGGGTCTTACCAATCCTGTGGATTCCTGGTCTCGACACAACACTTTAGTCCTATCTCGTTCGTTGGGAATATCGAAATCGCAGTGTGAAGAATTTCAAGCTCGAAATGTGAGGAATTACAAATGGCACAAAACTAGTCGGAATTAACCACTCGGAAAACTCAACTATCTGAATATTCTAGAACTCTCGGAGCTGAAAACTCGAAAACTCTGCGAACTGGCTATCGTAGAATTCGAAATTCGAAAAACTATCGGAGAACTCGAAGAACTGACTGTCTTCCTCAAAACTGCCGAATTTATAAGGTCGGTTGGAGGGGGAATAATTCGAGTCCCGGATATCGTGAAAACAATTGCCGCTCCGCACAAAAAACTCATATGGTACAGATAACGACGCCGACTACGGCGAACGTAAGTTTTTTCTACATAGGTAGAAATCTGAAATTGGCTTATTAGATTTTCACGATATGGAACTCGAAATAATTTCATGTTTGAATGTAAAATTGTTGGAAATTATACAGGATGATTAGAGTAACGAAGTTCACCTCGTCACAATACGAAATTAGAAATAATTTCGTGTTTGAATTTAGAAAAAAGTTGGAAAATATACAGTTTGTTCTTAGTGACGAAGTTCGCTTCGTTACAAAGTGGAAGTGACAGCCTTCAGCTTCAATACAAGCATTATCTCTTCTCCTCATAGAAATATGTATGCGATGGAAATTGACACAGGGCATCCTATTCTGCGTCTGTGAACGCTCCAGCAGTGCCATCAATAAAACCCCAGCAATTGAACAGTCTGAATCAGAGAGGTTTACATGTGCATATACAACATTCCTTGTATTTTTGGAAAAACCTATACACGAGAAACATAAATACATTTCGAAATTAGAAAATTAGAATAAAATATAGAAAAATCGGTAGATCGCGATCATGTGACTTCCACTACAGGCGATCATATGATCAAATCAAATCAAAATCAAATCAAATTTATTCAGGTAGATTCCAATACAAAAAAGTCTGGATGAGACACGTAAGCTTAAGCTTGTGTTGTGTAGCTTCATCCAGATATTAATATTCATCAAAAAATAACCAGATAATTAAAATTCTATAAAATAACAACAAAAAAAAATAACAATATTATTATATGCATGTACAAAGATTTATTTGGTTATTGGAGAGAGTGGAGGACGACCCCCGAGGAAGCAATACGTATGTGTACTCCTGTTTCAAAGAAATTCATCAAATTTATCAAAATTTTCATAAACGTACAATTTCAACTTCTTCCGCTGTTTTTTTTAGAAAGAGACCGCATATGAACTGGAAGGACATTAACAAATTTTGGCCCCAAATATGATATGAACCGCTGAGAGTGAGTTTTTTTACATAGTGGTAAAATGAACGGCTCACTGAGAGCTGTACGAGTAGTATGGGCATGTATTTTAAGTGGGGCTGGAAACCTCATCATTCTTAACAAACAATGGTACACATATAACATTCTGACATCTATAAGCCCCGATTCACCGAACAGACTCAAAGTGGAAAAAGTTTTATTCTTTTTCATAATTATTTTTATGAGAGATCTCTGGGTGACATCCAGACTGTATCGATGAGTTTTACTCAAACACCCCCACACAGTGATGCAGTATCTAATAACTGCTTCAATCAAAGAGTCATACACGATCCACAAAAGTTTCCTGTCCAAAATATTTCTGAGTTGGTAAAATTTGTATGTGAGTTTTCTCAATCTCTTAATCAAACACTCGACTTGAACATCCCAACGAAGAACCCGGTCAAGTACCACTCCCAAATTTTTAATAGAGGTTGTTCTATCTATGGTTGGACAAGAACAGCCTGAAGTTGTACTGCATGAGAAGCTATGGATCCATATTCTTTCTTTAATTGGTTGATCTTTTATTGAAGAGGAGAAGGTCATAAATTTTGTTTTTTGAACATTGAGACTCAACCGATTCTGGCACAACCGGAGGAAAATGATCCTCAAATGATCTTCTGCCATCCGATAGACACCATCCCATGAATCCCCCGAAAAAAACAGAGCTGTGTCATCCGCATATGATGTTATGAGTGCGTGGATATTTTTTATGTTGGATATATCATTTATATAGATCAGGAACAGAATATGGCCAAGCACCGTTCCCTGTGGTATGCCGATTGTTACAGGTAACGAGTCACTAAAAGAATCATCAACTTTCACTCGTTGTTTTCTGCCCGAAAGATAACTTTTAAAGAGATCTAATGTGACACCTCTTACTCCTACGCTCTCCATTTTCCTCAACAATATTTCGTGATCAACAGTGTCGAAAGCCCCTGCCAGATCTAAGAAGACCTTCAGACATTTCTTCTGTCGATCACACTCCTGCACTATGCCACCAACCAATCTATTGACAGCATCCTCAGTTGACAGATTCTCTCGAAATCCAAACTGACCGTGTGCCAAAATGTCCTGATTTTCCAAAAAAATGGTTAGTCGTTTTTTTAAACATTTCTCAAAGATTTTGGCAAAGTTGTTTATAATCGTAATAGGTCTATAGTTAGTCACCATTTTTCTGTCACCATTTTTAAAAACTGGAAGCGTTGTCGATTGCTCAAAGGAATCCGGTATTGAACCACCAGAGGAACACAGATTGATTATGTGACACAGAGGTTTCAGGAAGAATGTGTGAAATTGTTTGATCAAATTAGCTGAGATACCATCTGGTCCAGGAGTGCTATCATTCTTTAAGCTAGATATAATTGACACAAGTTCATTGTGACTTGTCGGATGTAGAAAAAGCGTTTCCGTAACCCGAATATGTCGGGTACCACGGGAGTGCCCATCTGGCCTGCCATCTCGTGACCAATACGAATAAAAAAGTCATTGAAATAATACGCCTTCACCTTGTTTGATGTTATAGTTTCTCCCCGATCATAAATTATCTCACATCTGTTACTCCCACTGCCTCCCCTTCCTCTAATCTCGTTTCTATATGTTGCCAGATCTTCTTGAAATTGTGTTTTGCGTGTTCTAATTTATGCTTGTAATAACTATTTTTCGTTTCCCTTAAAAGGTTCGTGAGAAAATTCCGATAAATCCTGTATTCCTCCCATGAGTCAGGTGTTAAAGCCCTCAAATATCTTCCCCTCAATTGGTCTCTATGTTTGATTGAATTTAATAGTCCTTGCGTCATCCAGGGTTTCAGTTTGATATGAGATCTTTTCCTGCGCATAATATACGAACACTCTGTTAAGTACTTAGAAACCTAAGACATGAAGCTATCATACGCCAGTTGACTGTTATCACAGCTCACCACATCCTCCCACCGTTCAGTCACTAACAACTTCTTTAATTTAACTCTATCTAAACAACTGTCCGCTTTAGACTCAGTTTTAATCTTAGATATTTCTATTGGATCTTTATCCATTATAGACAGCAGCAAAGTGTAGTGATCCGTCAAACTAGAAGTTACCACATAAGTACTGATGTCAATATTTTTCTTGATTCTTTCACTAGCTAGTAGATGAAGTTTGCGTAATCCTAGAGGGTTTATCAACATAAGAAAAAAAGCCCTGTTCTTCCATCATGGAGATGTATTCAGTGACATTTATATCAGAGGTGTTTAAAAGATTTATGTTAACATCGCCCACAAAAACACCGATATCATATTCACTATGTGCCTCGAAATAATGATTCATTTCATGAATATATTTAACTAGATCAGTTGAAGGAGGCCTATAACAAGTTGTTATTCTATAAGATCTGTTATTTAATTTAAAATTAACTTCAAGAAGATTTATCTCACTCATTTGATGAATGGAAGTTGTGTACCCAATCGAGCTCTTGATATAAACAATAACTCCATCGTTTTGGTTAAAATGCGATTCGTTATATAATATGTCGAAATTAGGTATCATAAAATCATTTAAATTCTCAATACGCCATGTCTCAGAAAGAACGATTACATCTAGACATTCTACCCCGGCCGATTCCAAATACAGAAGAAGTTCATCAAAGTTCTTTCTTAGACTCCTTATATTCATATGTACGATGTTACAAAATTTCTTACCCGATTTCCCCATTTTAATTTCACTCATGCTCCCGCAAACAGCCGTCTCCCTCTCCACATCACTCTCCAACTCTTCCAAAAACTCGATCATAGAAAGAAACAAAAATAAAGAAGAGAAAAAAAAAATAATTAAGGTATTAAATTGGCCTAAAAAAAACAAAAACAGGTAAAGTATCACAAATCTCAAGTCGCTCCAAGGTTTAATTGAAATATTCAAAAACAAAATCTAATGAAAAGAGATGTCAAATCAAATGACCCATCCCCAGACTTCAAAATTTGAAAGCAAGAAAAATAATCAAAATAACTGACCCATACATAAAAATACTCAGTTCATCAAAGCAACAATGTCCTTTGGCTCACTTATGGCGGAATATTTCCCCCCTACATTGGCGTAGATGACACCATTGAAAGTCCGTACATTTTTACTTCACAAAGATGCCCTTGCTTCCATCAATAATTTTCTCCTAAAGGTTGTTAGATCATCTGATATAAACACACCAGATCCTTTCAACTTAATGCTATTTTTCAATATCTTCTGTTTGATATCCTTGTTCACGAGTTTGAGAATACTTGGCTTGTGTTTTGTCGGATCGCGCTTTCCAACCATGTAACAAGCCGCAATATTATAGTCTGAAATGATTATTTCAACCTTAGAACGCAACAAATCAATGACGCGACTATTCAAATTCTCAGTAGGCTCCTCCGGGATTCCATGTATACAGACGTTGTTTTCCCTCTTCTCCTGCTGTAAGCGTTCGTTGTGCAATTCTAATCTTCTAAATTTCTCGACATTAATCAGCTCTTGTTGTTGCAAGTTCAAAATAACCTCCTCTTGCTTTCTGACCTCTTCCATCAGTTTTTCCACCTTGTCTTTCATATGTTTCAGTTTTTGTTCTATCTTATCTCTTATAGAACGTGTATTGTATTGTATTTTTGTATTGTATTGTATTGTATTGTATTTTCCATGCATTCTGGGTTTCTGTGTGTGATGCCGTTGATAAATTCTTGGCTCGAGAATAATTCGTTAATTGTATCTTTCACAATATATTTTAAATCTTTCTTATTCCTTATATGAGCCATTATTTCGGACCTTTGAATTGTGTGGACGGATAACTAGAACACTAAGTCACACTTTAGTTCACTTTTGAATTATCGGAAGAATCTCCTCCCATCAGATATGGTCTCTAAATTGAGGAGCGACTTGAACCGTGATTAATCGTAGGACGGCATGAACCTGAATACAATACAATAACAAAATAGCAGTTCAGAACAATTATTTATCATGCTTTAGATGGTAAACATTTTGAAAATCCTTCTTTCACATTTCATTATCGCAGCCCGTCTTGGTTCAACCAACGCAAATTCTCCAGAAGAGACAATTTCTGAGTCGAATAACCAAATCATTGTAAATCCTGAAGCCTATTAATAGGAGAGTCTTCTAAAAACCATAAAAAGACAGTTATACCTGAAATTTTAATGTTAAATTCTTCTTGAAATATTTCATGGCAATAATTGGGTATGAGATGTGTCAAAAATTCTACTCACCTGTTACTTTGTTTCCTTTGTAAATTCTCACTACATCTGGCATTCTTGGTGTTTCTAAAGGCCTATTAAATCTTCTTTTTCGAAATTTGAATTCACACTCATCATTTGGAAAATCATCGATATCAAAAGTTTGAATATAATATCAGTATCTCAGAGGTAAAGCGTGTTAAGTCACAATATCAAAATTAGACAAAACAGAGATTTTTCAGTTCCATTATTGTTTCGAAGAATGTTTAGTGCCATTATTTGGTGACTTGATATATCCAGGGAGTCAAAAATTTGTTCTACTAGCTAGAATTCACTAATGTGAATCCAATATTGTAGAAAGTTCGTGTCTGAAAGAATGTGACTGATATTCATTCTTATACTTAATTTTATTTTCTATATCTGCTGCACTAGCATCTGCAATTATAATACCTTCAATATATACCATTCTTCTCCAAATGAAATGAAACACTAAACTGAAATCTGAAATCAGACTTCTCACAGCTGAAGTGCTTTAAGTTTGAATCAAAAACAAAACACAAAAATAACCTTAATAGGTGCACATAGAACAGGATTCTGTCATTTTGTGTCTTTTAAAATAACGTCGATAGATCCGTTAAAGCAACTCCTCCATACGGTAAAATTTTGCCACAAATAGCGTAAAACGTTATTCGTTTACCGCATTCCGTTATTAGCGTACGTCGGCGTTATCTGCTCCTTACATATCTCTATATTAGGGTAAATGGTATAGTGATTGACACCTTAAGATATATGTAAGTTGAAAATTGAAAGAGAATGATTTTTCCGAAGTGTCAAATCTGATCGTGATTGGCAAACTTCGACAATTATTATTGACATACAAAATGATAGTCATTGACATTCTTGATATCATTCACTTAAATTCTTGTTGCATGGGGTAGCAAAAAATGGATAATGGAGATGTTAGAAAATTTTGATAATTTTATTTATCATATATTCACAAAAAAATTTCAACATTCACATTTATAGGGGCTGTGTATTTTCATGTTTTTGTTTTTCATGTAGCACAAGTTACATTTTTTTCATTTGGGTGAATTTCTAGAAGGCATGTTCTATGGTATTCTCTTCAACATGATGATGGACATCGTAAGCAACAATAATTTTGGTAATCTTGTTGCACCAGATGAAGCAAAATCAGGAAAATACAGAAATGTTCCCTATGAAAGCATGTTCCTCACGCTCCCAATTTGAAGCAACTGATAATTTTTTATTTTATTTCATTTCGGTATTTTCATAAGTCTTCACACTTACGGTATCGGTGGATGTCCTCGGTTTGATAAATCACTGATGAATTGATGTTAACATCACAAATCGGTTTATATTCAGGTTCCTTTTTTATTTTCAGTCCATTTTTGTTGGTTTTTTCACCTCTTCGGCGTCAATTTTGGCTTTGAGCCTTGTTTTTTTACCCTTCTCTTCAGGTAGCTTATTTTCTTTCTTTTATATATTTCATTTCTTTCCAGGTGGACGATGCTATCACGAATAGCAGTTTCTCCAAATTTGTTGTACCCTTTCTCTCTGGAGTTGCTGGCCATTGTAATATATTGTTGAGTAAATTGGGATCATGTTGATGATTGAGGATATTAATATTATCGTTGTTGTTAGCCGAAGAAACAGGCAAAATATATTTAACGACAGAATATGCCCTGAGCTCAACTTCAAACGCTAATAGGATATGAAGTTATAATATTCTCACTTTTTCGGACGACGAAAAGAACAAAATCCATTACTTCTTCTTCTTCTTCGTCGGGTGCCTGCTCCAGACTGAATTTAGGCCTAGTGGCCCATTTTTCAACCGCATACAGGATAAGAGACTCAATTTTCAAGACATGCTGTCAAAAATGTCGCGAGTAGACAAGTCCCTCTTGCCATTGGAATAGTGGGTATTGGGTTTTCCAGATGTGTTGTCTTCAACTCATAAAGCTTTCCACAGGTAAACAGGGTATGTTCAACAGTAACATCTGTGTTCCTTCACCAACCGTATACAGGCCAGCCAGAAATCAGCGATTTTAATGTTTATTGAATAGGTGATCACCCAAAACACCAATCACCAGTCACAGCTGTTTCCCCTCAAGGTTCAGGAGTTGTTCGACCTCAGACCCAGAGGAAAAACTTCCAATGAGAAGCCTAAGATCACTTCTCGTTTTCCAATCAGAGAAAAAATTCCTGTTTAGCCATCTCCTGAGGAACTCCTGAAACTTGTACGATAGATGTGAAGCGCTGACTCTCAACCAATGAAAGCTGATTGTGTCCCTGCTCATCGATACATCTGTCCTCTCATGGCCAGATCTCAGCGTGGGCTGGAAACCAAATAACCTTCAGAAAGTTTTAGGAGCCCAGCTCACATAAAGATTTCCTGCATTCTCCTAGTAAGTAGTATTTGACCCCTGTCTTATCGAGGGATTTGAGTGTTCATTGACTGTCACAACTAAGTTTCTCGGAGTACCATCTACGGATATTTGGATATTTTCCAGCGTGCAGGCAAGAACAACATACAGTTCAACCTGTACTACAGAATAGTTCTTCTCTAGAGGGATGATCAGTTTGAAACAAGGCCCCATTATCCTGACGGCAGTCCCGTAGACTCCACATAGTCGTCAGTGAACCAAGTAAGGCCGTTAGAAACATATAGCCGATTTTGATCATAGGCCTGTATCACGAACACTCTGTAAGGTAGTTTACTAGGGGTATTTGGTGATTGACACCCTCCTAGAAATTAGTTATTGACATGGTGTCAACCAGTGTTTAGTCTATCCGGAAGAAAGAGAACACCATAAAAAGCTAATCAGTTATATTCCAACTTTTCGAATAAACGATGAACTCGAATATCAAAATGTGATACTTTCAGACAGTGATAGGGACCCAATGTCAATCACTGTTCCGACGTAATATAAGCAAGACAGTCAATGACATGCGATTTATTCTGAAAGTAAACATCAATGAAGGGTAGATTTATATCAATATCCAATCTTTGAAATCTTTATAACACTGAAAAATTTCTTCCATATATATGCCCCAATCTAAAAAAATTCACGCATATGTGCAGTTACTTTCCTTAACAAAACGTCAACGATTGAACCGATTGATATTACTACATAACTTCGTGCCAAATATCTTATTGTGATCTGAGCAGGGGGCCAAATTACTGAACTAAAACATCCATCGAGTGAGTGTTGGAGAAAAAAGTCGCTGGTAAATATCAATATGTTATTACGACGGATTAAGTGAGTAGAGGGTCAGTCACTATCAGGGTGTCAAAGACTATACTGCTTACCCTAATATCAGTAATCGAATTTGATCTATGTTTTGAATTCAAATCGATCTCATGTAGATAGAAATTTATAGAAAAAATATTGTTCCTTACTAGTGCGGAATGTGCTTTTCCCGCACTCAACGGCAGTTTCGTGCCGGAAAATATCTCTTTCCACAAGGTAAATCACTATACCTCTGTGACAATATATTGTCCATTCGAAAAATTTTAAATTGAACCTAAATCAGCTGATGCGAATGAGGTGTACCCAATATAATTTTAAATGTAACATCTAATTTGTTGAATTGGTTGAGGCTTTCGCGGCCATCGTTCAATGTGACATGTTCTTTCGAGCATTTAGGCCGTCGTCGTAGATTAGTTCTCGACGTTTCACCAGTTCGAGTGTCTGGCATCTTCAGGAGTTATATTTCAGGAGATGTTCTCACTGGACTGAACTGCCTCATTCAGGCACATCTAATTTGGTATTGAAGATATTAAAATCACTGTGGTGCAGCAGTGTTGTTCATTTACAGAATGTTACATATCTAGTGAATCAAACGTCACACCATGATAAAGTAGACCAACTACTATCGAATGACATCAGAATTTGATCATCGAAAATTTACCGTTCCCATTTGCCAACTATTGAAGGATTTTTTCCAATCACAGGGCCAGTTGTGATTAAGGATATTGGTTTTAGGCCATATTAATTCTGGATTATTGTATTATCACTTCTTATAATTGAAATTGTCTAAAAGCGTCATGAATGTGAATCGAATGAATTATTTTATCTTCATACCTAATTATTATTACTCTGAATGACCCTCTCTGGTTTGAAAAAGTTATACCACTTGTTTTAAAAACTTACCCATCTTATGGATATTCAAAATGGGTATATAACATAAACAATATATTTCAAAAATAATTATCTGTCTGTTCGTTATGGTATTCCTTCCTTAACTCATCTTTCGGGAAAATGTCAAATATCGGGTTTTGCATTTATACGCTTCATTTGTCAAATCCTGCCTTATGGCGGTATTCTGCTTTCATCTGTAAGCAAATCTGTGATTTTTCATAAGATTAGGGGAAAATAACGATTCTCGTCGCTTTCTATGAATCTGTAGCTTACAGGAAACATATCGAAAGGTATATTGTGAGGTTATGTTGAATGGTTCGTTTTTATCACAGAATATAAAATACTTTCTCCACCCAACTACTTTAGTGTTTCATTTTCGCACTTCAGTTGTTAATTTCTCTTTCTTGTTAAAGCGAACACAAGTGGAACATAAACATATTCAACAATCAATACAATAAATTCTATTCTATGATCTTATTACGAAGTAGTTCAAAATTGACGTATTGTGTTTAATTGCATGAAACATGGTTGACCCACTAACGCGGCATTTCCAAGGACGACCTAGTTTCTTAATCAATCATCGTTTCGTCATGACCTCGTAGTAGCGGATTGCCGCAATCTTCTGGTCATACGACGATGATGAAAAAACTTGGTCAGCAAATATTTCTTCTTTATATACCCGCAGTTATTCTCTCAAAGATTAAGTTCGAATTCAAGTTCAGCTTCAACTCTGTACTCCAAAATAAATACCTGAAAAACACCACCGTGTGTTTGATTCTAATTGTAGTGGATTTACGACCCTCTACAATTAACCAACCCTGAATTCAGTAGCCTTACAAACTACTGAATTCTGCACTGCTACTTCATTGGATTTACGACCCAGTGAAGAAAGCAGAAACATCTTTTGAGATAAACTTAGCTCAAAAGATACATGGTCCTTCGAGCCGGATTGCCAATCTACATGGTCCATCCAGCCTCCCATTGAAGAACACATCCAACGCAACCAGCCAGGATACATGGTCCTTCGAGCCTCCAAGGAGATACCCGACGCAAACAGCCATTCGAGCCACAAGGTCCGTCAGATTAATCGAAGGGATTGGAATTTTTTTTGTTGATAACCAAAACTCAGTTTCAGGAAGATTTTATATATCAGACTAAGACTACAAGTACACGTTTCACATAATTTGTATAATTCACATGAAAATAATGGAAATCTTATGAAAAACACCTCTTTGATATGTACAGGGTGGGCATATTTCGATGTTTTAGCATTACAACTTTTGAACAAGAGGAGATGGACAAAATCTGATATCCCATTCTCGATCTCTTTTTCGGAGAAACTAACAAGAGTCGTATTCATTTTTGGCTACCTTCTTTTGGTTTCGAGTTATAACCGAAAATTGGAAAAATGGCTATATCGGAAAAAATCTCCTCTAATACTGATGATAGAGTTCTGAAATTGAAAGAAAAAGATGTCGACTGTACATCGCTGCGAATGGTCAACGATTAGAGCCTCTTCTGTGAAACTTGATCCTCATTCAGTTATTACCTACTGATTTATTATTGTTATCTCTATTAGTTCTTGAAAAATATATTTCCTTTGTTGCTTTTCTAATTGAATTGATGACCTTGATCATATCTATATACGTTATTTCATATGCGATTTGAAATAGACTGGTACTTGTGCGTATTCATTCTGGAGACCAATAATAATATTCTCCTGCCTTCATCTCATTAAAACTAAGTGTATCGATTGAAATGGTGGATCATGTGGATCTTTTCGTTATTTTGTTATCCATTTTGAGATTGAAAAGTTCATGAAATTTTGTAGAAATTAGTGGACAGCATAGAAATAATGAGATTGACGAAAGGAGACTGCTCTTGGTATAGGAAGCTCCATTTTTCTGTGTTCATCAACAGTTGAAACCATAGAAAGTATATTGAGACTCACATGAAAATAGATTTTTGACCAATTTCTATACTCATATTGATACAAAACTTACGATCATATATATTTTTGAAATCATAAAAAATTAAGCTTTCAGGAAATGGCACGGAAATATAGTGTTTCCATCCAAAAAAACATAACTTTGGGTCATAGCTTCGTAATTAGAAATGATGTAAAAAAGACGAGCATGCCACTGGATTCTACGTTGAAAAGTGCCTGTATAATGTTTTAATTTAGGAGCTCTATCATCAGTATTAGCGGAGAAATAACATTTTTCCGATATCACCATTTTTCCAATTTTCGCCAAAAATGAATACAACTCTTGTTAGTTTCTCCGAAAAAGAGATCGAGAATGGGGTATCAGATTTTATCTATCTCCTCTAGTTCAAAAGTTGTAGTGACATCGAAATACGCCCACCCTGTAGATACATATTGTATATTTTAAACGTGTAACGGATTCATGAGTTCAAAGGGAACACACTTCGTCATTCCGATTTTGTCCGATTAAGCTTGGTGGAAAAGAGACCGGCTGATGACAATCCAAGAAGAAATGTAATTTTCTAATATATCACGTAAATAATTTTATCTCATGAAATTATTTCTGGAATAAAGATCACACAACCCATATGATTTATTCTCCTCATTATCACCTTTATATATCATCACATTATATAATTATATAAGAAATTCAATGAACCCAACTCTTAAAAGTGAAGTCAAACGTATTTATTGAAAATTTCGACTTTTCCGAAAACGATAGGGTCAAACAATATTCAGATCAAGTGTTTCTCGGACTATGGATTGGTCGCTGTGGTCTTATTAGTTGGCCTCCAAGATCTCCAGACCTCACACCACTGGACTATTGTTTATGGGGCTTTTTCAAGAACGAGGTATACACAGTTAAAGTTGACACTCGGGATGCTCAAATTGGACGCATTAGAAGTACGGCATTGCTTATTAAAGAAAGACACGAATCAATCAGGACAGCAACGAGAGCCCTTCACAGACGAAGTTTCTTTTAATTATTTCGACCTATAGAATAAACAGCTGAAGTTTGAAAATTAATTAGTCTCATAGAATGTCATCTCATAAATCTTTGATTGTGTGTATTTCGTGTAGTATTATATTATATTTCGATCCAGAATAACATGAGCAGGTCGTTCTCAATTTTATAAGGATTTCAAAACGAACACGAGATCCCGAATTCAAATTCTGAAATAAATTTCAAATGTCTGAAAATCAATCCCAGATACTGTAGGATTTGAATCCGTGAAAGAAATAGGAAAGACACCAGAGAAGAAGTGAACGAAATTTTTCCAGTACTAGTTGAAGATGTCACACCATTATAATTATGTGTTGGGATAGGGTGTTGATCACATTCATGCATTGTTTTTTCAAATATCATTGGAAACTGAATCAGACCTAAACTTCGCAAGACGTTTGGATTTCAATCTTGAATTCAATACTCTCTGAATGATATAAGAATATATCCATAAACAATCGTTTGCAATGATAAGAATTCGCATCCATAAGCATATTGCGAATATTCGAACTTCAATGATATCAGCCGTCGCAAGTACCCGGCGTTGCCGGCTCGAATGTATCTGTTCCTTATGAACGAGACTCGATATACAGGTGGCGATCTTGTCGACGCCAACCGTCATATCGAGGAACTAAAACTGTAAATATGCATGATGTTTTTCGACCGAAACGAGATCTGATCGAAATTTTCGAAAATGAGTGTTTTTAGGATCAGTGGAGCTAGATCTAACCATATAGACGTGAAAAAACACGAGATCCGTTTTCGGATCTCGTTCTGCCAAATGGATCTCGGACTGTTCGGAAAAGTTCATGAACGGATCTCGTTCGGTTATATTTATAAATATAATTATGTTTTTTCGGGAGGAAGACTTCGTTTTTAAAAAAAACTACTTTACTTTATTCAATACAATACAACGTTAATACTTGGTAGAGCTACTAGATCGATTAATTAACTGACTAGAAATTGTCATCCACAGATATTTATAACATTCTCTTATCTTATTCTTCCTGCGTATTGACTGCAGGTGTTCATTGCTTAGTCTGCAAAATACAACATAGTAATATATCGAATAAATGGCATATAGATAAACAATGTATCTAATTAGTAGATAGATAGATAAGATAGATAATTTTCTTTATTTCAAATATTACATAATATATGAAATGACGTCAACACAAAAGAAATCTAACTTAAATTTCCTATACTAAAATATTCTCCTAAGCTATAAGGTTCTAGCTCAATTAACATATCTTTCACTTCTTTTTTAAATCTAGAAAGACTTTTACAACATTTTACATGATGAGGTAATTTATTAAAAACTTTGATGCACATATAATATGGACCTTTTTCGGTCAAAGTTAATCTATGATATGGATATAAAAGATCTTCAGTTCTAGTATTATAACCATGTCTTTCTCCATTATCAAACTTATCTCTATTTTTAAATACAAATATTAAACATTCATAAATATATAGTGCATATACAGTTATTATGTACAAATTCTTAAATTTACTCCTGCAAGAGTCTCTGAAGCCTATTTTACAAATAGTTCTTATGATTCTTTTTTGTGCTACAAAAACTGACTGAATTTTAGAATTGCCCCCCCAAAAAATAATTCCAAATCTTATAACTGATTCACAATTTGCGTGATATAGTATTTTTATAGTATCTATATTCATATATTGTGCAACTATCTTTATTCCAAAACCAACACTTGATAGTTTTAGACAAACTTTATTTATGTGTGTATCCCATTTTAAGAACTCATCAATCTGTAAACCTAGAAATTTTGTACATGATACAGGTTCAACTGTGTTATTTTCAAGAGTAATTGAGTTGATAGAGGGTACTTGTGTCTGTTGAGTACGAAACAACATTACATTAGTTTTTGATTGGTTAATAAACAATTTGTTCATCAAAAACCAATCCCTAGCTTCCACGAAACATTGTTGTGTTTTATCTACTATGTCTGATACGTTATAACCTGGAATTAATATGTTGGTATCATCAACATAGTTTGTGATACAGAAATTATTTAATGTTAACGGTAGATCATTTATATATATTATAAACAAGATCGGTCCTGCGATGCTGCCCTGTGCAATTCCAGTTTTTACAAATTGTATATTGGATTTGGTTTCATTCACAACAACTTGTTGCTGCCTATCAGATAGGTACGAACGAATCCATTCGTTGGCTTTTCCTCTAATACCGTAGCTATGCAGTTTCGTTAGTAAAACCTCATGATTCACGCAGTCATAAGCTTTGGTGAGATCAATGAAAAGACCCAAAGCTAAATTTTTATTTTCCAAATATTCCAATATTGTTGATATAAACTGAAAAATTGCAGAATTGGTAGATCTACCCTTCAAATACCCATGTTGGAATTGAGAGAAAAGCTTTTGTTGATTCATAAACTGAAGCAATCTCGAAGTCATAACTAATTCGAAAATTTTCGAAAATGCAGGTAATAAGCTTATGGGTCTATAGTTTCCAAGATTTTCTGGATCACCTTTTTTAAAAATGGGTTTGATTATTGCATGCTTTAGTTGATTTGGGAATACTGCATACTTCATTGAATTATTAATAATATAGCAGAGAATAGTTGGCATTACTCTGATTGCAGATTTCATAATGCTAACAGGTATTTCATCATAACCCCTGCAATGTTTATTTTTCACTTGATCAGTTAATTGTAGTAATTCGGTAGCATTTATTGGTCTCATAAACATTGACCTATCATTCTCTGGGATTCTACTCACAAACGGCATATTACCTTGACTATTCTGAATATTGTTAACCGCCTCTATAAGATACTGATTGAAATCATTAGATAGTTTCAATGCATCATCGCAATCGAATTGTTCTTGTCTCAAATTCTTTCCCGTTACTTCATGACATATCGCCCACATAGATTTCATTTTACAGTCAGATTGTTCTATTCTTTTTTGAAATAATTTTCTTTTTTCTACTCTGAGCAATTCATCATAATCTCTTTTTACTTGATTATACTGTTTTTTATACCTAATATTACATTGTGATAACAGCAACAAATTATCTAACTTTTTTTTCATTGTTAATATTTCTTTATTATTTCGTAAAGTTCTACTTTTGGAATTCTTGTAGACTGTTGTAATTGGGAAACATTCATTGAAGAGATATAAGAATTCGTTTATAAAATTATGCCATTGTTCATTCACACTAGATTTAGGAAATAAATAAATATTACCCCAACATTTAGTTTCTAACTTTCTCAAGAAATCTGCCTTATTTTTTTCATTGAAAAATCTTTTTCGAATGAGTTCTTTTTTATTGTTGATGTCGATAAAGAAGCTACAAATTTGGGCTTTATGGTCAGACACGTGATATTCTCGAACGTTTGATATTATATTACTCGTTAAATTTGTGAAAATATTATCGATACAACTCTTAGAATGCTCAGTTATTCTTGTGTATTCGTGAATCTGAGCTCTGATTGAAAAGTGATTCAAGAGTGTAAACAATCTGAACTTAACACTATTATCTTGCTTCATTTCAATATTAAAGCTATAAAAATAGTTGAATTAGACGAAATTTTTTCAGATAATATTTTTTCCATTAATTCGAAAAATACCTCAATGTTTCCACTGGGTGGCCTATAAACAGACATAACCATGATTTTCGATTTATTCATCACAAATTCAGCCGCGCTGCACTCGAATTCTCCGATAACTGATAGATCACTAATATTCTTGCACTCACTTGTTCTGAAACAATTACTGATGTATATTGCAGATCCTCCATGTTTTCCAATTTCTCGACAGATACTTGATGCTAGATGGAAATTTTTCAATGCCATCTGACATAGTTGTTCCTGAGATTTCCAATGTTCTGTGATGCATAATATAACACAATTTGAAATATCATTGAGAAGTTCTTCAATCTTGTCGATACTGTTTCCCATCGATTGAACATTTTGATGTATGATGCTTACTTTTCGAAATGTATTGTGCGATTTTAGTTTTGAGGGTCCACCTTTTGCGATAGTACCCTCTTTTTGGTAAAAAACTTCGACACCAAAGAACCCCTGGGCCAAACTTCTTTTTTCCAAGCATCCTTCAGATTTTCCTGGCGAATATTCACTTTCATGGACACATATTTGTCTGGATATCTGGATTCATGATTTTCACAACTGACCTCCGGAAACTGCTCTTTTAAAATATTCAACAAATCATTTGGTGTAGTCTTTGGATGTAGTCTGGTTACATGCAGGGACACAAATTTGGGAACTGTTTGGACATTCCCAATATTATCATTCTGACCGACCATAACACGACGATTTCTCCTACGTTTTACGTACTGCCAATCGTTGTTAGTTTGACTTATTTCCATATTTGCAATCTCTCTTGTTCGATTTATCAATTGAGCTTCCTCTATAGCTGATTTAACTTGAGCACTTTTGAAAACTGTTGGTTTGTTATTGTCTCTTATTTTCAGGTTATGAGTGTAAATTTGTTCCGTTTGACAATTCTGATTTTGTTCAACCGATTTGGTACCGTATGTATTAATCCTGTCTCTCTCTACTGCGCTGGCATATGAATGAACATCTTCATTATCATTCCTTATCTTGAGTGTTTTTTGTTGTTGTTGATCCGATATCCGTAATTTTTCATTCAAAGTATCTATTTTCTCTTTGAGAAGTATGATATTTTCTTCCAGTACCGAATTTTTGGAACTTTTTTCTTCCACTAGTTGTCGTAATAAAGTATTTTCCGAAGAAACTACCCCATTATCAGTACCTGTCTCCCTGTTTTTCGACTGTACTTCCTTACATGTTTCACAAATCCAGAAGATATTGGGATTTTCACTTAGAATTTTATGCCAATTATCTTTAATAGAAACACAATTCAAGTGAAACTTATTTTCACAAAAGAAGCACTTGATATATTTGCTCGAAACAATGAAATTCACGGAGCACTTTCCACACACGTCTATACTCGTCGGCATCTTAACGCTATGGGGCCATATTATGTAATTCCTCCCCCTTTTGGATAAAGGTATCACCTTGATTAGGTGTAGCTTTACATATTTCAAAATATTTCAATAAAAAGTATAAAATAATTAAAAACATAAATATTCCTTTAATAATCATAAAAGTTGATGGTGTACTTGGATTCCATCTTTGAATATCTTCTACTTTGATATCTGGAATATCTTCCTCCTGGAAATCTTCTTTCTCCTCTTCTTGGGATTGATTTCGTGGGATTATCGCCGTCTTGGAAAGAATTATGTATTTTTCTTCATTTTTAATCGAAGTTGGGAATATCTCTTTTTGGAAGTTACTTATGATACATTTCGATTGGATTGTAGCCATCGGTGAAGTGAAGTAATATTTTGTTTGCTGAGGACATTTTTCTTGAATTTCCATATTATTTATTGAAAGGATGCTTCCATCTTCTAAGGTTTTCAAATTTGATATAGATATAACTTTTTTCCTGGAACAATTTTCTGAGTGTGTCTTCAATATCATCTTCATACATTCTGGAGGTTTTGTTAAGGAGTCTTGATCGCAAAGGAAATCTTCTTCGACTGCATGACATTCACTGGTTGACCATTTCAATTCTTCTTTTTGAGTGAGCATATAAGGATTGGTATAAGGAAGGGTTAAGTTCTTCTGAGGGATATAGTAAAACTTGTATAGATTAAAATTTTCTTCATAAACGGTCGGAATTGTTATAAGAAATAATAGAACTTTCTCTTTGAATATTATTTTCGTATGACATAACTGATAATAATCCTTTAAATGATGCATTGGAATAATAGTGTCATTTTTAATTAATTCTGCGAATTTCGTATATGGCAGAATAGATTCATGTAGAATATGTAATCTAGCAAAGCTCACTGCTGTTTGGATTTCATCTAATATACTTTTAATATCCTTAATTTCAAATGTGAGAAGATGCATGTGTTCAATGTGTCTCAATTGCGGTATTGTTCGTAATAATTTATAATTGTCTGCGAATTGTCGAAATTTATCAATATACTTATTTTTCAAATCGTTAATTACAGTAGCAACCTGTCTTTGATTCCTCATAAGTGTGTCCTCGTTTCTTGCTATACTTTCAAAATAATTTTTAATAAAGTTCTTCGTCATCTGAATCTAACGTTCCAAATAAAATCTTTGAAATTTTACCTCCATTATTAATAAGTCCTCTTTTAACTCTTATTTTTCCATTAACAAGTTCTTCTTAAGTTTTAATATTAATCGTATTTGAATGTTGTAAATATTCATAATGTGTAAATCCCAATAATTGTTTATTTTTCAAATTATCAATTTCTTTCTGATACTTTAAAATAAGATCCTCGACTTGTTTCAAATCAATATGATAAATCAATTGTTTCATAAAGGAGTAATATTTTCATGATAAATGTGTTTATTTTCCATATCTTGAATTCCATGTCTATCTATTTAGCAAGAATTAAAATTTTTGTAAACTAGATCTAACTTTCTAACAACACGGTTTTTAATGTACATGGGATTTGTATTTAAAAGGAGGGAACATTTTTCTTTCTGCGGAACGTTTATTGTTTAATCTACCTAAATATCCATTTTTTAAATCACTTAGTAAATCTTCATTAAATTCATCATGAAAAATATCATCAATTTCATTATAATTTATATTATTACCTCGATTTAATAATCCTTGACATTTATTTTTTCCATTCGTAACATCATTAATGATTGATATTGAATCATCCTCAATGGGGTTCATATCGTTTCTTTTACTGATATTAAATTCATAATCAATCTCCTCATAAAAACTATTTCCTACTGTCGGTAATCGTATATGATTTAATTCTTCTTCCGTAGCGTAATTGGCAATAGAAATTACATTTTCTTCAATATAGTTCATCTCAATATTTTCATCTTTATTACGTGAATTCTCTTCTATTCCATTAAAATCTATAAATTCTTTCTTTACTTCAGTATGCAGTGGCGATAAATAATAAATAATTATTTTCACTTTGCATCTTGCAAAAATATACTTTATCATATTCAAAATGATAGGCCATTTCAATTGATCTAATCCGCATGCTATACGCGGTATATATATATATATATATATATATATATATATATATATATATATATATATATATATATATATATATATATTGACTGACAGGGGAGCGGAACACAACAGGCCGGACATGGTAGTGTGGAATAAGACCAAGGAAACCGCGCATATCATCGACTTTTCGGTGCCCTTGGATAACAACTTGGCAAAGGCGTATGGGGAGAAGATCACAAAATATAACGTCCTCGCCCGTCAGATCAGAGACACGTGGAAGTTGAAGTCGGTCACAATACTTCCCTTGATCATAAGCGCCAATGGGCTGGTCCACCGAAAAAGTTCCACACATATAGAAGAACTCAACCTGCCTCCAAACACCATAGCATGGATGCAGAAGGCCGTAATACTGGGAACGGTTGGCATAATCCGGCAAGTTATATATCCTTATTGAGTGACTAGCAAGGTTGCCCTTGGCTCACGAGTCCGGGTAATCTGGTGAATCCCACAACTGTGTGAATATTAAAAAAAAAAAAAAAAAAAAAAAAAAAAAAAAAAAAAAAAAAAAAAAAAAAAAAAAAAAAAATATATATATATATATATATATATATATATATATATTCTTATGAAAAAGAGAGCTAAAAAAATACAATAAATGTTGAAACAAAAAGTACCTAAGCTGAGGTAAAAAAAAGAACGGGGGGTACCATAACATTCTTGGTATGATAATATACAATCACACGATAATATCAACACTAGTATCGTACGATACTATACAGCCAGGGGAAAAAACCTCAGCGGTAAAGCTAAATGAGTTTCATTTCTTGACTCCATAAGTTTTCTTAAATATAAAAGGGAATTAAATACACTTTCGCATGTAGGTTTATCGTAATAGGATTTCTTGGTTATCAAATAGTAAATAACACGGCTTTTATTTCGAGCAACGGCTACTTCTCCTACTTTTTTATTTTGCGATTTTAATGCATCTTTATTTCCAAATTTTCTCTTAAAATCTCGGGCAATGCCTCTACCCATATGAAAATCTTCTGATACGCAATGGGCTAACGAATATTTATTAGGGGCTTTAAATAAATTACCTTGTTTTTCTTCAATATTATGACAATCGGGAAAATTATTTGTTTCATATAGTTTCGTAAAGTTTTCATACGTAATGTCATTAAAATATGCGAAGTCTTTATTTATAATCGTATTTTCAAGTTGTGATACTTTCTGAATTAAACAATTATTTTAAATCGAAGTTTTTCCATATTTGAATGGAATTCTACAATATTTATTCATCAATACTTGGTTTTTAAAATCGAATGTCAAACCGTATTTATTAAGAAAATCGGCTCCTATAATGCCATCGTAATTATTATGAAATTTATAAAGTTCAAAAGGGTGACTATCATTCATACGAAATTCTGAAAATAAAGGAAGTAATACTTTTTCCTTTGAAGTATCCTGCTTCATACATGCAGTTAATGTTGTTTCTTCTTGAAAAATATTATCATAGAAATTATTATAAGCAAATTTCGGATCTATCAAACATACTGAACAGCCACTATCTACTAAAAGTTTACATTTTGGATATTCGAATTCAATAAAGGGCTATTGGTTGGAATGATTAATATTATAATTTAAGTCAATTCGTCTTCTTGGGTAACTTCGCGAAAATTTCGACTATTATTGTCGTAGTTTCTTGAAGTTAAAGGTTTACAGTAATTAAATTGATTTTCATTTCTTTGTTTCCTCGTTTCTAAATGCGTTAATTCTTCAAACTTAAAATTAGAATTATTATGTTGATTTCCATTCTGGTAATTATTATGATAAAAGTTACCTTGGGGATTTGGATTATATTGCGTAGAGTAGTTTGAACGTTTCTTGGGATAATTTCTTGTCTGAATCGACATTTTTTCTGGAGGGTAGTAATTCTTTGATTGGGATTTGGTTTAAAAACATTACTTGAATGATTAGGTTTAAAATTATTATTATGACTTGGGTATTGGTAGTTAGTATTCCTTTGAGTAAATGGAATTGGCCGCGAAGGAAATCTAGGTACTTCGCCGTAATTATTAAAGAAGTAATTTGATCTATTTTGTGTATAATTAAAGTTTCTTGGAACATTTTTCGAATGATTCTGAGGGAAATTTTTATTTTTTCTACTTCTATCAGGTAATTCATATTGGGCTAGATTGCACATATAGTCTTTCGTTGCATTTATTGTGTCATCAAAAGAAAATTCATTATTTGTTATTAAATATGTTCTTAGCTCCATGGGTGCGTTTGATATTAGAACAGTTTCACAAGTTTTCAAAATATTATTCTTATGAATTGCTTTTTCTGGATCTGTCATTCTATCTGCGTCAATTCTATAATTTATTCTTATCTTCAAAGAAATTATTCGGTTTATGAAGAAAATTATGTCTTCATTGGGTTTTTTATTTAAGAATTGCAATTGGTGTATCAAAACGTCTAAGTTAATTTGATCACCAAATTTTGTATATAAGAAATTTTTGAGAACATCCCAATTATTCGGAATGTCAGATGTTGCCACTTCTGCTAAGGCTCTATCTATGAGTTTTGATTTGACCAATGCGAAGCAATAATTTTTCACCATAATATTTTCGTTTACGAACATCGCTAGATAATCATCAACACTTTTCATGAACGAATGCAACTCGTTCTCAACACCTGAAAATTTGGGTAACAGCATACCAAACTTTTCAGCTAGCGACAAATCTACTGCCATTTTCTTTGTTTTATTCTTACGACCTCTAAATTGTTTAATCGACGTAATATTGAATTATTTTAATATTTCACGTATTCAATCAATTATATCAGTTATGTCAATTATTATGTAATTATATCAATTATTAATTATATCAATTATTATTTCAATCAAGTTGTCGGTTTTTTCTTAAGAAACCTAGGAAAAACTATTGTAACCGGTTTTTGGGAAGAAACCTAGAGAAAACTTTACACAAGTTTTACGCTCAAAACTTGGGGAAAAGGTTGACTAATTTTGGGCCAGATTAGGTAAACTGGGAGTAATTAAAGGATTGCTCACCACGTTGTCTTGTTGAATTTGAAACCGTCACGGGGCGCTACTCGGGTGATCGGGCTCCTGTCTTCTTCACCTTGTTCTTCTTGTGCTTAACGGTTGAAACCGACGGTGTTGTAGACTGGATGGACCTCTTCTTCTTCAGGAACTCACAGAATTTAACAAAACCGGCACAATCCCAGACCTCGTCGCCAATTATGTTTTTCGGGAGGAAGACTTCGTTTTGAAAAAAACTACTTTACTTTATTCAATGCAATACAACGTTAATACTACCCAGTCCTGAGGCATCCCCAAGTCCATACTGTAATTCTCTGACCAACATATATCCATTAGAACTGTCGTTCAGCGGTCGATGATGTAGCTTGAAATCCACTGGAGAAATATTGTTATCATTAAATAATCACTGTCTCAGAGACATCATGAAAGGAACAGGATATTTTGAAAAACATTCCTCGAGTCTGTATGACAATATTATATCAATCAACTTGAACAGACATGAATCAAAATCAAAATTTTCTTTTATTTTGTTGATCGAAAAATGTTTTTTTCGGAATGTTAGATATATAAACTCGGAAATAAATCATGATAAATGTTTTTGAAATTTTCCATAAAATATCTATTGAAAAATGTCATATCACACCACAATACTTGTGAAGGTATGCGAATTATAATAATTGAACAAATTCCATCATGGAAGCTACTGCAGCGACCTGCGATATTGAGCACTTCATGATTCGCGAAAAAAAAACATGACATATACTTATATTACTTTTTTTCATCTCCTTCAATTCAGGAGATGTAGTAATAGGTCATCGAAATCTGACCAGGTACATTACCCATGTAAGAAGCCTCGTGGAACATTCCCGTGCAGTTTGCTCACTTTCTTATAAAGTGCATATTGACATGCTACAAAATAAATTTTTGAAATGAATAGCATATAAATTGAGTTTACCTCGCGAAACTATTAATTATGAAATTATTCATGATAGTTTATCATTGACCCTTCTCGCAACGTGGCGGCGTAATTTCAGCATAATTCTGATTTATGACATTATCTTTAATTTCATGGATATCTTCTGGATGATATTAGAATTAATGTTCCTCAGAGGAGACTAGGATATGTTCAGAGTTGAGTTCAGTGGAACAAATTATTCAATGAACAACTCTTTTGATAGAGCCTTATGTGCTGCTGGCTCTGTGCATATCAGGGTGCTCCTAATAGGTGTATCAACGGTCCACTGTAGATTTCATAAAAAATAACATTTTTTTCCTGTCCCATTCAAATTTTTTTTCAGTTTTTTGCTAATATCCCAGGGACTGTTTGAAAAACAGAATTGAGTTTTTGTACACACATTGTCACTAATGATATATACTTCTTGGCACATTACGCGGTTTCATTAGAGGTGCCAGTGGCGGAGAAATTGAATATTCACAAAGGTTTAACACCCCAACTTTCACACCACTGGACAAATTTGCATTTCATCAGCAAATTTTGATGCGCCAATGTGTTTTACATGATGAAGGTACCCCTGGTTCATTGCTCTGAAATGAACCGTTTTCGAGAAAACTGGCATTTTATGATCAGAAATAGTTTGCAAACGCATTGTAAACTGCTCATTATTGCAAACATGAGTAGTGATAATTCACAAGTTTTTTATTTCACCAAAAAATTTCAAGTTTCAATTGCTCAGTTGTCAAATTTTGTTGGAATAAATAAAATTAACTCCGAACTTTCACGACCTAGTAATAAGTATAATGATAGTTTATAACGTGAATGCGGACCAAGGTTAATTAAAAAAACTTGCCGACGTTTCGTTCGTATTTTCAGCCTCTATCAAGACTCCTTCTAGAGTCATTTTGAACTAAAATTAGCAGGAACAATAATTATAGTTGGAGACAAATCTTCTCAACGAATCAAGAAACATAAACACAAACATCATAAATGTCAACCAAGTCATCACAGATTCACCGATAGTACATCTGGTATATGGTTCTTTAGATTATCAACCACACTTGATCGACTCATAAAATCTTATATAAAAATCAGAATATAGGTATATAAATCTCGTATACTCCATTCTTTGTTCCGGCTCTGATATATGTAACATGAGACAAACCAAGCAATATCTCTCAAATAGAGTGAACCAGCATACATTGTATGACTTTGTGGAGCAAAACAGGAGTGTAACAGAGAAGACGGCCTAAGATCGTCATCATTTCGACAGTGGGCAAACTTTAGTTCTAGTGACTTCTCCATATTAGACAGAGAAGTGAACTATAAGAAACGATGTATTAGTGAGATGATACAAATAAGTTTATATCAATCTACACCATTTCCGATTGTAATTCAGAAATTATCAATTGTCATTCAGAAAACATCATATGTATTTCTGATTGCTCAACTGTGCTTCAGAAAACATCAAATGTTATTCAGATTAGTCATTTGAATTTCAGAATATGTCGAATGAAATTACGATTAGTCAATTGAATTTCAGAAAACATCAAATGTATTTCAGATTAGTCATTTGGATTTCCGAAATAATCAAATGTATTTCAGAAAACATCAAATGTAATTCAGATAACTCACTCAATTGAATTTGCACTATGGTCAATTATATTGCAGAAATGGCAATTTGAAATTTGAATATCAATAGTAGGTGATTTAGAAATAAAACAATGATAAAGAATTTACTTTAACTTTCACGTGAATCATTCAATCTTCAACACAAAACTGAAAAAATTGGAAGCCACACAGGCATGTTTGCCATCGCAATTGCATCTTAGCTCGGTCAATAATATTTTCCAGGTATGTTAATCTTTTTTCAATAACCCCCGGTGGCACACTGGAATTCTGAGGTTTGTTTTTACGTAATTTCTCATTTTTAACCATAAAATTTCAATTGGATTGAGCAAAGGAGAATAATGGCATGCAGCATTATCACAGACGTTCACTCATTCTGATAACTGGTTCCTCATATCTTGCCACTGTTGCAACAACAACCCTCAACCAATTCATTTGCTGACAACTTTGTGAAAGTGTGAAAGAACCTCAAGTCTCTCCATGCCTAATAAAACAGCTGCAGACACCATTGCATCTTCAATTAAATATGTACTCAATTTGACTAATTTTCTTTAGGTGTTATGTGCTTTCTGAAGCTAAGGTGTTGGGTGAGGAATCGATTGAGAAAGTTTAGCATCTTTTTACTAAAATCCAGTGTTGAAAAAAAAGAGCCAACACCAAGAGATTTTATCAGATCATATTGGTTTTTTTTCATACATGAAAACATACCTGATTAAATATGATGAAATATGATTGACGATATTATAACCATCAAGAAAATGAGTAATATATATGACACAAAATTCGACTTTAATTCAAATAATATTCGAACATTCTGAATTGCCCAAGACTTAAGATATTTTGTCCCCATAAGGAAAAGGTGAAATGTTTATAATATCTCCATCTGCATCACACATGACTCAATCAATTTCGATTTTAATATTTATATTGTCGGTGTTTTCTGTTTTTTGACACTGTTTCACTTCACCCTCTACTGAATTTGATTTGAAATAAATACCAATTCATTATTATTATTTACAAGATTTTCCTCTTCACAGGAGTAGAAATGGATATTTCTTGTTGGAGAATATCTGGTTTGTCTGATGTTGATTGGACAGGGTATTTTGATTTTTGATATTTCTTCTCTTCAGCATATATTTTGTTCAAAAACATTTTTGTCAAATAGGTATGATCATATTTCATTGAACCTCATTCAATTTGGTTATTAATTGAATTTGATATAATTAGTATCATGGTTGTTAAATCAAGTTGTGACTACAGAAACGATATGTATGTGTTCGATGAATGATTTTATGATGCTGGGTATTCTGAGTATGCAATTGTTCTGGAAAAATTATTTTGTTTACTGCATGGCATGACCAATCAGAAGGCTACTGTAGGAATGGCGAGGAATCCAAGGAATCTGTTCTGGGACAGAACAGGCTTAAGGAGGGGACAGTGTGACGAGTACGCCTTTCTGCAAGACGTGGATTGTTGGCGAATTTTCCATCCGCATCTATCACAGCGCCATCTTTCGAGAACGGACGGCACTTTCCAGAGGCTTCTAAAAACTCCTCGACCGTTACATATTGGACCGTCAGCGGGAAAGAAGGCAGTATTCAGTCTAGAGTTATTTTTGTCCAACGGTAGAATAGTCGAGTCAAAATCGACAATAAATGTATCTCTGATTTTTTAGTATGTTGTTAAAACCTTGAGGGCAATGTATATGCAAGTTTACAACTCTCAAAACGTTGTGAAATAGTAATGAAGAGTGGAAATTCAAAAGGGTCTAAGTGCCAAAAAATTCGAACTGAGGTATTACATAAAATATGTCTCAAACTTATGAAAAAAGTTGAAAGACAAATTCCAAACTTTTATTCAGTACAAAATACACCATGAAAGAGAACTACATAAATAGTTCATCAAAGAAAATAAAAACAAGAATGAAAAAACTAGACTAAACATGTCAAATACTAGAAGGTCCTAAGTGACAAGAACAAGCAATAGTAAAAAGGGTCTACGTATAGAAAAACCTTCTATTTTGATATCTTTCTTTCCATGGGATATTCATAAAAAGGAATTAATACCAATACAATATAGTCCATCATAACTTTGAGACCCTCAAGTTTCTCTGTTGAAATGCGATTTGGGCAGTTAAGATCGGGGTCCAACTGCTTGCGAAATGTTAATAACCCCTTGTTTTTTTTCAGGACATTACTAAATGTTGTCCATGGCTCCAATTCAGAAAAGGTCTTCTCCTTGTTCTTTTTTTATCTAGTATACATGAGAAATTTTTAGGTAAGTTCCATTAATATGCATGTTGACTACCTCAAAAGCTCTCTGATGGCCTGCCTCAGCTATCATCTCTCCTAAATTTTCGGAGGTGTAATTTTTCATGACACTTTTTCTTTTTTCTATTTGGGCAAAATCTCTATCGCAAGTGAGATAGGTATATCCACTCTGGATTATCATCTGTCCCATCTCTCTGCGACTTTATGTTCATAACTTTAATGAGTCCAAAAAGAAGTACTCTGCTTATCGTAATCTGCAGCATCATAATATTGTAGAAATAATGGGTCTGATTGTATGACAAGTATTGTATAACAAGAATTTGCAGAAATGCCACCTGCAACAGGAGCTAACCTGAGTCTGCTGATTTCTCATTTAAAATTGCTCTTGTTCAGATAGATATTTTTATAATTTGTATGTTGCAAACCACCAACTCTGCATTTTTTTTTTTGTATTTGACACTCTCAGTTCCTTTTTGCCTCCTTTTCACTGCAATATTGCCGGCTTGTGTGTCCATTTTGTATACTAACAATATTGATAATTCGGCACTTAGACCCTTTTTACGTTAAATAGATGATGGCACTCGGAACATGGGCAGTTTTTTTCATCAAAAATGATGACTGCCTGAAGCGGATGGCACATAGACCGTTTCGTAGGCTATTGGCCTTGGCACATAGACCCCATAACAAATGAAATCTGAAATTTCGTGAAAGTGGCACTTAGACCCTTTTGAAGTTCCACTCTCTAGTTATTGATGATACAAGTGCAGAAAGCATTGATATTCTTACACGAGTTCAAAATTGAAAAACGGGCGACTTTTGGAATTAGCCTTCTGTACGAGTATCATACATTATTTTCTGTAATTCGCTGAATTTTCATCGAAAATAATGAAATATTGCCTTAAATATCGGTTTAGTGTTTTTGACATTGATAAATATTTATTGATAGAAGTGGTTTCTATCTCGTAACTTTGACAGATGTTAAATAAATTCCGTGACAGGAGGCGAAGATGTCATCAATAAATATTACTGAAAACAAGCTGCAACGAAATATTCTAACATTGTTTTGTTCTACGAGATGTGGCAGAATGAACGGATTTGACACGTAATTAGAGAAACATTTTTACACATCAAATTTTCGGGCTTGTTACAGATTTTGCGCTATATGTCCTAGTCCATCCTCTTGGCTACAAAAAAGCATTAAATTAGTGATATATTAAGTCTAACCGGTGCTCTGTAGTAATTCGAAAATAGGCCAGTTGTTCCAAAAATTAGACATTTCAGTTTTACATCCTCTTCGGACTGAGATAGCGTCGAAACCATGGATGTTACGAGTAGAGCTTGTGAAATACAATTTGTAGACAATTTAATTAGCTTTGGATTGATTTCAAAACGGGATCTAAGGGCTTCATGATTCTTTCGAAATCTCAAAAAACCCCACACAGATAGAATTGCACTTTTCCCTTGGTTACAATAATATCAATATTAATCTACGATTTTTAATGAATGTATTTCCATACAAACATAAGAAATAAACATAAATAATTAAAAATTTATCAACTTAATCAATCATTCAGTAGGAACATAGTCAAACTGTATACGTGTTTTTAATAGCCCTGGTTGATAGATAGGTTCTCCAGTAGTGGTAGTTCGTCAGGTTTGTCTTGAGGCTCGCCATCGTCGTCTACTTCAAGGATAACAACGGCAGCGGCTGGCACGTTCCCCTGAGTAGAGAAAAGAAAAAAAATATTTGAGACATGCTATTAGTCAAGTGCAGCCACCTCTGCACCGCTTCTTGCATTCGCAACAGCGGAGATTTAGAAGCTCTGCTGGGCAAGGAGGTTGCCGGCTGGTAATGGGGATGAGTCCACGTGAGGTCAATTCCCACCCCAATTGTGTGACCTCTTTCTCCACCTGTTGTCGCACCCACTAAATGCGTGGATAAAGAGTTCAAATCCCCACTGAATGAGCTGGTGGAGAATTCGACGCAACCAGCCCCATCTCTACTATTCTTACGAAAGTATCTATATATATATATATATAGATATACTTTATTTGATCTCTTACATATACCAGAAGGTTTAGATCTGCTAGATTAAAATATGAGATTGATTTATTACTTTATTTAATATTTCGAAAGATACAAAGTTTCCTTTTACACACCATCTACAAGCTACGCTGTTAACTTAGGTTAATTCTAATCGTCGATCATGAACATAGAGACCGACCGACTGACGTTCAACTGTCATAGAATATAGCAGGTTTGAAAGGTTTTCTTCCTTATTTAATTCGCTAACACCCTCCGTCAAACCTGCGAACATACTTTAAGATAAAAGATTCAATTTATTAACAAAACAATTAAATTTTGTGGATCCCAATGACTTTGTGAATATATCACCTAGTTGTTCACTTGTACATATATATTCTAGAATAAAGAGTCCTTCATTTAACAAATCTAAGACATAATGCAACTTAACATCTATATGTTTGCACCTTTTGTTATTCTCAAAGTTATTTAATAGTTTTATTGTACTTTGGTTGTCTTCGAATATAACAAACGGCAAGAGGTACTTAATTCCTAAATCATGTAACAAATTTCTGATATGCATTAATTCACAAGATGCATCACAGATGGCAACAAACTCAGACTCTGTACTCGATAATGTAACCATCGATTGTTTTTTGGAACTCCATGATATCAAATTACCAAACAACTTAAAACGAAATCCTGTGATTGACTTTCGACTATCCTTATCATTTGCCCAATCGGCATCACATATCCTGTTAGTGTTTCATTAGACTTTAAAAAAGATAATTTGAGATTTTTAGTATATTTTAAGTATTTTAAGACTCTCAATAAATGTTTGAAGTGTTCATCTGTAGCACATTCTTGGTATCTACCAAAGAAACCAATGCTAAAGCATATGTCTGGTCTAGAGCCTATCATTATGTAAGTTAAACTACCTAGAAGCTTTTTATATGGTAATTTTGTTATAAATTTTACATCTTCATTTCTTTTTAAATCCAAATTAACTTCCATAGGTGTTTTAAACCTTTTTACAATCTTGTACATTATATTTATCAATCAAATATTCTATAGCAGATTTTTGATCAATAGTTATTTTGTTTTCCTCATTGTTGATACAAATATTTATTCCTAAGAAATTGTTTACCTCTGTGATTTGTTTCATTTTAAAAGTATCATTTAGTTTCAACTGTAAATTATTCAAAAACTCAAGATCATTACAAGCGATCAATATGTCATCAACATATAATAATAGGTAACAACACAACTGATGTTCCAGGTAAGTATATAGGCAATAATCCGATTTTGAACGTTTTAAAATCTAGAGTAGTCATGAGTTCGTTAAATTGTTGATTCCAAATCCTTGGAGCCTGTTTTAAAACCATATAATGATTTGTTGAGTAAACAAACTTTATTTTTATTTTCTTCTGAGACATGTAACCCTTCAGGTATAGACATGTACACTTTCTCATCCATAAAACCATTTAAGAAAGCATTCTTTACATCTAACTGTATCAACTTCAAATCATAATTTACTGCTATCGACAAGAACATTCTGAAAGATGAAAGCTTAGCTACTGGCCCATGTATTTGACTTAATTCTGAAAAATTTTGTTCAAACCCTCTCACAACTAGCCTTGCTTTATATGTCAAATGACCACCATTTTCTTTTGTTCTAAATACCCATCTGTTGCTCAAAATTTTTTCTTTAGTTGGCCTATCTATAAATTCCCAGGTATTATTTTCAATTAATGCATCTAATTCTTCCCTTACAGCCTTTTTCCAGTGACACCAGTCTGAGCTACTCTTTGCCTCTTTATAAGATTTTGGTGCTCCTGAAAATTCACTCAACAATGCCAAACAACTAACATCTACTTCGTAATCATTTAATTTAGAAGGAAGTTTTCTATTTCTTTTCGGTCTATCTTCAATCAATATTTCATTTCTATCTGTTTCATCATTCACTTCATTATCACTACATTCGCTTTCATTCTCACTCATGTTATTTTGTGTATTAAATTTAATTTGCTGTTCATTTTCATTCATTTGCTCTGTACTTTTAATTTCTGAATTATCAAAGTTGAATTCATGAAACACTACATTCCTAGAGTGAAGCATTTCCCCTTTATTTACATCCCACAATCGAAAACCATTTTCAGTATAACCTACAAAACGACATTTCCTGCCTTTATCATCTAGTTTAGTTCGTAAGGAGTCTGGAATTCTAGCATAGCAAATGCATCCAAAAACACGCATATTTGAAACATTGGGTTTTTTTACCTAGCCATAACTCATAAGGAGTTTTATTCTCAACTATACATGACTGTGATCTATTCATTATGTAAGCAGCTGTTAAGACTGCTTCTTCCCAAAATTTCTTACTTAATTTTGATTGTGCTATCATCGACCTTGCTTATTTAGAACCGTCTGATTAAACCTTTCAGCCACTCCATTCACCTGCGGATAATATGGAGGAGTATATTGTAGCTGAATCCCTTTTCTTTACAAAAATTCATAAGATCTCTAGAGCGATATTCTCCTCCATTATCACACCTAAGTTTAGACAACCTTTTATTTACAAAAATTGTGGATACTCTCTCATAGTACTCCTTAAAACATTCAAACACCTCAGACATATTTTTGATAATAAAAATCATTGCAAATCTTGAGAAATCATCAATAAAAGATACAAAATATTTGTTCTCATTATTTGATTCTGGGGTGAGTGGGCCACAAACGTCTGTGTGCACCAACTCAAGCACCCTTGTTGATCTATTTGTTCTTGACTTGTACAGTAAACATTTTTGTTTTGACAATATACAGATTTCACACAGTTCCTTCTTAAATTTCAAATTGTCACTTATTCCTTTCACTAACTTAAGTTGACTCAACTTTGATAACGACAAATAATTCAAATGCCCATAGCGTCTATGCCATAAATCAGTATCATCTACACAAGATAAATTAGCTTTCTTATTATCTTCATAAAATTGAATTTTATATAAATTGCCTACACGCTCACCTACAACATAGGTTATGCCATTCTTTTTGATATGAATTTTACCACTAGAACATATAATATCAAAACCTGCTTTTTCTATGGATGGAATTGACAACAAATTTACTCTAAGCTTAGGAACACACATTACATCTCTAATAATAATATTATGAATATTTTCTCCCACCTTACTTAGAACTTCAACATCACCAATGCTTACAGCTTCCATCGACTTCCCTGCTTCTGCCAATTGTATGTGTTTTTGGACATCATATTTGGTTTCTCGTTGCAGCATACTCCTATCATTTATGTAGTGGTGAGTAGCACCAGAATCTGCATACCAATAATTTGCCATGCCATCACCAACTGTTGCACTGAATGCAACTTCGTCGAGATTTCTGTTTTCTTTCTCAGCATAGTTTGTTTTTGACTTCCTTTTTACATTCAGCAGCTTTATGTCCAAATCTCTTGCATTTGAAGCATTTTATACCACATAAACTTTTAGTATGGCCCATGTTTCCACATTTAAAACATTTTACTTCTTTTCTTGATACGAAACTCGACATTTTGTTTCCATCATTACTCTTGCTGGTTTTGAATCCAACAGCCTGCTTTTCACAAAATCCATCTTCAGCTGGTCTTCAGAAATCGTTCTAATAGCTGTTACTACATTCTCGTATTCCAATGGCATCGATAGTAGTACAAAACATGCCATATCTGACTCTTCGAAAGCACTTCCTAAACTTCTTAATTCTCTGAATATTTTGTCACATTTAGCAAAGTGACTCTGCAAATCAGAAGATGTGTCATACTTCAAATTCATCAATTCCTGGAGCAAGTGAAATTTTGAGTATGTTCCCCTTTTTTCGAAAATACTTTCCAACTTTTGAAGCATTTTATAGGCACTATCTATGTCTTTCACATACTCTAAATGAGAGTCGGCAATATTCTGAATAATAAGCATCATTGCTTTATTGTTGGCTGTGTGCCAGGCATCGGTTTTTTCACTATCTGTTACGGTCTTCATAACCTTTTTCACATCCATCGAACATAGCAATGTGTTCAAACGAAACTTCCAGTTATCAAAATTTTCACCAGCAAATGGCACAATGCCATATTTGTTTTCAGCTTGCATTTTTTCTTGAATATTCTGACCTGAACCTCGGCGTGCTCAACTTAATCTCAATACTTAAAAAAACATTGTATTTTTAATACTTTCTCTTCGAAACTATCCAAATCAACCTCGTCTTCCTGGGCCCATAACCAATGTTAGATTAAAATATGAGATTGATTTATTACTTTATTTAATATTTCGAAAGATACAAAGTTTCCTTTTACACACATCTACAACATCTACAAGCTACGCTGTTACTTAGGTTAATTCTAGTCGTCGATCATGAACATAGAGACCGACCGACTGACGTTCAACTGTCATGGAATATAGCAGGTTTGAAAGGTTTTCTTCCTTATTTAATTCGCTAACAAGATCGTGTCACAAATTTCCATTATACTTCATCTAATAATACACAACCAATAATCAACTAACTGTAATATTCACTCTATAACTCTCCAAAATCATCTTCATGAAAAAACTCCTCTAAAGAATAATAACATTTTCGATATGGAAAATTCTTCAAAACAATTTTGGACCTTTTGTTATCTTTACAATTAATTTTTAATTTGAAACTGTTTGGTAATCTATTCCATATTGCCAAAATACTATATGTCACATTTTTTTTGTATATATGATAAGTTGGTTCTATCTTGAATCAAATTATTCTTATTTCTTGTTTCATAGTTGTGTTTCAGTTCATAATTTTCAAACTCTGTATAATTATTTGTAACAAAAATAATGCATTCATAAATATAACTGACCATATAATGTCAGAATTTTTCTGTTCAATAAAAAGATTTTTACAACTATCAATTGGCTTCATCCAAAAAATAACCCTCAAGCTTCTCTTCTGTAGTTTGAACAACCTGTCAGCCCCGCAGCTTCTGGCCCGAAAAATAACTCCGTATCTTAATTTTGATTGAACGTAGGCATGCGACTGCTGCTGACAGAGCCGCATCACCCCTATGTTTTCTCTTATAACTCTTAGGGCATAACAATATTTCGAAATATCTGTGGCCAATTGTTCTATTTGCGCTTTCCAATTCAAGTTTTGGTCTATTATTATTCCAAAAAATTTAATTTGATCTACCGTTGCAATTTCTGTATTTTGAGTTTTCACTGTGATACTTTGCTCTTCATTCTCTCTAAATATCATAATTTCAGTTTTTGCAACATTCAAAATAAGATCGTTCTCTACCAACCATTTACTGATGCTCCCCAATTCCTTGCTTATAATATCCCTGCATTGGTTTTTTATCTGCAGCCTTACATATCAGTGATATATCATCAGCAAACATTATACTCTTACTCATAGGAATCTGCACAATGTCGTTAGTATAAATTATGTACAAGAGTGGACCCAAAATTGACTCTTGCGGAAACCCCTTGTCTCACACATAATGAATCAGATCTTATTGTTTCACCGTCATTGTTTATCTCTATTACTCTCTGAGTTCTTCCGGATAGGTAGGACTCCATCAAGTCCAAAGCAGTACCTCTAATGCCATACCTTTCGATTTTTTTCATCAAAATATTGTGGTTCACTCTGTCAAAAGCTTTTGACAAATCTAAGCTCACTGCAACTGTGAAGTTTTTTTCATTGATGGCCTTAATGGCTGCCTGCAGTACTTGATATACTGCCTGGATTGTTGACTTTCCTTTCCTAAAACCACATTGTTCTTCTACAATTATCATGTTTTTTTCTGAAAAGGCAATGATTTTATCGAATAATATTCTTTCAAATATTTTATTTATATTTGAGAGTAGAGACACTGGTCTGTAGTTATCTTCAACTCCTTTATCACCTTTTTTGAAAATTACCTTCACCCATGCTTCCTTTAATTCATCTGGATTTATTCCTGTCACAATGTTTGATTTATGATGTGTGTAAGGGGTGTTGTTATTATTGATGCACTTTTTTTCAATATTTCCACAGGGATTCCGTCAAATCCCACTGACTTTTCATTTTTCAGATTCTTGATGTATTTAAATACTTCATATTCTACTACTGGGTGTAAAAAGATGCTATGGCAAGATAAATTTATTTTTTCTGTACTGTGTTCTTTTTTTTGCTCATTAGGTTCGCTCAGGTTCGTAAATTTCTTGTTGAAATTATTCAAAATTTCCTTTTCATTTTTATTTGAAAATGTTCTAAATAAATTATCAGTAGATTTATTTTTGTTCATTATTCTATTCACTAAATTCCATATTGCTTTGGTCTATATATATATATATATATATATATATATATATATATATAAATATATATATATATATAATATGAGGATAAATAATGAGGGATCGGTGAAGTACATGGAAAAGATTTAACGGTTCATTTTCGTTTCAGAGGGTTATGTCCGTTTAAATCTTTTCCATATATATATACAGGGTGAGTCGGGAGAAATGGACCAAACTTCAGGTGTGTATTCTGCAGGTCGAAATAATTCCAAAAAACTTCTATGTTATCCGATTCTCATTTGTTTTCAAACTATAGGGTACTTAGAATATTTAAATAAGGTCAACCAATATTCAGATCAAGAGTTTCTCGGACTATGGATTGGTCGCTGTGGTCGTATTAGTTGGCCTTCAACATCTCCAAACCTCACACCATTGAACTATTGTTTGTGTGGGCTGCTTCAAGAACGAGGTATACAAAGTTAAAGTTGACACTCGGATGCTCTAATTCGACGCATTAGAAATACGGCATTTCTTTTTAGAGAAAAATCACGAATCAATCAGAAAAGCATCGAGAGCCCTTCGCAGACGAATGTGTTTCGAGGTTAATGGCGGGATTTTCGTGCATTTTATTAAAATAATGGTATAATTGAAACTATTTTAATATAGAAAATGTTGTTTTTTATAATGACGCTGTAGTTTGAGAACAAATGAAAATCGGATAACAACATATGAGTTTTTTATATTATTCCGAGCTATAGAATACACACCTGAAGTTTGGTCCGTTCCTCCCGACTCACAGTGTATATATTTATTTCTCTCAGTTCGCAGAGGAGAGCAAATCCACACACATTCTCTCCAAAGATGATGACGTACATTTTTTGCAGAGCCGTCACGACGATATCGCGTCTTCTTTGATATTTTTGTCTCAATCCCCTCGAAAGCAAAAGCAGAACAGGGATACTCAATGAGAATCTTGTTTTTGTCATTCGAGAGCATTTTCTCTTGGGAAAGGGTGATGATGCTGGATGCGTCAATCGCACTTTGCTGCAATACCGTCGTGATCGCTCTGTATATTTGGTGCTTTTTTGGACGCCATCCTCAGGATACCCGTCTATGACTACACACACATTTCTCTCGAAGTGGTTGTATGTCTATTTTGACTAGCCTAGAATAGTACTTCCGTAGCGAATTGGAGTAGACGGACATCATTGCTTCAAGAGCCCTGTCAATGAAAATATTCATTTTTCTTTTTTCTCTACCCAGTTTCAGAAGCTCTATCAGAACATTCCCAACCAGAAATTTTAGATGAAGAAGTTCAGGCTGAACCTGAAACAAAAGAAGAAGAGAGTCAATTTTACGGTCAAGAACAGAGAAAAGATCTGATTGATGAGTTTTCTGAAGTTCCTGTTGTAACTGATAAAATAGAGGAATGGGAGGAAGGTCAAGGCAAAGAGGGCATGGCATGGTCAGAATATAAGGTTAAATTATCATAATGCAATTAAAATTCGCGACATCCTATGATAAGAATAAAACATACCGTTACGAAACCAAATTTGCAGAGACAGTTTTCTTCTTGAAATCGTCAAATATCAAGCTGTTATAGGACATCGAAATGAGATGAAAAATACTTTTTCAGGCTGCGGAATGGCTGGTATGCGTCATCAAGATGTACCCAGTGTGATCGAGAGTGCAACATCAGAAGCTATGGAAAAAGCCGCTCTTCAATACAACGACTGGCCATATCTCAGACAGCAGTAGACTAACATCCCATGGACCATCAATATCATCACAAAAAAGTGCTATGCCGCAATTGGATCTACAGATCCATGCCTTTGACAAATCTTTGTTTAGATGATGCAGAAAAGTATGTAATCTTCAAATTATTTTAAATCAGTTCAACAACAGCAGAAATAATTCAAAAGTGTATACAGGGTGTTTCATCATGAACTGGACAAATTCATATGACGTATAGAGAACATCGGGAGAATCATTTTTTTCTCATGACATATTTCCCGTTTCGAAGCATTAGGGAGATACACGGTCTTTAATGTCATTTTCGATGGTTATTATATTGAGTGTGGTCGGTTAAGGGAAAGACTGGAAGTAATGGTTTCTTGTCATATCGTAGTATTTTTGGATGCTTCATTCAGAAATGGTGTAGAGCTCCGAAAAAAAAAAATTACAAAATGGCGAAAACCTGCAATGTTTGTGATTTTTTTTTCGGTTGCCAAATTGATTTTCATTTCCTAAATTAGCACAATTTTTAAAGGATATCTGTGAAAAAAATTTTTCAAAAATCGAACAAAAACTTTTTTTTTACATGTCTACAGCGAAAAAAAAATTTCACTCGAAATTGATGAAATTTTTCACGATTGTACTTAATTTTATACCTAACACGAATATGAAAAACAGAATCGAAAAAATAACAAACGGTTTCGTTTTACAGCCATTCAAATGTCCCGTTCGAATATCTGAAATAATAAAAAAACATGACACAGCTTGTGTTCTTAGGCCCATAATTTTTGAATTTGTATGTCGAAACATACCAGAGTGCAAAATGAATAAAAAAAAAATCAGTGAAACTTCATTGAGAGTTGAACTCCCTACTCTGAGTAAAGTGTACCCATTAAAATAAATATGGAATCTGAATTGAGACTGTTCAAAGGTTTTTAATTTTCGTTGCCAAGCAATGGCAGCTCATAGAATTTGACAGAGTATTTGAATTTAACTGAATATAATAATGCAAGTATCTTGAAACCAATTTATGCAGTTTGAGTAGAAATTGGCGGTTAATACTTCCCAGATATTAATGGCATGGCATTATTGCGGAAATTTCTACGAATAAGTCCACAATTTCACAAACGCAACAAAAAAAAAACCTATTAGTGTAAAATTTATTCATAATTCGTTCTCAAAAAATATTGCCATTCTTCCGGATACTCTTTCTCGACCTTTTCGCCACACTATCCACCGCTGAACGAACCATTTCCGGGTTTCGGCGAATCTCTTTGGCGGCTGATTCGATTCTTTGAATCAGTTCTTCTCTCGAAGTCACTGGAGCTCGCTTATCATAAACAAGACTCTTCGTATGACCCCAGAAATAAAAATCCATAGGTGTAAGATCTGGAGAACTAGGAGGCCATGTGACAGGTCCCAATCGGCCGATCCATCGGCGGGGGTATTGAGAGTCTAAAAATTCTCGTACACTCCTCACTGTGTGAGCAGGGCAACCATCATGTGCTGGTACCATATTCCTTGAAAGTGACTCAAAGGAATATCTTCCAATAGATCGGGCAGAGTTTCCCTCAAAAATTGATTATAGCCATTTCCAGTCAATGTTTCAGGAAGAATGTACGGTCCTATAATGAATCCATCCTTCATTCCCGCCAAACATTGACAGAAAATCTCTTCTGGCTATTTTTTGCTACTGTTGCAGGTGAATTTTCCCTTTGCCATATTATATTATTTTTGTTGTTGAAGAAACCATCTCTGTGGGATGTTGCTTCATCCCGTAAACAGTATGAGACGTAGGAAATTCCTATTCGCACGTGCCCTTCTTAAAATAAATTCACAGAATTATTTCCTATTCTCAAAATCACCTTCTTCTCAGGTTTGACATGAACGGAAATGGTACAGATGGTAGCGATTTCTTTTCAAAACTCTCCATGTAGTGGATTTACTCTTATTCACACTTGGATGAGTTGCTAGAGTTCTCGTTGATACCATCGGATTTTCACTCACTAAATCCAGGATACGTTCTTCGTTATTTCGGATTGTTTCCTTCTTCTTGCGGTGAAGAAATACCTTCTTCACGAAATTTACGCACTGTTTCTATGAAAGTTTTAAAATTAGGAACGTTTCGGCTTGGAAATCTGCGAGCGTAAATTTCCCTTGCTTTTCTACCTGAAGAATTCGCTTCATATAAGCCTGAACCATATGATTTTTTTCTAAAAGTGAATATTTCAGTTTCGTTTGCTAACAAGTCGTTTCAATATACTCGAATTATTCAGTAAAATTCAAATAACCTGTCAAATTCTATCAGCTACTGTTGCTCGGCAACGAAAATTAATATACTCAGAACCTTAGAACAGACTCATAATTCAAATTAATACTTAACTCAGAGTAGGGAGTTCAACTCTCAATGAAGTTTCACTGATTTTTTTAAATTCATTTTGCAATCTGAATGTTTCGACATACAAATTCAAAAATTGTCGGCCTAAAACACAAGCTGTGTCATGTTTTTTTATTATTTCAGATATTCGAACGGGACATTTGAATGGCGGTAAAAACGAAACCGTTTGATATTTTTCTATATATGTTTTCATATTCGTGTTAGGTATTGAATTAAGTACAATCGTGAAAAATTTCATCAATTTCGAGTGAGACATGTAAAAAAAAATATTTGTTCGATTTTGAAAATTTTTTTCAAAGATATCCTTTAAAAATTGTGCTAATTTAGAAAATGAAAATCAATTTGGCAACCGAAAAAAAAAATCACGAACATTGCAGTTTTTCGCCATTTTGTAATTTTTTTTCGGAGCTCTACACCATTTCTGAATGAGCATCCAAAAATACCTACGATATGACAAGAAACCATTACTTCCAGTCTTATACATAACCGACCACACTCAATATAATAACGCTCAAAAATGACATTAAAAACTGTGTATCTCCTTATGCTTCGAAAACGGGAAATATGTCATAAGAAAAATGATTCTCCCGATGTTCTCTATACGTCATATGATTTGTCCAGTTTATGATGAAACACCCTGTATAAGTACTACCCTGTTCAAATCGGGGATGTTCTGATTTTGTAAAATACTGTTTAACTGTATAACAGCTTCGACTGTGAATAGACCTCCTCGTGTGCTACTCTTGTAAATTATAATTTTCAAAAAGTCACCTCGCTAAATAATTGATCCTCTAGTTTTTTGGAGTGACCAATTTTCAACAGTTGAGTGCTCCTCAAAATCGTTAATTATCGCATATTTCATGTTTTTTTCCCCTGCTTTTATGAAATTTGAAAAATATGAAAAACCTGAGAGGTAAAAGAGATTGAGAGATATGAGAAATGAATGATGATGAAATTACAACTCAACTAATCGGCTCGAAGGAACAAATGTTCTGCTTTTGGAAAATTACTGTGTAGGACTGTATCCAGATAATTGAGTTAGAGATGGTAGTGTAAAAACATTTATTGACATCATTCACAATCGTAAAATGAATCATTAGAGTAGGCTGAGTTGTAATAAAAGTGAGATCAGGCCTTAGAGGGGATACGTGTATTGAAAGCTTAGTAGTCTGAGTCTGGTCTTCATTGAGATCATTTACAATTTGAGAATATCATGAATGAGAAATCAATAATTATGATCTATAACGTTGTCCTGTAAAGAGAAGGCTAATTGATCAATTGAGACGACATTTACAGTGAGAAACTACTTTTAGTAAGCAGGTTAGTGTTCGTCAGAAAAATAGAAGCTACAATTGAGAATTATGAGAATTACAATATGAGTGTACTTTGCATGAGTAGTAGAATCGCAAACCCACTTGATTCGTTGGAAGCTGAAGGCTTGAGATCTTACTTGCTAAGTCTTCCGATGAATGAACTTGAGAATCTCTTATTTATAATGAGAAGATCGATGTCATCAGAAAACTATAATCAAGAAATAATCGGACTACGATCTTTAGATTTGAGAATAGATAACTTCTCATTAATGCTCATTTTCAAACTTATCAATAACCTCATAGATTGTTATATTTTGATGAGCAGAATAAACCTCAATTGTAGTCCGGCGCTCCTTAGAACACGAGAGGTTTTTCACATTAGCTGCGCCCACTAACTATAGTTTCCACAGTCCATAATCTCGAGCTCTACGCCTAACTAACAGATGTCAGGCTCATATATTTTTAATTTCTATATTCACACCTGAAGAATCACTTCGAATCACAAGCTCTTACAAGCCCGCTAGCATCTCGGACCTGATTTCGCCTTTGCCCAAAATTACTTAATAAAAATTCTTATGTTCATTTCTGTAGATTTAACTTCATGTGTTCGTGAAACTTGAATGCGTGTGTGTATATTTGTTAATTTCATAAAAAATTGTTATTGTTAAAATTTTTCAATAATGTAAAATGGCTTTGACGTATGATTAAATACATAAATAAAGATCATACCAGTTTAATGGTTTTATCAATATGTGAGGAGGGCCGCTCAAGGTGAAGCAGGGACTGAGACTGTCAATCAGGTTCAATGTTTGAGTGACTTGATCGTTCAAATACTTCAGAGAAGTTCAATTGGTTTTATTGAGAGAGAAGACTGATTCCATGATTCACCTCTGCGTTTGAGGATTTTCATCATTCATCTGAAACTCAAGAACAATAATCAAAGTGTTAAAAAGAAGCGAATTGTTAAGAAATGTGAAGAATACAATAGAATAATGAGGTGCACATGAGAAATATAATAAATCAGGATTTATTACCACAAATAATTTCATTTTTGGAGCAACCAATTACTTCGATGTGAGGAGTCTAGAGATATCTGAAAAATCTAGAGAACTGCAAAATTATATCAAATAATATATATCTTAGAGGAGTCGAATATATTAGTTTAATGCATTAGAGATTTTATGAGAATAAAGTAAGAGAAGATTACCAATATTTTCGTAAATTTTCATGATCTAAAACGTGGACATATTTTCAAACTTTATAAAAACCAGGTAAAAAACATGAATATGCGATAACGAAGAATTTTGAGAAGCACTCACCTGTTGAAATTGGTTACTCCAAAAAAATTAACGAGATGATCAATTATTTAGCGATGTGACTTTTTGAAAATTCTAATTTACAAGAGTAGCACACGAGGAGGTCTAATCACAGATCGAAGCTGGATACAGAAAGAAAAGATCAATTGACTCAATTAATGAGCATGAGTTGAGCTGTCAACTGATTAGCACATAGGAATAGGTCAATTTTTCGTCAATCAGCTGTTCATAGAGTTGAGAGAGAGGAGTTGACGTTTCGGTGCGTTGAACCATAGGCGTAGCCGAGGATGAGGTCTAAGGGGGCAACGCTCAATTTTTAACATACCCGAAGCCCAATTTTACCCTCGCTCAAAAAAATTTTTCATCAAACCAATTGTCTTCAAAATATTGCTTTTTAGATTAGAAAGATAATTTTTTTCGGGCAAAAATATGGATCAAAAATTTAGATCTCTCCGAGCTTCTCTAATTCTGAAACGTCTTCTGAAACAGTATCATCGAAACTTTATTCAGTACTTGAAACGGGCTTTCAGTTCGCTGTTACTTTCTCTCTGAGGGTAGCAGCTGGCGGTCGATTCGTGAAACAGTACCAGAAGTTATTTGATAGATCTTAGTATCCCTCATTTCAGTTGTTCTCGCCATTCTCTCTGTTGTAGACGTTTCTGCCCTCGTTTCGGCTGCGTATGTGAGCACTGGTCTCACACACGCTCTGTATATGCGAGTTTTCGCTTTGTGGACCCATGGTTTTGTTGTTCCAGACTATATCTCTGAGACAGCCTCCGATCTTAGCTGCTTTGTGCGCCTGTGTTCGGACTTCTTATACGATGCATCGTTCACTGGATACTGTCACTCTTAGGTAGCTAAATCTTGACACTTGCTCTAAAAATTTTTCGTTAATTACTATCTTGCATCGGATAGGCTCTTTGGCGAAAATCATGGTCTTGGATTTCTCGCATGAGTTAATCATATTCAGCTCTTCTGCAGTTTTTGTGAATTCGTATTCAGGGCGCTGGAGGTCATCTTCATCTTCAGCTGTTAGAAAGACGTCGTCTGCATAGCACATGATATTCAAGGAGCGGCGTCCCATCTTATAGCCTGCCCGTATCGTCTTCACTCTCTCAACAATGAAAGCCAGTAACGTATTTAAATTTTTTTTAGAGCACTGTTTTAAAGATTGAACACAAACTTGGCATTAACAAATTGAACTTCCTGTTTATTTTAACGTCAATATTTTTCTCAATACAGTGATATATCACAACCTAATTTCAGCTCCAATAAACAGAAAAACTTAAATTTATTTGTTTTTTTCAATAGTAGACCATGAATTCTTTCATACATACATGCATAATAATGAGTAGATATGCAGCAAGAGTTTGAGCACAATTCCGACCATTTTTACATGTAAATTCCCATAAGAGATTCTGAGGTCCATCTGTACTTTTTCGTTCCTTTTCGTACCGTTCAAGGTCATCCGGTAGAAGAGGTTGGGGAGTTGATTGGTGGGATAGTGATTGGTCGAGTGTTAGAAGTTGATTGATGGTAGGATAGCAGTTTGTAGCACTGGCGTCGATACGAGGTGGTAAGGGGAATATATACCCCCTCCCCCTTCAGAAAAATACAGACATTTAAACAAAAGTCATTCAATCATTATATTTCATTATGGCAATAAATTTCTAGCGGCACCCTTGGTTTGTAGTGTAGTATCTTATTGGTAGGTAAAGGTGAGATATAGGGCGGTATGGGGTGAGATGATAATATGTATCAAAATGAAGATAAAAGGTTTTAATAGTGATTGAGGGGGGTAAATGATGCTTCACAATCATTTACCATAACAATGCACAAATGAATCAGAGAACCAAGAAAAAACATTTATTGTTTTATTACATTTGTTTTTATGAGAAAAGGTTTATTACATTGTTATTAAGTTGTTCTTATATTGAAATCCTATTCATGATCACCATATTCTTCAATCTTACGATCCGAAGTTTCATTCAGCGAATAATATACCCAATGTAATGTTTCGAATGTTCCAGACACAAAATATCCTTATCATCTTCAGGACTCGGGGCATATCTTTTGTTGTGTTATTGAATAATCATCATGTTCCTTTGTTCTCGATCAAATTCTGTGAAATAGTTTTATGTTTCCAGGTTTGCAACAATCTATGTAGTCTTCAAAACAGATCTTGCTCTTTACAACTGATTTTTTAACACCTTTCGCCTTCTTCGTGATGTCATAATTTTGAACCATAGAGTCAATTTCATCGGAATCACTTTCGTCCCTCTCCCAGTGACATCTTTTTACATTCAATTCATCATCGGTCTATCGAGTTTTTCACAACGTATAATTTCGATCTAAGACCTACCTAATCGGTTATAGGAACACCGTTGTTCTCGTCTTTCATCATTCCCAATACCTTCTTGTTCACGCGAGGTATATCATAACAATTATCTTCAGGGTAATCGGATTGTATCAAAGTATTTGTGACAATCCTGTTTCAAGATTTCTTCGAAATCTTAGGCTTGTTTGACATATCTGTGGGTTACAGTGATTTCTAAAGGTGATTTGTATGTAAATTTAATTCAGTTCTTGAATCTGTAATTCAAAATTGTATATTTTCAAAATTTGGGAAATAAATTTATGAGTTATGAGTTATTATTTTGTAAGGATCTTCAAAGATCTCATGAATGAGCGAGTCGGTATCAGTATACAGTACGATACAGTTGTCACTGAAGGTATTTCCCATATAGTCAATAGTGGAAATCATAAATTGTAGATTTTTGCCAAATCCGAAATGCTCATCCCAACATAAATTTGTTTATTCAGAAAATCTTCTAGTTTTCGGAGTTCAACAGCTACAAATTCTCATTGAATAGAACACAATTCTTAAATTTCGGTTTTGCAATAAAAGCTTCCGCCCCATATCAACCTTCTCCATGTCGTCAGAAGATGTACATCATTTCTCTTTCTGATGTTTTCCATAGTTTTTCCAAATATCGCATTATTCATCAAACTTGAAGAGATTTTTCTCGAACTCATTTTTAGCTTCTTCCCTCAAGTTGGTATTTAGATCAATATAATACTTAAGCCATGCCGTAATGGATGATGTACTTCTTCTTCGGATGTAATGTAGTCATAAGTTTCGCATTTTGTTGGAAGAATTTCAGGGTGCTTGAGTTTTCGAATTATAATGTTCAGAACAGAAGGGTAGATCTTTATGATTGTCGTGTAAATCCCTAGGATATTCAAGATCAACTTCCAAAATATATCCAAGAATTGTACAATTGCTGTACGGCGATTGAAGAAAAGATTGAGAAATTCTCATTCAATTGGAGAAAAACAGAAATTGTTGAATACATTGAACAATATTAAAACTTATAGAGCACAATTATAGTTGAAGTATCGTAAAGGAGCTGGATATTCTGGAAGAAAAGAGACAGCTTGAAAAAATTGCAATGGGATGACTCTGAATCAGCATTCAATAATCGTTTTGAGAACGGGTATTATAAGCAATCTGAAAATAAGGATCCCAACGATTTTCTATTAAGACTGCGAATCCATTTTTCGACGTAGAATTCCAGGAGTCTACTCACTGTCATATAATGTGAAGAAATGTTCAAACCTGACAATAAAAAAGTGCAAAAGATCACAACCGACTTTTAACAGAAATAAATTACCGCGGAGTAGCACATGAGGTGTGTAATATCAACTATAAGGATAGTGTGCGACATTGAGGGTATATAAAATCAGAATGAGCGTACCCTCCTTCGAGAGCGACCGGGGAGAAAACTGGACGTATATCGCCAAGGTGGTTTTTCTTGGAACTTTTTCCCTTTGCGTGATTTAGAGGCGATGTTTGTATTGAATGAAATACTAAGGCAGGAATAATAATTGGGCCAAAAGAAGCGCACCTTACCTTGGTGGTATCCTGTAGAAGGTGGAAGAGGCCCTCTGAGCTGCCAGTTGTAGCGTGGAATTTCCCAGTCTCATTAATCCCAGAGAAAACTAGGCCGTTGGAAATTCCAGAAATATTGAAAGTACGAAAAAACAGCGTGAAAATCGATCGACGAATGTGTCACCCACGGATGCGTGAATTCAACTGACTTCTTATCGGAAGAATTCTCTCAAGTCGGAAAACATATGGAGTGCGATTCTGTTTATCGCCCTCACTGCCAACAATGTGAAAAATGCAAACCCATAGATCACGCAATATAAAAAAAACAAATAAAAAAATTCCAATTTGATGAATTTTAAACATACTACTCCCCCCCCACAAAGACACGCTGAACACGTGGCCTAAAAAAAAACAATGCTACCACCCATACCCCTTGACAGATATGGTGAATCAAAGAAGAAAAAACGAAAAAAAAAAACGAGCGCTAAAATGAAGTTAATCAACCAGAAAATTCGCGTAAAAAAAAAAAAAAAACTATAGGAAATAGAAGCGAGACTAATTGAAACAACGTTTTCAAGCTTCAACCGGTAAGGGACATAACTTGACTAAAGGTCTGGTTATGGTACCTCGCTGCACCTTGACAGTGGCCACTCTTACAATTTTATCAATACCGGGATGGACTTGCAAGATTCGTCCCATCTCCCACTTCAAAGGGGGTGCATTATCGTTTTTAATAAGTACTAAAGTCCCTATGATGGGTGCGTCAGTATCATTTAACCATTTACTCCTTTGTTGGAGTGTATGCAGATATTATTCGCGTTTCCATCTTTGCCAGAAATCTTGTTGCAATCGCTGAATTAATTGCCATCTTTTGAGACGAGATATAGGGACATCAGTAACGTCCTGATCTGGTATAGCGTGCAATGGCTCGAGTGTTAAAAAATGACCTGCTGTCAAAACTGACAGATCATTGACGTCAGAACTCATTGGAGTCAAAGGTCGCGAGTTCAAAACCGCTTCGATCTGAACCAAGACCGTATAAAATTCCTCATATTGTAAGGATTTGTTCGCCTATAACCCGTTTCAGATGAGTTTTTCACGGATTTTATACCTGCTTCCACAAACCCCCAGGTGAGGAGGGCATTTCTGGTAGGAAATGATGTTCAATATTGTCAGCGCCCGCAACGCTTTCCAACATGTTACGAATTTCTTTGCGAGATCCTACGAAGTTGGTACCCTGATCCGAGTAAAGGTGAGCGCACCTTCCTCGTCGCGAAACAAACCGTCTCAAACAAGCCATAAGGCGTCAGTGCTCAGGTCAGATGCCAATTCCAAATGCAAGGCCTTAGTTTGCCATGCATACAAATAGGCAAATATATGCTTTGCATGTTTTGGCACCTCTGTATCTATTCATATAAATTGAAAAGGGACCTCCATAATCAACGCCTGAGTGTAAAAACGGCTTAACTTGCGATATACGGAGGCAATGGTAGATTACCCATTTTGGGTTGCCAAGGAACGGGATTGGTTTTCCTGCATTTCATACAAGTCGACAAACACCGATCTTATTGCTCGACGAGCGGCCAAAATCCAAAACTTTTGAGATATCAAGAATTGCGTTGTTTGTCTACCGGCGTGCATATTCTTGATATGGTAAAACTCTATTAATAA